>OX030949.1:158636827-158961827 GCA_943735915.1 Pherbina coryleti | reverse complement strand
TGGGAAAATCAGTGGCTAGAAATGGACAACACTTTGAAAAATGAATTTGTAACAAATTTTTTACAATAAAGCGACAAACTTGAAAAAAAACACTTTAAAACTTTTTTGTACACCAAATACATAAAGCAGAAATTAATTTACTTTATTTTTGTTTATTTTATTTATATATACTAGAGGACCCGGCAAACTTCGTCCCGCCCTTAATTCGAGCAATCACGATTCCACGCGAAATTAATTTTTTATCGAACATTCATGATCGATAACAAATGGTGGCAATTGAATTTCAATTATTGATTGAATGAAACACTCCAATATCCCATATTAACACGGAATGTAATAGGCTTATATTATTCGAATTCAAAAGATTGTCATATCATTTTATTGCGAATTCTATTAGAAAATTTTTTTAGTACATTTCAATTTGAATAAAAATAGTCAGCTCAACTGTTAGTTTTGAAGCCATGAGGTGGTCTAAGGATCGATCCTCACAATGGGGAAACAAATAATTTTTTTTAAGTTTTTTTTATTTGTTGAAATGACAGCTTTTGTGATTTTTGGACTAAAAAATGAATACGTTGGAGCTTTCTTCAAATATGGTTTATTAAGTGCTCAAACTGATTTTATCCACGAAAAGAAATTTAATGAAATATATTAAAAAAAAACGGATTTATTTTCATCGAAAGTAAGAAATACGAATATCTGATAGTTTTTTATTATTCTAAGGAAACGAAGTTATTAGAAAAAGATGCTGTACTAAAATTTTGTGCAATTTTGAAGATATGTGAATGTTTTTTGACAGAATTTATTTTAATTATTTAGACGCACAGTTTCGCTAGTAAAAGTACGCTAGTAGGATAATTTACGTTTCTTGTAAAGGGGCAGAAGAAGGGACGTGAACAAAACCAAGTATGCCATAACCTAATATAGGATTTAAGTAATGTGTATGCCGAATTTGAGTAAAATCCGTCCAGGAGTTAAGATTTGTTGGCTATTTAAATTAGTCTGATGTGGTAATTCCCATACAAAATTACCAATTTCGATTTTTTCGATTTTTCCGCTGTTCCTTGAAGTTTTTGTAATTTTCTTTCTTTCTGAACCACATCTGTATTAAGGCAAACGATACAAAAAAAGAATTATTAAAATCGGCCCAGCCGTTTCTGAGCCTTAGCAAGACCACCGTACACGCATTTGATTTTTATATATATAGATTAAGTCTTCTTATTTTTTTTTTGTTAATTCTAATAGCACAGCGTCCGCTGTGACACTGCAATCCCTATGTATGCTTAAGGATGCACACCTATTTAACATAAAAAATGTGTGCTATAATTTCAAAACTGTCGTTTGTTGAGCTCAATGTGTTGCGGCTATATATCTTGCTTATTGTTGCACTGTCATTTTGGAATACAGAAAGACTCTAAAAAAATAAAATTTTTAAGACAAACTTCTAAAATGACGATAATTAACCCTTTTTATTAAATTATTTATTATTATATTATTATATTTTATTAAATTATTATTTTAATAATTTACTTGCAAACTTATATCGGTTTAAAATTCTATATAAAAATAACCACGATTAGAAAACGACATTTTCTTGTATTTCCTGACTTTTGTAAAGGCCACAATGAAAAGGTTAGAAAATTTTATTTAAAAAGTTTTTATTATCATTCGGTAAAATTACCAAGAGGTTGTGATCCTGCACCTCCAAAATCAGTGCTAAAAAATACGAAAAACTTGCAATAAGCTGCATTTTCCAATTTGGAGTAAACCAACCAATGCCAACGGTTCAACCAAGAATGCTTAAATCGGAGTTTGCGAGAACCGCTGGCAGGAAAATTAAAATTTGGTAGAGGCACATAAATGCTTTGAAAACTTTCAAGGCGGTTCGAGTCGGAAATATTGCTCATCAACTTGGAAATATCGTTATTTGGACATTAATATACTCTCGAAGTCGGAGGCAGTTGCGATGAATCTTATGATATTTCTGGAACAATTTCTACAATCATACACACAAACTTAGAGTTATAAACATTAAAAGTAAAATATTAATACCGCAACTTGTACACTGAAAAAAAAATGTTTTAAAATTGACGACAATTGTTATTAATTTGACGATATTTGTGTTTAAAAAATAGCTTGCAACAAATTTCGTCAAAGTAAGAGCAAATGTATTTAAAAATTTTGAAAAACATATGAAAAAAAAGTCAAATTAACAACACATTTTGTGAACACATTGTGTTTAATTTTAAGCTAACTTTTTTTTTTCAGTGTACTACCGCTTTTCACATAGCTGTCAACATTAAAGCTTTCTTCAACTGCAGGTTACAAAGGAAGTTCTGAAGACTTTTCAGATTCCAAAGTTTCTTGAACGTTTTCTGCAATACAGATGAAATATAATATTATTCGGATTTTGTCGGTTCCGCATCAAGCAAAAAGCTAATCCATTAATATTCAAGCAATGCAAACACGCTATAAAAAAAAACAACACCGTTTTCAAACATTCGGAAATATTCGGCAACTTTTTAACACATTTACGCATTGATACAGGAAAAAAATCATTTAAATCAAGCACTTACTTTCCACCGTTCTGCCTCTTTTACTTCTGGTTTCTGCAGCCAATTAAGTAGAATCATTTTTGTAGTTTGTGCACAGTAAAATTAAAAATAGAAACTCTTAAATATATCTAAAACTCAATCAAAATTTCACCACTTTCACGTTACACCTGTTAACGCAATAAATTCTTAAATTGCTGGTGGTAGACAAAGTTCAATTGAATGTATCGAACTTTTTTCGATACTTAAGTATGTTGATGTTTTCGCTGTTGCTGTTGACACTTGCAGTTTGCACTGTAAGAGAAAAAAGACGCACGTGCAGCAAAGTATTCGCAAATTGGTTATATTAATGTTATATTAATGTATATTAAAGTTATATTAATGCTAATATATTATTTTTTTATACTTTTTGGACCATAAGGGGGGGGTTTTAACCCTAAAAACCCCCCCCTTGTCTACGGGCCTGCCCACCACTTGCCGATAGTCTTCTAATTTTTTTATATTTTAATCATGAGATCAATAAATTAACCTTTTCCAACTAAAATAAAGTCTTAAATAACTCAATGCAACTCCGATGCATTTTGGAAAAATACTTTTTCAAAAATAAGAAAAAAGTATTTTCCACAATTCAAGGAACAAGAAGAAGTCATTTGATGACAAGTCGGGACTGCAAGGCGGATGACAATCAATTCCATGTTTTGAGTGCTCAAAAAATCTCTTGTTTAAACTGATGTGTGGGTCGATCGTATTGTCGTGACTTCCGGCAAACAAATGATTGGGTACCATTTAGCATTAATAGTTCTCTTTTGCTTAAGTGGTATAGTTGCGACATGACCGGTTTTTCTGAAAAAACTGGCAACCATCTACTTGGATGTGCCCCGTCCACTAACAACTTTTGCCGGGCTTTGCTCACTTCAAAAGACCCAAACAGTGATTCAAAAAGACCAATCCGTCTTTTATTTCGGGCTCATAAGCATAGATCCATGATCCGTCATCTATGGTGATTTCGTAGACATGTAGCTTTTTTCGGAGCAATCGTCAAATTATGGGGTATCCAATGGGAAAAAATCTTTCTGACGCCTAAATGCTCATGTAAAATCAAATGTATGCTAGTCCCACTAATGACCAAGGATGTCCATTTTACGGTACTTCATATGCCGGTATGCTTCCAACACTTCAAACACAGCATTGATATTTTCTGCCACAATAGACGTTCTTGAACGACCTTCACGAAAATCGTCTTGAAAAGAATGACGACCGCGCTAGAACTCATTGAACCGGCGTTTTAGAGTCGCTGGATGTGGTGCTTCATCACCAAAAGTCGAACTGAGTTGATCTATGCATTCTTTTCTTGTCTACATCGAAAATCGTGAAAAATTATCACCCAAAAATGTTCACGTGTTAATTCCATTTTTTTGCTGAAACACCATTATTAAACCACTGTAAACAACACAATAAGCGCACATACATACATCAAAACGTTGTGACTATGTTCATAGTAGAAAATGTGAAATTATTGAATGGAACTGTCAAAAATCCTTTGGCAATACTTAGTGTTGCTGAGGCGCAAGACTTAAAAAGCAGCACGCGTAAATTACAATATTTAAAAAAGATATAAAATGGAAATTGGTCTTCTAATTTGGAGTTGTAATAAAACAAGCTAAATATAAAAGCAGAAAAAAAGACTGAAATAGCTGTTTTAATTAAAGACTTCATTGATCGTGAAAAGGTACTTATTTTTATTTTTTGACCTTGACTTCTTAATTGTTGAGAAAAAACGTTTGGGTTATTTATAAATGATTTGTGTCATGATTCCTAATAAAAGTTGGAAAAAAAAAATCTAAAGACACTCTATAAAAAATCCATTTAATACCTTTTTCACACTTAAGCCAATATAAGATAAACAAAAACAAAAATTCTCATGTCAACTAAAGGCAAGCTTTTGAAAAATTTCTTCACATAGCCGATATCATTTTTGTTTTTTTTTTTAAAGATATCAAAATATGACCTTAATACAGGTTGTGCTTAAATAAAATTCCTAGTTTTTAAATGGAGACCTTGTATCCATAAATCCTCTTCACAAAGGTAACGATAACAAAACCCTTTTGAAGGGATTGTATATAAAAAATCCCACAAACAAACAATCAAACAAACAAACAAACCATCTAAAAATAAAAACGATACCATCTTGAATACTCGTTGAATGAATGAAGAATGAATAACATGAAATGAAGATTATTTCGAACAATAATAAATATTATGTAAATTTCTGTAAAAATAAAAGGCAAACTACAAAACTTTCCAAATGGTGTGTCTGTGTGTGTGTGCGTGTGTGTGTGTTCCTTAAAGCTAAGATTATCAGCTAAACTGGTTGGCTTGACTAAGATTGAAGTTCTAGTCCTAAATCACTGTTTTGTTGGGTTCACTTATTTAAAAAAAGTGAGAGAAAAGAAAAAAAAAAAATAAAGAAGAGAACAACAAAAGCAAAATGAAATTCTCAAAAAAAAAAATCGTATTCAATGAAATATTTTCTAAAGAAATTCATAAATTTATTTATGAATTTTCTCTTGTGTATAGCGAATATTTATGGACATGTGTATGTAAATGTATATAAAAAAAAACAAGAATAAAAAACTTCTTTACTATAAATATGTATCTTATGAACTTCTATTACATAAAATTTCATTATTATTATTATTGATTTTTGTTGTTCAATAAATATTAAGGGGCTGCTGCTGTTGCTGCTGCTACTACTCACTGCTGCATCCCCTCTATAAATCCATATTAATTCCAATGGATTTTCACATCAACTCGGTTATAAATAACAAGTAATGGCTAAGTGCCCGAGGAACAGCAAAAGTACCACATAAATTTGTGTATTTGCACCAAATGTTCATAAATCTGTGCTGTTAAAAAAAAAACAAAAAAACACAAACAAAAATGACCAAAATATTGGCGTAGCTGACTTAAAGAAAAACAGAACCGTGAAATAGCCGAAATAGCCGCCTAATACAACAATTGCGCCGTATTGCCTAGCTTAGTAATGTTGAGCTGAAGTGGCAAAATGAGCACACCTGCGGGAATTAAGTTTTGGTGTTATTTATAAAGATGGCGGATTAATTAAAAATTGTTTTTTTTTTCAAGTTGTAAGAAATATCGTCTGATTGGGAAAAGTTTGTGAACCCGAGGGTGAGGTGAACTAAAGGTGTTGTTTTGAAAATTTCTGAGAATTTTGACATTATTTCTCCTTGGCACAAAGGTCGAATTAAAAATTTGATCAATGTGGCTTGTGAAAGTAAGTGTATTTGAGCAAGTCAAAAATAATCTTCGACTTGGCCGGAGCTTAAACACCACCACAGCCGTTTTTAACGCAACCAATACAAAAGCTCCAATTAAACTTGCGGTATAGAGCTAAGTTACTGCAATAAGAGCTCATTATGATAAAAGACGAATTTCTAATTATTTTCTAGAAGCTTTTTGGACTTCCACAAGGTGAGGCAAAAGTAATCACCCAATTTTCTTTTGCTGTAATTTTGTTTTTTAATGAAAAACTTTGGTTTTGTTTGTGAAATTTGTTTATTTAATCTGTTAGAATTTATTCCATCAAGTTGAGAAAATGTTACGGCCAAGTGGCCGCCGCCACTTGTTGATGACCATACGGGCTCGTTTAATGGCATTTTCTATCACTCTTGCTAGAACTTCGGGCGACAGGTTCTCACATTCTTGGCGAATATTCTCCTTAAGAGCTTGAAGAGTCTGAGGCTTGTTGACGTACACCGGCGACTTAAAAAAATCCCATAAAAAGAAGTCTGTAGCGGTTAAATCGGCTGATCTGGTAGGCCAGTACAAATCACCAAAACGAGAGATTAAGCGATCCGGAAATGCTTCCTTCAGAATATCGGTTGTGGGTCAAGCAGTGTGCGCCGTTGCACCGTCCTGTTGAAACCACATGTTCTCCATTCCCAATTCATCCAATTGAGGAAGAAAAAAATCGGCAATCATGGCTCTGTAGCGTGCGCCGTTCACAGTCGTCGTTTGTCCCGCGGCATTCTCAAAAAAAAAAAAAATGGCCCGCTGACTCCTCCAGCGTAAACAGCACACCATGTTGTAACTTTTAGCGGGTGTAATGGTTCTTCATGGGAGACACACGGATTTTCGGTGCCCCAGAAACGGTTATTTTGTTTATTCACGTTACCGCAAAGATGGAAATGAGCCTCATGCCAATGAGCTCGTGATAATTTTCGATGAAAAATCATCCACCTCTTAGTTGAGGTTCAAGATGGCTTGAGCGTAGGTTACAAGCGGTTGGTGGTCAACAGCTAACAGCTGTTGCTCTGCACTTCATAAGGGAACATCTTCAAATCTTTCACCAAAATTCTGCGTAGAGACCGCCAGCTAATGCCCAATTGCGTGGCAAGTCGTCTAGTCAATGTTCCGGACTCTTCTTCGACATCTTTGGTAACAGCAGCGATATTCTCAGTAGAACGGCTGCTCTGGGGCCGGCCAGCATTGTGAAGATCTCGTGTTGTCCCAGTCTCTTCAAGGCGAGTGCCCAAACGCCGCAGTGTTTATCCAGTTGGTGTCGGACGGCCACAAAATCTGCGAAGAAATTCACCCGGCGCCAACATAACCGACAAACTGTTGAGCAAAAAAATTAAAACAATTATTCCGCGTTCTTGCGGAGTAAACTGATTCATGGCTTGTCGATTTGTATTCTGCGTTTGTTTACTTCACAAATGTCAAAACCAAATTGACATTTGGCGACATTTGCAAAAGTAATAGCTATTGGAGCATAGCGTGATTTCTTTTGCCCCACCTTTTATTTAGCTTTTGAAATTGTAAATGGAAGCTGCACCGTAGCTGCATGAAAAAAATGAGTAAAGGCTATGCCTAAAAGTATGACCCGATCAAGGTTTACCTTGACATAGGGTGCATCAAAAGTAGATAAGAACTCAGTTACTAATGCAAAGCGTTCGCTCTGACAAAATAAACTTCCGGGTAACTTTCTCGGCATAATTGGCAGTATAAGTAGGACCTAAGTAGCTTAAGTAGCTTGAGTGGATCACAGTGGAAAGTCATGCAAGACTACTGATGAGTTGGTGTAGCGGCCAACAAAAAAGTCTGCTGTATGATTCGCTCTATACAGAGCAGAGATTTGCACAAGCCCAATCGTCATTTTTTGCCACTCGAATAACAATCGTCGTCAGCCACAATCGCACATAAAATTTAATGCACACATACCGCTCGAGTTCGTAAACAACGATTGGTGCTAAGCAGAGTTTGTAACGATTGCGAATACATACAAAGGCACCATCCAGACAATGCAGACATTCGGATGCTTCGCTTAACACTCGAGTGTCTGTTGCTGCAGCGATTGCCATCGCCTAACTCTTTCCACTCGGGAACAATACAGCGTGTGTGTGTTGTTGTTTATTCTTGTCGTTGTTGGTAAATATAGCGCTTGCTACGCTGAAGGCTTCTTGTTGGTATTTTTGCGTATGGTTTCGTCACCGACTGTTTTTTTATGTTAATAATTCCTTATTGTACTACGTATTCAACGATTTGTTGTTGTTGTTGGTTTTTTGTTGTAATTGTTGTTGCACTCTTCAAAAATCACTCTTTGGCAATCCCTAATATATAACATCGTTTGTCATCCCATAGCCATGCGTGTACGGCACAAATAGTTTTTTTTTTCACATGAGATTTTTTCGTATACAAAAAAATCAACACTGCAGACTGCGTGTTTTCTCCGTGGTACGAATGGACATAAAAGCATGAATTTTCGTTGCTTTTGCCGAATGTTGCTCATGTCTCGCTTCGTTGGGTATTCTTGATTCATGGTATAATAATATAAGGTAGTATTGACAGTTGCTTGGGCAACGACCATTTGTCAAAAAAAATGTCTAGAAAGAGAGCGTTCAATTATTTCTTATGTTTTCGCCATTGTTTATGTTTCAGCGCTTGCAAATATCCAAACATTTTCTTACAAAATATTGCCAATTTTATTTAATCAATAGTGAATTATTATTACTACAACGAAGATAACTTGTGAACTTTGTGTTATTAAGTGCAAACATAAGAAAAAATGTTGAAAACGTTCAAATGTAGCAACCTCAGCAGCTGCAGATGCATATGGACGAAATTAAAGAAGTTTCCAATTATTATTAAAACACCACGGCTGGAAAACGTTAAACACATATCACACATAATTTTTTCACAACTTTCATTATTATAATTGTGTATTTAACGCACATATTTTGCGGAATTTATTTATTTTTACATTCGTTTAATTCTTGTTGCACGAACAACTGTTTTTGACAGATGGTCGTTGCCTTGTTGCTGAGAAAATCTATACTTGTCAATGCTACCTGTATAATTATATCATGTTCTTGATTCGTAGGCAATCGTAATCGCGACCAATCGTACTCTATGGTATTCGTATCCGCAGCGATTGGTACATGTATTCGCGCATTAATTGTAATGCAAAAGGCACATTCGGTGGTCGTATATTGAGGATATGTATATTCGAAACGCCATTTGAATGCAATCAAGCTGTTCTCTGATACAGAGCCGTTGTTGGTTGTTGCCTTCATTAGGTCTGTTTCCGTACTCGATTGTAGTAACTTGCAATGTGCTAGAACGTGTTTCCGTACTTTTTCTAGCTCAAAAGAGAGAAGAAGAACAAGCATAAAAGCGCTCTCTCGAGCTCGAAAGTAGCTCGAAGTGTGCTGGAAGAAATTACTTCTAGCATTATAAGAACAAGCATGAAGAAGAACAAGAAACTGTCAAATTGATTTTTTTCTTTATGTACGTTGTGTGGCGGGAAATAAATTTACAAATAGTGAAATACAAATTGCAAATAAATATAAATAAATTAATAATAAATTAATTTGAAAGTTGATAATCGATAATTGGCGTAAATAAATTTGGCACTGTTTACGTTTTATAGGCAATCAGCTGTTTTTGTGCTGGAAACTAGCTAGAAGTCGTTTCCGTACTTTTGACACTATTCTCAAATTTCATTTTACGCTCCCAGCTCGAACTTTACTCGACTTTTACTCGACATTGTGTACGGAATCACACCTATTGTCTTCATGTTGTCAACATACGTGGCCTAAAGCATGGTATAATAATACAAGGTAGCATTGACAGTTGCTTGGGAAATCATATACTGTCAAAAAATATACTCAAAAAGAGAGCGCTCACAATCCGCCATTGAAAACACAAGCAATGTTGAAAACGTTGAAGTGAAAAAAAACAACAACCACAGCAGCTGCTGATGTATTTCCACAAAAAGCTGTTTTTGACAGTTTATGTTTTCCTGTTGAAGAGAAAATAAGCAGTTGTCAATGCTACCATGTATTATTATACCATGGCCTAAAGCTCAAATTTGTTTCAATATAATTAATGAAAGGTCACTTAAAAAGTAATTTAATTCAAAATTTTATGTTTTTATAAAATTCTCTTTAATATGATACCAAATTCGGTGAAAAAAATTCATTTACTATATTAAACAGTTTTTCAAAGGTTGGTTTTAAATTTTACTCCTTAAAATTTCAAAGTCCTGTGGAGACCAAACTAGAGATGTCCCGGAAAAAAAATAATTACATACTCGTGATCTGCGTAGACAAATATAAGAGAAAGTAGGCGGGGTTTTTAAAAAGGGCTGAATTGTTATGCAATGTAACTGGATCTACTAGCTTTAAGCTGACTTCGAACGGCTAATGTACGAGGTGTGTTCAAAAAGTAACGAACTGATTGGACTGATTGACACGATTTTTGTTGTTGTGTTTTGTTGTTGTTGTTATTGGTATTGTTCTTGTTGTGGTTTGTTGTTGTTGTTGTTGTTGTTGTTGTTGTTGTTGTTGTTGTTGTTGTTGTTGTTGTTGTTGTTGTTGTGGTTGTTGTTGTTGTTGTTGTTGTTGTTGTTGTTGTTGTTGTTGTTGTTGTTGTTGTTTGTGTTTGCAAGCATATCTAGGAACAAAGCTATACATTTTCAGCCAAATTGGTTGTTTATTTTTTGTCAGCCCTTGAAGGAAGGACTTTCGGTACTGTTGGCGATTTTTAATTTTTTTCAATTTCAGGATTCCCGTTACTTTATGAACACACCTCGTATATGTTCTCAAGAAGCTTTTCATTATTTTTATTAACTCTCTGAAGCTTGCCATTGTCTGCAGAGAGGTGAATGCCGATCAAAAAAAATAATTTTAATTTAAGAAAATTCCGGTGTCGCGGTTTGTAAAAATGGCATCGAAAGGTCACACTTAAATGCGTTCGGCTACGACCGGCATAGAAAACAGAGCCATAAGAAAATATTTTTTTTTTCAAATGTCTTTTACCAATAATTTCTCTGAGTTTCAATTTCAGTTAATTAGAAATGAGAAAATAAATACAGAATGGTTAAAACGTAGTACCATGAACAGGCCAATATTCGAGCCCTGGACCTCTGGGATAACAGTCAAGCAAGCTACCAACTGTACTTCCGAGGCTGTTGACGGCAACACACTTGTTTATGTGCTTTACATTCTAAATATGAAAGGACCAATGATTTCACCGGCCCATAAAGCGCACCAAATATTGATTTTATGTAGATCTTACGGTGCCTTTAGAACCCCATGTGAATTTTCTGCACTTTAAATACGGCAATTTTACGTATAGACATGCTCTTTGAGCCGAAAATGAGCCTCATCACTAAACAGAACATTGCGTTAAAATAGTGGGTTGGCTTCCAGTTCATTTTCAGCCCATTGAAAGAGAGTTGTTATTGCGTTAGTCTAGTAATTATAAAATAGCAAACCAGAATGAACACAAATGGCAAATAAATGAGTTGCGAGATCAGACCACTGTATGATAGTTTAATCCTTATCGAAAAATGGAAGCTCTAAAAAAATCACCCTTTACTTTAATCTCTCGAAAGTTCATTTTAAATGCAATCTCAGGCAATAATCATCTGACCATAACAATCAACTTAATTTTTTCACCAATTCAATTAAAATTTACTACTCTTTAAATTCCATTTAAGCTTTAGGAAAACTTGGTGTTTCAATTAAATGTCAATCAATGCATATGTTGCACTTATTTGTCTACAAACTTTTAGTGCTGAGTGTAGATTTAAAGCTTAAGCTTTTATCGGATCAATTAAGTGCTCTTAATTATTTCTTCTATTCATGTCCCGTCCACTTTCGTCCCATCATTAAAGTCAGTGCTTGAAGCTTATCTAAGTTGCTCCTTTTGACTCCACTGTGCAATAAGCGCCAAGTGGCTGGACGTAGCTTTAGATGCGGGCACTGCATTAACTTCGTCATTGTTGTTTTCGATGTTGATGGTGTTGTAGTTATTTATAATGTTGTTGTTGGTGTTATTGTTGTTGTTGTTGCTGTTATTTTGCCTTAGGTTTCTAAGGGAAACTTAATTAAATTTCTATATGTTGGATCAAAGGATTAATAATAACAGGAGCTGCTGACATTTAATGATTGTCCTTCAATTTAACGATTGTCGTTCTTCATGTTGGAATTTAAAATGATGTCGTTGTTGTTGTTGTTGTTTTTGTTCTTGGTCTTGTTTTCGTGCTGAATTTGTTGTAGTTTTTTTTTTTTTGTGTTATATTTTTGTAGGACTCAACTCAATATAAATTTTTTTGTTTTGTTATGGCCATAAAAAAATCTGAACAAGAAACATAAGAAAAAAACAACAAGCTCAACAAAAAACAATAACAACAACCATAAGAAAAAATAAGTGCTTTAAGTAAAATGATGTCGTTTGCGCTGGAAAAAGTGTAGCAGCTGCATCCTCAATCCTTATTTATCCTTTTCCTTTATTATTTCTACTGCTGCTGATTTTGCTGTTGCTGCTGTTGTTGTTGCTGTTGTTGTTGTTCTTGTTGTCGTTGCTTTTGTTGTTCGTCAGTGTTCAGGAACTTTTTCCCTTCTCTCTTTGTCATCGACTCTCTTGGGAGCGCTCTCCAACCTTCGTTCTCTCTCTCTTTCTCTAACGCTGGCTCTCCAAAGAGCAAACTATACAATATAAATATATTAGTAAACGTTGTTTTTGTATTCCGTTAAGTGTGCTTAGTTTTGTGGGCGAGAGGTGGAGCCCAAAAGGTGGCGGTGTATCAAACAAACACACACACACACACACACACGCACACAAGCAAACAAACAAACAAGGAAAAATAACTTTAATACTGCGGCACTCACGTTGGCGCTCCAAAGCATCCAGCAGCAGCATCCAGCAAACTACACTCAAAGCAAAAAAAAACCAAACTAAACCTCTTCGCTTAAAGGCAAAGAACTCAATGTTGAAATCTCATTTTGAAATCCTTTAAGTTGTGGGTATTCTTATGAGTTTTCTTGTAAAGTAAATAAAAAAATTTAGTATAGAGCACAATCCGAGAATTGAACCCGGGGTGTTGATAACCACGTTTTTTTAAGAATATAAGAAATTGTTCCTCGAAAGGCGTCATGAGAGTATAATTCGGAGAGATATCAATTTCTTCCAAAAATGGCATCAAAATCAGATCGTTAAAGATATGTTTTCCAAACTTCTATGCACTCCACATCCATAAAAGCCTAAATGAAGTAACTAGCTAAGATATATGGGTCTATGAAAAGATAACTTGGAGACTATTTAAATTTCCACTACCGTGGTTTGGTAATATACAGTTAAGGTATTTTTTGATTAGCAGTATAAAACACCTATATATTGGTATTTGAGCAAAAAACTTACAAAAAAAGTCTTAACAAAAACTGCTGAGAATTACTTCTTTGAGGCTTTCAAGCTATTTATACCAATGAACGTTTTTTATCGAATTCGGACAAGAAAAGTTGTTTAATTTTAAACTGATTTAAAAAAAAAATATATGTAATAAGGGCCTTTCTGAAGTACTCCAAAATATGCCCAGAAATAGATTTTCTTTCCATTAGCTTTCCGAAAAGAGAGGAATGGTAATTAAATGTGTTACCCTTTCAGTGTTACCCTTGCTAACCTTGGTTTTCACTGAGAGATCCAAAATGGAGCACAGCACGAGAGTCGGAGTCTACTGTAATTCAGTATAAATAGAGGGTGTTTTTTATAGCTGCAGGATTTATTTTTGCAATAAAACATTTAAAATTAACCAAATTATCAATTTTTCGTCACTTTTGCAGGCATTTTGTTGATAACTCTTCAGGGTCTTAAAATCGCACGTTTTCGACGGCTAATCGACGGGTTCAGAACGTGATAGAATTTGCTCACCAAACGTCTCTTTCAGCAAATTGATTGTTTTGGTGAAGGTCTTATTTCTGCTAAAAGAAAACAGTCAGTGAGAGACGATAAATTGGAAATATGTTCGGAAGTATCGCCAAGCTCTTCTTAGGATAAATCATCCCAAACAGAGGGAATATCTGCTACGTCCCAGGTTTCCGCGACTTAGAAAGAAATTAAGTCGTAGACAAATTGAAAAGCGATGATTATGAACTGATAAAAGACTCGACCCGTAGTGATCATGATCCATTTTTGAGCAGTTAAGAACACAAAATTTGGTAGTTTAGAGACTAAATTAGCATTTCTTCATCTAAAAGAGACAACTATTACCTATTATCAATTATTATCCGCTACTTTTGGACTACATTTGCGAAAGAAATTACTTAATCCCTACTATCAATGAGCAAAAATTAGGCTCGCATCCTGGTAGGGATGTTGGTACAATGGTTTCGAAACTTACTCAACCTAAGCACAAAAAATTGATCGGCTACTAAAAATCACAGACTTCTTAAAAATCAAAAGCAAATAACATAAGTAGTGAGAAAACTAAGGTACCAAAGATAGTGATCGTTCAATATTCCTAACTCTCTAATATATCTAACTCCTAAGATAATCCAAGAGATGGTGATAGTATAACAGTATCGAAAACGGTTTGTTTTAAGTCAACATCATTTCTAGCATCCTCATTTAAACCAGTGGGTTTTAATCTAATGCTTAAAAGCATTAAACCAATGCTTAAAAAACAAACACAAAATGTTGCTCACCGTTGTTTCTCACAAAAAATCAAACAAAACAAAAAACAATTACAAGGCAATAAAATCACATGTAATAAAGTACACTGCCAATGCACTGCGACAAGACACAATAACAATGCTTGCATGAAAAATTACTCGACACACAAGTAACGGGACAATCAGCTTCAGTATCGACATCATCGAGTGTGCGTTTTTTATTTTGGCTTTGCATGCATTTGGTTTTGTAAAGTTCGCTGGAAAATGTGCTGTACACTGAACGAATGCGGTTTGTGTTGTTGTTTGCAGGCGTTCTTTGGTTTTGGCTCATCGCAAAGACAAAATTAAGATAGACAAAAATTTGTATGAAGGGCCACTACATGGGCATATTTGATTTAAACAGAAAACTATTGATTGTTAAGGGCCTCCAGTAGTTGTTCGAAATAAGATACTTTTAAATTTTTTTTTGTTTTTTTAAAGCTGTATTTTATTTTATACCAAGCTTTTTTTACATTATTAAAGTATAACTATTCAAGATTTATCCCTGACATTTTGGTCCAAAAATATTAGTCGATTAGGAAGAAAAGTGCAATGCCGCGAAAGAACTTAAATTTGCGGTGAGCAAGATATGTGGATACTAATTTATTTGAAAAATGGAAAATATTTAGATTCGAGCTGTGATTAACACTTACATATATATAAAAGGCATTAACAGACAAAGTGGAATTAACAGACAAAGAAATAGTCAAAGCAGTGGGTTTTAGAGTCAAACGGGTTTTAAACAAGGTGAAGATGAAGAAATCTTTTGAAAAGGTAATGGCCACGGTTATTTGGGATCACCATGAAATAATATTCATCGATTGCTTCATAAAAAGACGAACAATAACTACAAAGTAGTATTTTAGTCCATAATGCTGCGGTTGAACGAAAAAATTCAGAAAAACTACCTCGCTTGAAACCTTAAATGCTCTCTTTCATCGAGAAAGTCCCCGAGTGTACACCTACACAATTTCGTTGGTAAAAATTATGGAATGAAAGTTGGATTTATTACAACATCGCGGGATCATTGAAACAGATGGTGAAACAGGCCCATTGTGATACCACATAATCTCTTTTGACCTATGAGAGATATCCCTCCTCAACAAACCAGTTCGAACGGATTATGAATTTTATTATATGCCTGATTTCCAGGCATGAGACTTCGGTAAGTCCATTTAAGAAGGGATGGCCCAGAGTTTCCAATCTCGTTTTACTTAGCGCCAGACATTCGCAGAGGAAATGCTGGACATTTTCGACCTCTTCCTCACATTTGCAGCTCCTGCAGGAATCATTTGATGTCAGTCCCAATCGAAGAGCATGTATTCCGATTAGACAGTGACGATTCCTAGATCCGTGAGGATTCCTAATATTTTTGAAAGGTTTATCCTGCTTAATTCAAGTAGTGATTTAGTGCGTTTTAAGTCGTAGCAAGGCCACTTTAGTTTAGCTACCCTACATGTGTCAAGGTGTTCCCAACGTACTTGTGCAAGACTCAAGGATTTGTTCTTGCACTGGAGTTTATAGGAGGACATGGGTATACCAATGAAATCCTCATTTAAGAGGGTGTTCGAGGTAGTACCCTTCCTTGCTAATTCATCAGCCAGATTATTGCCCTATGACCGGGTACCCTTATGAGGTGGATCCTGAATCTCGTTAAGAGATCTGCGGGACTCAGTGATAGTTTAAGAGTTATCAATATGCGAGTTCAGCGCTTTGAGCGCAGCTTGACTATCTGAGGAATAGAATCAAGAATATTCTTTCCCCTAAGGTCTCTTTGACCTTAAATCTTAGCGGTTTTATATATAGCCATCATCTCCGCTTGGTAGACACTACAATAGTTTGGGATCGGTTCATATAACTACATAAAAACAATCATTGCAAGCGGAACTGTTTGAACATGCTAAAAATGAATGGAAAGAACGATTGGAACTATGTCCAACTGTGAACAAAGTTCCGCGAAGTATACAAGTTCGGAACGACCCATCTTTACACAACACTAGCCTCGTTAAGATTCTTATACACATGTTTCGGTAGATTCTCGCATTCAAATAGATGTTTCTATTTCACTTGATTGATTGATTGCCCCTTCTTTCCCACTAAACCTTCGAACCAAGACAGACTTGACTGATTAGGTGTAACACCTGAACTTCTTAGTTCAAAATGGCATTATTTACTTTCTGAGGTTTGCCATTGACTGCAGGGAGTTGACGGCCGATCAAAAAAATAAAGTTAAATGCCAAAAAAAAAAAATTTATAAAGACCCCAATTAACACACTTTACCGACTATTTTCCATGAGTGTAGCATCGAAATCAACTCAAAGAACCAAACACAAAAAGCAAAAAAAAAAATATAAACCCATGGATGAAAAGAAAGAACTTGAAACATTGTATTTGGTGAATGCGGCAGGACGAATACGAATGAACGAACGCTCGGGTCGGTCGCTGAGTGCCGAAGGAGCCAAGGAACGAAGGAGCGAACCTTGATGCGATATAGCGCTGGAGCACTTGTGTATTCTATGATGATTGGTTTTAGTTATTGAGAGGGAGTCAATGCAATAGGATGAATTTTTCGGATGCTGCTCCTGAACACTAGACTGTGGAGCTGAGCTACGTTGTGACATTGTGAACTATAGACTAGCACTGTGAGTGTGTGTTTCTGTGTTGGTTTGTTGTTGTTGCATTTGTTGCTATTGTTGGTGTACGTGAACATGTTGTTGTTGTAGCGCTACTCAAATTTATTGAAGCAGCAGATATTTGAGTGTTCGTCCGTTCGTTCGTTCGTGCGTATGTGAGTGCGTGAGGTTTTTGTGTATTATTTCGAAATGTGCTGCAAGGAGCGGTGCATCAGAAGCAGCAGCAGCAGCAGTAGCAGCATCAAGGATTTGATATAGAAAAAAAAAATAAAAGAATTTATTTCAACACCAAAACCAAAAAAATTTAACACTAAAAACAAAAAATAAGTGAAAAAGTTTAAGAAAACTAGTTGGTGCAAAATATTTTTTGCCAAAGCCTAGTGTGCAAAAATTCGATTATAATCGGGAAACTGCAAGTACATGTGTATGTGTGCTAGTTGGTGCGTATGCGAAATACATGCAGAAGAATTGCTCTTCAATATTGAAGCTGAGACGGACGTAAAAGGTAGGTCGGTCCAAATAATGAAGCACCTCTTCTAAAAAAGCACCCTAAATTATAAAGCAAAATTGGTAAGAGTTCCGTTTATATATTTTTTTTTGTTTGTTTTCTTTTTGTTTTTTTTTTTTTGAACAAGAAAAAAAATCATAAAACTTTCACACGTTGATTTATGCTGTGTTCTGGCCATTTATTTTAACGCCCCCATGCACCCAGCTCACACCAATTTCAATTGTCCATTAAGTGGGAGGGGGCTGTGTGTGCGTCGGTGTGTGTGTTTGTGCGGAAACACTTGAAAGCTTCTTAAAAGTAGCAAAGAAAAGCTACGGATAAGCGTAACGCGCGTCCAGCCTGGATTTAGATTCCATCGTCTAGGTTGCAGAAAACTGATTTTGTTTTTGTGTGTTGTTGTTGTTGTTTTTTTTTTCGAGAAAAATCACCTTTTCTGTATGTGTGTCTGTACACCAAATATTGGCAATTGAATATTTTTACTATGCGTCGCACTCTCGCGCTCACCTCTTGCCCTGCCGTCGTTATCATGCCTGCCTGCCTGCCTACCATCATCCTGCCAGCCAGCCTGACTTCCAACACATTTCACACTCACTCACTTATTTTGCCGAAAAATTCTAAATCGTGAAACATCGTCGTCGACGTCTTCGCTGCTGTCGTTTTGTATTCGAAATCGTCATTATTGTTTTTCATGTTGTTATTGTTGTTATTGTTGTTGTTTTTCTTGTTGCCGATGTCTCCCCAACACCTACCCTACCTGCACCCTGTGCCACAAATACTATCGGAATTTTCACAAATGATTTTATTTCTTTTTTTCTGTTTCTATTTCTTTTTCTTGTTTTTTTTTTTTTTTTGACTCGCAACATGATTTGTTGTTTTCTGTTTGTTGGCTTGATTTTCTTTTTCTGATTTAACCAACCCTCCCCCATGCTTTGCCACCTGCCGCCGCGCCATTGCCGCCTTCTTAACATCATTCCGCCAGCCTGTCTTATTTTCACAAAGCTTTTCGAGAAGCTGCGCTAATGTTTGTCTTTGGGCCGTGTGGAGCACTCTTAGAGTGGCGCTTGGCAGTCGTTTTTGCGTCGTCGGGCGTTCGGTATGTTTGGGGGATGGCGAAAATTCACAGGCTTTAGCCTGCAGATTAAGATTAAGAGTTTGAATTGATTACGATATCAATTATTATTTGTTGTTCTTACCTGATGCTGACTCACTCTCTCGCTCTGTGTTCAATTTCAGTTTCTTTCTCTTTCGCGTACTCACTCGTTGGCGCTATCGCTCTTTTGCTATACGCCTATATTAACTGCTGGTCCAAGTTAATTCTAAAAAATTTTTCGTTTATTTGTCTTACAATCTTTGCTTGAGTGTGTATTAGTCAATAAGTGTGCATGTTTGATTACCTTTACAGTGGTGGCCAAATAAAAATGTGCAATATTAAGCATTTTTAGATTAAATATGATTTAAGCGAAGTTTAAGTCTTAAGTCAAAAGAACTTGTAATACTTAAATTAAATTGTGAATATTTAGTCATGGTAATAATGGAAGAAAGTATTGAAACTTGCATATTCATCTAAAAGGTTTCTGTCTAACATAAAACTAGCCTAGTCATTTATAACTTCAAGTTTTCCTTTTTTTCTTATTGCTTTTTTGGGGATTATGTGATGAGTGATTGAGCAGTATTGGCAAATGATCATATTACACCCTAACTACAATAGGGGCAAAAGTCAAAATTTTCGAATATTGACATTTTGACTTATAAAAATTCATAATTCATATCTTGAGTGACAGTCAAAGTTTTGTGTTCATTTTCCTTCTCGTCTTTTTAAATAAAAAAATCATTTATCTCTTTGTTGTATCTGAAAATACGAACATTTTTAAGTGTTCCCCATTTTGTA
Source organism: Pherbina coryleti (assembly GCA_943735915.1). Classification (NCBI taxonomy): domain Eukaryota; kingdom Metazoa; phylum Arthropoda; class Insecta; order Diptera; family Sciomyzidae; genus Pherbina; species Pherbina coryleti. Next base: position 158,942,235 of record OX030949.1, on the reverse strand, counting down.
GTTTGATTTTCAGAGTACAATCTGATGATCCGATATTTTCCCAAATTTCTTTTAAATGCAAATATTTCGTTAGCATTATTCCGACATCTGATTTTTCTTTAAATTTTTATAAAAAATTCAATTAATTTTAAAAAAACACTATTTGAAAAATTAAATTAACTTTGATAAATCTTAGTTTTCTTAGTATTCATAAATTGGTTACTACCCATGATATCACAAGTAATAGTACTCGTAAAAATGTAACACAATTTTGGAGTCAAATCACGTTTTTCGCGTTTTATTATTGTTTTGAGTCCATTAGTCGAAATTCTGTGGAAAATCCGAAGTAGGGCTGTTCATGTTCGGTTTTTTCGAAGCTCCGAAGTATTCGAATATTCGAAGCTTCGAAGCAAACTTCGGAACTTCGAAGTTTTTGAGGCGAAGCTTCGAATGTTACTATTCGAATAGGAAAAACTTCAAAGAATTCAATTCTTCGAGTATTCGAATGATACCCAGTTTGAAATACATATTGTGTTACTACATATTTATTTATTTTAATTTGTGAAAAATTTTTGATTGCTTTTTGAATGGGTAATTCATAGATGCAGAAAAAATTCTACTACTTGTTTCAGTCAGTTTTCAATGCGACATTGAACGCGTTTTATAAACGTAAGCTCTCTGAAATGTACTTAACCCATTTTGGCCCAGAAGGGTATTTTTCTACCCCTGTACTAAAATACGGTTTCTATAAAACGCTTTACTACACGCAAGATAAAATAAAAAGGAAAAAATAAAAGCTCCATTCTGAGATTCAGTTTCCTTCTGCTTCCAAAGCTATTCGATCTTAAAAATTTAGCTTGTATGAGCGGAGCCTCTTAAAATGCCCGTCCCAGATGGGTTTTCCAATAAGAGGTGTTATTTTAGTATTCAAAGAAAAATACCATTTTTTTAAATAAATGATCGGATGTTTATTTTATAATAAAGAGGAAGGTATGCCGTTAATAATGAAAAACAACATCAGCCAAATGGCCACCACGACCACGCTTACAGGACAATATCCTTTTCATGAAATTTTCCATAACCAAATCGCAAAGTGGCTGCCCTATGTCCTCGATAGCCTCACGAAATCCATCTTTGAGGTCTTCAATCGATGCTGGGCTGTTGACGTAGACCTTATCTTTCACGTGGCCCCAAAGGAAGAAGTCGCAAGGTATTAAATCACAAGATCTCGGTGGCCAATTGCGATCACCTCTTCGAGAGATAACACGGTCCGGAAACTTTTCCCGTAAAAGTTCAATGGTTTCGTTGCTTGTGTGGCACGTAGCGCCATTTTTGTTGTGAATTTTAATAACTTCAATGCGTTGTTGAAACGTGTATCGTTCCATTTTTAGTAATGGCGTAGTTTCTACTTATCAAATCTCAAATAAAAGCTTTAAAAGTGAGCGATTCACAATAGCGGGCGATTCGCAATAACACCTCTTATTGGAAAACCCTGTAGTAGAAGGATATCACTCAATAGTAATTCCATACTTAGTTTCATTGTTATGCGACATTTGTAATAATGTAATAATGGCGAATTTGTCTTTCACTTGAAAAATTAAAAAAATATTCAGTGCTACGGTTATAAAGCCAAAAATGACTTTCTGCAAATGAAACATTGCTTTTGATTTCTTATCATTACAATAATATTATAAAGGCAATATGGTCTTAAACCTTTGGCCTTACAGCATCCCACCGTGTACTTACCTTTCTTCATGCTGGCGTGTTCTTTGTAGTTCTTCTGCAAAAATTGAATGCATCTTTAGATGCGCACGAAATGAACTCGTGGATCTTTTAGAGAATGAAAATCAGAACTTTTAGTATAATAGCTCCAGACCCAGAAACCCATGTTTTTTTCTTATATTAAAGTGTATCACACAGGCACAAAAAATGTATGAAATATTTTTCAGTAAAAACTTCGAAGCTTCGAATTATTTTACTGCCTATTATGTTGAACGAATAGTCAAGCTTCGAAGCTTTGTAAATCCGAAGTTTTTTTCCTCTTCGAAGTTTTGAAAAGGAGCTTCGAACTTCGAAGCTTCGAATACTTCGGAGTTCAAAAACTTCGAATAAGAATCATAGCCCTAGTCCGAAGTACTACGCACAAAAGCAACGATTTCAAATTTTACCTGTAACAATTTCATGGCAACCCTGTGAGTGAGCCTCATTAATTCTATTTCTCAAGTTTCTTTCTCCAAAAAATTGAGAAAAAAAATTTCTCCATTTTTGAGAGCGAACTTTTTTTTAAAATAGTCCGAATTTTTTAAATTTTTCGATGACTCAACGTGCAGAAATCACCCCGATGCATTAATTAAATTATTTAAATCAAGTCGTAAAAATAATTTATTTTGATACAAAATTTTGGTAACCTTGTGTTTAATTGTGCGTGATAAAAGTACATTTTTAAGAAAATAATAAAATATATAATTTTTGAAAATTACTAAACTGAGTTTGAGGCCAAATGTTTTTTGATTAAAAAAAATGTATTGACAACAACAACGTGTTTATGTAAGGATTCAGCAGTAGTATGGACAGTTGTTTCCTTGGTAGCCACATCAACTCATTAAATGTCTTTTATGATGTTTATTTTCCACCAACTTAAGTAACTACTACAGACGACATTTTCTTAAACCTTAAATAAAGTCTTAAATAAAGTGCTTGTGACTACAAAAGTGGTGTTTTTTTCTGTTATTTAGCACAAGTAAAAATTTGTTAAACTTGAAAAACATTATAAAATTTTCGAAATAAATGAAGCATTGTTTGCAACAAATTTTTCGAAACAAAATTTTATAAAAATAAAATATAATAAATTGTATAGATAAAAAATATAAATAAAAAAATAAAAATTGATGTAAAATTATGCAAATTAATTATACTTATCCCTCTAGACGTCGATCTCTTCAAAGTGAAAAAAAAAATACTTGGAAATTTTTTATATAATTCAATAATCAGCATTCTTTGCTCAATACTCAAGAATATTTTTTCCAGATTCAAAAATTTGATTTCCAATTCAGATTCAGTTGATTTCAAAAATTTATTTTCCATGAATTGTGTACAATTTGCTTGATTCAGCAAAGATGTAGGATGTAGGATAACTGATCATAAAAAAACTACCAGAATATACTAAACTAGCATACCCTTTTCCAGCGTTGCTTGGGAGTATAAATATGATATGAAAACATATTTTAAATAAAGACTCAAGAATCAGATATGTTTCATTAATTTTATTATGCTTGAAAATATTTCTTATTGAAATAAAAAAGTGGCTTCTTATTGAAATGAAAAGGTGAAAACCTTAGTAAAATCAAAATAAATACGATATATTGGACTTATGGCAACACTGCAACAGAAATTAACTGAGTGCAACTATCCACTCAAGATGGCAGCGCGGTGAGTTGTAGACTTTCACCTCTCTCGCTCAACACAGAGCTTAAGCTATTGTTTGCAGTTATTTTGTGCTGCTTCTACATACAATGGCAGCATGGATTAAAACGCATAAATTCTTAAATAATTAAATAAAAAGTTTTACCAAAAACGTAGTACCCAGTAGCAGGGTTGTTTCTTATAGCAATTGAAAAGTGAAAGAATTATTAAAATCGGTTCAGCGGTTACCCCGTGATTGAACGATAAAAATCCGAGAGAACCCTTTTATATAATAGTATAGAGTATAGATATAGATACATCTTGTAAACGCTTACATGTTTCCAAGTAAAGTAACAGATACGACACTGCGCCTTCGAACCATGCCATACAGTCTGTTAAGTAAGAGCGTGTACGGCATAATTAATCTAAAAATTTATTTAAGAAAATTTTTCTTTTCATACATTCATTATATATGTTCCGAAGCACGACGCAATCCTATTAATAAGATGTCCAATCACCACCACCATTAATAATCGCTTGACATCTCCGCGGCATATTTTCCACTAAATTTTCGGCATATTCGACAGGAAGAGCTCTCCAAAGGCGTCGAATTTTTCGGGAAAGCTGTTTGAAAGTATAGGTGGGTCTCCCTTGAAGCTTCCGCTTGATGTAGCCCCAAACGTTTTCGATGGGATTAACATCAGGCGATTGTGCAAGCCAATCTAATGTGACGATGCATTCTTAGCGTTTCCAGTCGGTGCAGAGGTGGCTGCGGTGTTTGGGGTCATTATCCTCCTGTAGAATCCAATCTTCGTTTTTTATTATAAATTGGCATTTGGTAGTCGGTAATAAAGTCTTCTCATAAATTTTGACCATTCTGGCAGCATTAAGGTTCTCTGTAAAGAGGTGCAAAGCGTCGAAACCATTTTTTGAGAAGCATCCCCAAAGATGAATTTTAATGGGATGTTTAACGGTGCGCTGGACAAAATTACTTGACGACGAAGACCAAGCCCGCGCTACGATCGAATAACCCCAAACAGAAGATTCATCGGAGAAGAGTACGTTACTCCAATCGCGATCAATGTTTTCTGTTGCCGAAGCCATTCTTTTAGAACGTGTTTTTCGGACAACAGTGGTGTTTCTTCATTGTGCTTCGCCATTTCAAAGTATTTGCACGCAAATGGTTACGAATAGTTACGTGCGATATATTTAGACCTTTTTGCCTCAATTTCGCTTGCCCTTGACGCAAACTTTAGGATTCCACGAAAACAAACTCACAATAATTTTTCATCCTTCTTGGTCACGTTCCCTGTTGAGCCACGATCGGGAAGGTCATCGATGTTTTTAGATTCCTTAAAGCGTTGCACCCACTTCTGGACAAAAACCTTTGACTTTTTCAAATACGTTGCCGATGCTGCATAGGACATTTTTGGTCCTTTTGGATGGTTGCAGAGGAAAACTACCACGAAGCGTTCTGCGTATGCAGCACTCATTATGCCTAACACACTTTTCTGACAAAGTTTTAAATTTAACTTTCTTACTAGTGCGTCAAGAGCAGAGGTTATGTCTACTTGTTGACAAAATTTCAGGGTTGCACTATTTACCGACTGCGAATAATGCCGTACACGCTCTTACTTAACAGACTGTAGTTTGTCAATCCGCACTATCTTAATCCCCTGCAACTGACGTCGCTGTAATCTGACAGACACCGAAAATCAAAACTTCATGAGTACAAACGTGAAATTCGAAGATAAAAAATTCGTTTTTATCTTTAAAAAAAAGTATTTTTTTTCAAATTTTATTCTTATGTTGGCCTAATAATTATAAGCTGTTATATGGAATAAGGTCAAGAGAGTTACAGTCAGAAACTTCATCATAAAAAATCAGTTTAAGAGTGAGGTCTGCTAGACCCCACGTCAGGAATATTGTTAATTTGGAGCACGTCAGTTGCAGAGGGTTAACCGTAGTCCTACGTTGGTGTAGAAAACTTAATCTTTTTTTAATATTTAAATATTTCCAAAACCATGACTTTTATTTTATACTGAGTGTGAACCGAAATCATGTACTATGAGAATATCAATTATAATTGTTTTCTATATATTTAAAAGCTTCAATTTCTCATATTGAGGTGTAGATTTCTACACCATGCCTGTTGTAGCAAGATACTCGTATATTTTGTTTCTATTATATTATTTGTTTCTGAGAACAATAACTCTCTTCACATAATGCTGAATCTGGAACATCTCAAAAATGACGTTATACAAGCCTTCCAGACCAAGTAAAGAAGAGAGGCAGATGCTTCTTTTGCATTGAAGAAAAAACTAGAACGCAACATACAATCATGAAATACACCAAAAAACTATTTGTAAAGCATATCACAACCAAAATGTCTGCACAGATTGCATTTTCAACAAAAAAATATATGTATTTGTATTTCATATACGTACTTAAACACTTAATAATATATGTTTTTTTTTTTTTAAAGTATATGTTCTTAATAAATTCCACACAAAATCTACACTTCAACGCGTAGAATTCTGAATTTTTTCTCAACGTAGGACTAGGGTTAAACATATTTTCATGAAAAGATGTTGTAAGTTATAATTGGAGTGAAAAAAATTTGCTGGATTCAGGTAAACAATTTGCTGAGAACTAAAATAATCCTTTACGATTGCTAAATTATGAATGATGAAATGAAGCTTAATTTTACATTTTCTTAGATCAAGCAAACTATTTGCTTAATATAAGAATATTATTTTTCTCCGTGTACATATTAGAAAAAGTTGCGCACAACCTACTCTGATGTGCAAAAGAAAATCCACGAGGAGCAATTTAAGTAAAAACATTTTAAAATGTTAATTAAAATGGCCTCGGTAGTCGAGTAGATAGCGTTTTGACTACCACACCAGTGGTCCCAGGTTCGAATTCCAGCCAGGTCATGATTCTAAACTTTAAGCTTTCTACACTTCTTCCTTCATTTGTAATCAACTGAAATTTTAAACTCATCAATATCAATTCAATTTCATATATTTCTACGGCTTTCCACCGCTCCTAAAACATCCTACACTTTTTTTTGCTTGATTGTCCCTTCCTCTCCACTAATCTAACATATCATACCATTTCGAGTTATTTAAATCCTAGATTCAAAGCCAACACCTTTCTTAGACGTGGAAGAATTTCGTAAAGTTCTCTGGCATGCGACATACTGTGCTATTGAGTCATCCTTAGACATTAGTGGGACAGCAAACGTTCGATTTTACATGAACATTTAGGCGTAAGGAAAATTTGTTTCCGTTGGATATCTCATAATTTGACGGTTGCTCAAAAAAAGTCTCGTGTCGATTGGTGTAAGTAAATACAGAAAAAGTACAGCGGGATAGTTCGAAACACGTCTCCGACATCACCACAGGTGGCAAATCATTATCTCTGCTTATGAGCCTGAAATAAAGCAGCAATCCACTGTTTGTGTCTTTTAAAGTGAGCAAAATTCGACAAAAGTTGTCCACGGATGGAGCACATCCAAGTATATGGGTGTCAGTTTTTTCAGCATAACCGGACATTTTGCAACTGTACCATTTTAGTAACAGAAAACTGTTTATGCTGAATTGTACACTATCATTCGGTTGCAGGAAGTCTTTGATGAATTGAGGAAATCTAATATCAACCTACATCACGACAATGCGATCGTCCCATACATCAGCTCAAACAAAAGAGTTTTGAGCGCTCAAAACGTGGAATTGACGGGACATTCGCCTTTAGGCGCAAGACTAAAAAGGCAAATCTCGTATGAACTTAAAAAACAAAAAACAGAAGATTTTATGTTGCAAGCTACTTATCCTGTCTACTAATCCTTATGTTTGATTTGCATATGAATAGATTGGTCCTTATATGCAAGCATTTATTTCTATTAATTAAATTGGCACAGTTCTGCATAGAAACCATAGAGCTCGAATAGAAAAACTTGTAAAACTAGAACGCATCAATATTGTTCTTTAAGTTTGTGCTTATTCTAAATTCGAAATTGAATAATTGCTCTATCAGCACTTCAGCACCAAATCATATTCCAATATTTATGCAAACTACATTTTCTGCCACCACTGTAACGTGCTTGTGTGCGCCAATAAGTCTGGACTGTATAATTTTCTTTGCTTGCCTACAATTAAAATAACGAACAAAAAACAAGAAATTATTTCGCCTGAGCATAAAATTTCGTTGGTTGCTAAAGCAAGAAACGCACACACACACACACACACACACATACATACACACGCACACATAAGAAAGTGAGTGAGATGAACTGATAAGGAGAGAACGAGAGCGAGCTGTGCTGCTAGTAGAATAGAGCTTGAGCTTGAGCTGTAAAGGCGTAAGACTAAGAGCGAGCATGGATTATGGTGTGATGGTGGGATTAGGCCAAAATGTTAGAAGTGTTTCTGCAATGACGATGATGAGCGGGCAGGCAGGGAGGCTGGAGCAGAGGCAGCGGCAGCGGCTGTTGAGTTTGCTTACGTGAAATGATCCTAAATTATTTGTAATAAGCTTTAATGTGCGTGTTTGACTGGATTGTTGACTTTTTGTTGTTGTAATTGCTGTATTTCTGACATAATGACTTTTATTTGTGATTTTGTGAGATTGGTGAAAAGTTGATTTGTTGCCGGAAAACGTGTTCCAAATGGCGCATTCGGGTTTTTCATAAATCAATCAACTCATGTATTGGCACGATCTGTGAGCCATATATATTTTTTATTACCTTGTTTTTGTTTCTATTTATTTTTTTTTTTTGTGTGTGTGGCATGTTGGTCATTTCACCTGAACAACAAGCTGCAAAAAGTGTGTGACTTATATATAAGCATTAATTTTCTTATTTTTTTCATTAAGAAAAAAAAAAAAAAAAGAAAAAGACTCAAGCTTGACAAAGCACAAGGCACAAAGCAGAGCTTGGGCATAACTTAGACGCAAGCGCACACTGGTGGTCAACGGCAGCAAATGTTGTTGGGTAAAAATAATTGGAATCAATTGAATTTTGTTGTTTTTTCTTTTTCTTCTTCTTCCAGCCCGTATCTTTTACAAAAGCTGCGTGCAGCTATGCAGAAAATTTACCCTTTTCATGTGCTTTCTTCGAAATTCTTAAGAATTTGTGCAACGGTGCGTATGAGCGACATTAATTAAACGTTTTCGTGCTTTAAGCGGAATTTCGGCCATTTTCTCGAATGTAAACCTTAAATTTTGTTGTTCTTATGCGAGTGTAAATGAGAAAACAAAGCAATACTTTGATCGAAGTTAGTGCTATCCACTTGGATTAGTTATGAAAGGGGGAGGCGGGTAAGCTCATATATATTGACTATCCCCATTACTACGATACCCTTTTTTTGCTTTTGTATAAAAAAATTTTTAAATGATGGTTTATAATTTAAGGAAATCTTCTCATTTTGAGTTTGGTGATATATTTAGTAGAAAGATAAATACAGTTACACACATTTAATGCAATTAAATAAAAACTTCAAAGTATTTTAACTAATTGTGCCGGGAGCAAGCACAGCCAAATATATTCAAAAAGATACCAATTATTTAATTATTTACATCGCTAGAACGTTGCTTTTATATAATTCTTCATACGTCATTCATTTGGACAGAACAATACATACAATTCGGCATTCATTTTGTACTCCCATCAAATAAGAAGTCTCGATAAATGAAATTGAAAACAACATTCAAAGTATATTACTTCAAATTTATGCTTTATTTACTGATACAATGGTTGCTATTTATATTTCTGGCCTTGGCAACAGTAAGTGGCAACACTTACCGTCTCTAGTTTCTATTGGAAACTTGATATCGTTGAACATACCTTTCTTCAGAACCATTTTGCCATTTAGCGCAATTTGTGTTGTTTAAAGTAACTTGAAGAATTCATCTGGGGCAAAAAATGGAATTAACTCGTGAACATTTTCTTGCGATTATATTAAATATCTTTTGACGTAGATTATAAAGAAAGAATGCTTCGATTTTCTTAATTCTTTATACGGCGATAAAGTACCATCCCACAGCACTGTAAAAAACCTGGTATAATGAATTCAATTGTGGCCGATGTTCTCTCCAGGATGACTTTCGTGAAAGAAGAAGATTCTGTGGGTGAACAGATAAAATAAACTCGTCATGTGATATACCGTGAGATTGAGGCATCTTTGGGTATTAGTATGACAAGTATCAATAAGATATTGCGTGATCATTTGGCCGTAAAAAAAAATTTGTTTGCGTTTAGTCCCATATAATCTGGCAAACGAGCAAAATAAGGCTCGTGTCGATTGGTGCTAGGAACTGTTGGAAAAACACAATCAAAGTGCATCTAAAGCTGTGTATATGTTAATATCTATCCATATTAGTCCAAAACAAAACAGCAATCGACGTGTGGGTCTTCCAAAACGAGCTAATTCTAAAAAAAGGAATTCACAGAATAAAAACATCGAAGCAATTGGAGAAAGTGGCATTAAAGCAAGTATGGACGGTCAATTCTGATTGATATAAGACCTTTTGTGTGCCACAAGTCAACGGTCAATTCTGATTGATATAAGACCTTTTGTGTGCCACAAGTCATCGTAAAAATTTGGAAAAAAATTAAGAAGGGGCGAATAATTCTGCATCACGACAATGCATGCTCTCCCACATCTGCTCGAACAAAGACCTTTTTGACCAGCCAAAAACTGGGATTGATGGCTTATCCGTGTTCAACGATTTTCGACACCCGAAGAAGCGTTTGTTGCATTCATAACGTTTATTTTGCAGTTGCCTCAATCGGAGTGGAAAAAATGCTTTAAAAATTCGTCCAAACCCATATAAAAGTGTATTCATCTTCATGGAGAATATTTTGAAAAACAATAAAACCAATTTGGATCATAAGTGTTTTTTCAACATTAGATCAGAAATATAAATAGCAACTCTCGTATGTAAGTATTATTTATAAAAACCCTTTCCTTGGCCTTCACACATGTTTTAAATGGTACTGGCCAGGCGTCAATGGCAATACTCTCGTCAACACTTGCTTCAAAGACTCGACGTCGGGTATCTTTTGAGGTACACAATTTACTCCACAATTTCTAATCCAACGGGTTAAGAGCCAGACTACCAGATGGCAAATCTTCGGTGGATATAAAAGCTGGTACATATCTTTTCAAGCTAGGTCTGAGTGGTTTTAGCGTTATGTCAAGCGCAGAGTCCTGCTCAGTGGCGGATCTACATACGGGCTGAAAGGGCTTTAGGCCCCCTCTTGGAGAATTTATTGTATGGGAAAAAAATTAAAAAAATTAAAAAAGACCCCCCCCCCCTCATGCGGATCCTAGATCCACCACTGGTCCTGCTACAAACTCCACAGCTGGTTTTAGATTTCACGACGCTTCCAGAACCGTTTCTCGTTAAACTTTGGTCGATGTTTTGACACCTTGTTCTCAAAAATACTGTTCAGTGCGCTCAACTCCACCAGTGCGCTCAACTCCCCAACCGGGATAAATTAGGATGGTCACTGGCAACGGGTTCACCCTATTCTGTGTAAATGTAGAGGGACTACTACCCAGATCCTGAAATTGGTCACCCAATCTGGGGAGTAGATGAACCGTTTGACTTGATCAACGCTAGCGTATGCCTACGAAGGAATAGCAATGATCCTTAAAAATTGTAAGCACGGGGATAGTCATTACGTTCGCCAGACGTACCATCACAATTTCACTGGCACATTGGCATTGGTCTTTTTAAGGCTGGCAAAACGATGATAGTAATTGTGTATAATTTGGTGTAGAAGAGGTATCAAAGTTGGGTACTTCGAGGTGAAAAGTACATCTTAGTAACCTCGGAGTGCCAGATTGAAAAGGTGCAATGCAGGGGCGACCACGTATCACACACAGTCAAATGCGATGTGGTCTACGCTGTAGCACATCCAAAAGTGGTAGCTTTTGCCACCACAGTCATGAACGATGGGTGCAGATGTGTCGGTGTGTGTTAGTGCGTGTCGAGGTAAATCCCTTTTGCCCGGGGAGACTATTGCAGAGCTGGCCCTTCGGGGAGTATCGTGCTGGCTGTGGTAGTTTAATGTCGCGATCAGGTCTGTGTGATAGACGTGGAGTTGCGCTAATACAACCAGGTGTCAATGCCCAGTGCGTGTCGAGGTAAATCCCTTTTGCCCGGGGAGACTATTGCAGGGCTAGCCCTTCGGGGAGTATCGTGCTGGCTGTGGTAGTGCAATGTCGCGATCAGGTCTGTGTGATCGTGGTCGTGGAGTTGCGCTAATACAACCGAGTTGCAATGCCCATAAATTGTCAGAGATGTTAGATGGGCCTCGATTTCCACCAATAAATGTGGATGGTGACCCAACTTATCATCCATAATTTATATTGTTGCGTTCCAATATTGATTACTAACCATACAGTATATTTATTAAATTAAATACGTATGGTATGGTGTGTAACCGGTGTTGAAATGACTATGACAGGACGTTGGTTGCGTCTGGAGTCATGGAAATGACGCTCAGAAGATGATTGGATGGACGTTGGTGTATTGTATTATCATGATATTAATGTCCGGAAGGTCTTTCTGTTGGGCATAAGCCTCGGTTCCTAGTCAAGGGGCAACAAAGAATTAAGCCGAACAGACAGGTGTCTACGATAAACACTAATAGGCTTCTATCCAGTGAGCCCTTCATATAAGATACCCCACCCCCTATAACTCGTAATGACCTTTTTTTGGCCCGTTGACTTCAGAGGCTTCCTAAGATGACCGTGCATAAACCCTATAATTTTGTTGTTGAATTTTTCTTGGACGGTTAAAATTTTTTCGTCAGTGAAAAGAATTTTTTATGATTGTAGCCCATAAACTTCACCAGCAGACGTTTACATTTTTCAACTCTATTTTTTTTTAAGAGCTACGGTAAACAAATGTCTGGTATACCATTCAAACGCCCCAAGGCTCAAGTATATTTGATAATGCGACTCATAGACTTCTGTGAGATATTCATCTACTGTGCCATGACCTTCTGCTTGCGGAGTGAATTTCAGTAAACTAGTGTCGCCTTTGGTCGAAATTCGACCATTTACAAATTGATTTTTGTTTTTTTTTTTGTATTTTTATTGTGTTTTAACATTTTTTTTCTCTCTTCGCTCATGTGGAAATATAACCGAGCTCATATCGCACCATACGTACCACCGCCAGGAAATCACAAAATAGTAACACCATTCTGAGTTTCCATGTTCTGTGACTTTTACTTGCAAAGCTATTCGATATCAAAAATTTGGTTTATATGGGCAGAGCCACACCCCCTTGTCCAATGCCCGCCACAGTTTTCTAGTAGATGGATATCACCAAGTGGCAACACATATTGAGTTTCATTGTTTTAAGGCATTTACTTCGCCACGACCCTTGTCTAATGCTCATTCAATTTTTCCACGAAGAACACGACCAAATATGAAGTTCCTACCGAGTTTAATTGATTTGTGTCTTATAGTTTGAAAGTTATAATGAAAAATTGCGCTGCTGAAAAGTGTCAGGTCCCTCTTTTAACGCCCATAAAATGTAACCAGTGGAATGGTTCGTGTGATTTGAGGTCGATTACCGATTTCCGAGGCGGTGTGATCTATAACTCTAAAGCTATTCGATATCGCAAATTTGGGCTGTATGGGATGTGCCACGCTACCATATTTATTCGGTGTGCACAAGTATGTTCAATTATATAATTATAATGGTTGTGTTCAAAGCTGTAACAATATTAATGTCCGTACAAAGTAATTTTCATGTAGGTACAACATTCAACAAGGAACTTAAGCTGATGATTTATTCTAACATTTTTATTTTGATATACATCCAATGATAAAGTCCAAATAGGAACCCACCCTTTAGTGGGTGTTCTAAATTTGTTCACCATCTATTTTGATTAAAAATTCAGTACAGTTTCTTTAAGTTACCTTAAATTTTCGTCACACACAAGGTCATTGAAAAATCTTTTCTTTCACAAATTAACGTTGTGGGTAGGGGACAAAGATATTGAACAACTCGCTGTTGTTCACAAGAGCATCAATTTTTCTGTGCCGTCGACTGGTTCACTAATGCTTTGTTACTCAACCGTTAAATAAACTCAAGAGCTGAAGCAATTCTACGATGAAACTGTGTTTTGGTTGAAAACTTTATTTCAATCTCAAGGACAGTTTTTTGATTGATTTGCTTCATAACAACAAAAAAATTATCATAGATTGTTAGACTTTCCACACCATACCGAAAAAATGGTATTTGTTGTGAATTTTGATCCTTACAATTTTAAGGATTATTTATTTGCAGAATGTATTTTTTTTTTCAATGGCCCATTTATTTTTGAAAGAATTAATTTGATTTGAAAAATTAAAATGATTCTTCGAGTATTTGATTTTGATAGTATGACAAGATTTTTTGGTACCAAAGATACCTCATGTGGAAGAAGAGATTTTAAACATCTTTTTAGTGGCTTTTTTTAAATTTGGCATTTTCTGAAGTTTTTGCAAACGTTAAAAAACTTTAAATCGCATTTTATTTTGGTCGTTTCACTATTGTTCCCACTCCCTGGCCTTTTCCGGTTATAAAAGTAATCTTATAATAAAAGTAAAATTCCATATTCATCCAAAATCTAAAGAGCGTTATACTCTTTAGAGCGGTTCGAACAAAAATTGTTTTAAAAAGTCATAAAATTCGTTAATATGATTTTATTGGTTAAACTAACGCTGGTTAATATTAAAAACCAGCTATTTCAAGCCTAGTTAATTCATTCGATTTTTTTATGGCCATCCATCGCGAAGCTAAGTACTTGTTAAATTTCGTCTCAGGTAAAAATCGTGAAAATGGGTCTTCGTAAAACTTACATCTCCATAATTTGCATGCGAATTTTTAAGTAGTTCTAACTAGGGTAGCCCAAAATTTACAAAAAAAAATTTTATTTTCCAATTAACACCCAATTTTCTCGAAAATACATCTTCCTAAGCTTTTTTTTCAAATGCAATTACACGACCAAAAACAAAAAAAAAAATAAAAATTTGGATGGATAAAAGTACCGCACCCATTGATCGGTCATATCTCCTTTATGTCTTAAATATTTGCGGATGTATTCATAAAAAGTTATGAACCCCTTCAAAGGCTTCATAAAAGAGAGAACTGCAAAACTGGTTAAAAATAAACCCTTGATAAAGCACTGTTAAAAGTTGTTTGCTCTCATTTGAGCAAAAATATTGTCAAAATATATCTGTAACAAACACAATGTCAAAAAAAGTTTGGAGTGACATTTAAAACTCTCATATATATCCTTTATAAATGAGAGAATTAAAAAAAAAATGGCTGAAACGTATTATAAACAGATATCCAAAAGAACTATTTTTTTATTTTTTTGAGGTCGAAAAAGTTGGCGATATTTTGAAAAATATTTTATGCAATGCTTGATAACAGTTATTTTAAATTTGTATTTTTTAAGTTGCCTCTAAACAGTTATAGACGAAAAAAAAATTTGTACATTGCTCATAACTTTTATTTTCGAAAAATTTTTATTTTACGTTGCCTGATAAGAGCTATTAGAGAGAAAGAGATTTTTACGTTATTTGCTAGACATAAATGTCATTAAATTAACTATTTTTATAATTGAAAGATGAAAAACTTTACAAAAAAAAAGCAGACGTAAGGCCCAAAACGCTCGTTCAACAGAGACTCGGTTAGCTGATACTACGTGAATAATATGGAAAAGTGTATTTTTTTCCTCCCAATGTTCCTCCCAAGTTTTACAATCAAAAGGAACCTTAACTTCCCCATTTAAAATAAATGGTGGAAGATAAGTTCCCTTTCTTTAAGCAGGTAGAGGCTGGGGGAATTTTTTTTTTTTGTTTCTGATTTAATAATCAACTTAAAATAGATTGTAAATGCTCAAAACATGTCTAGGCAATATTACCAACCTCTACATGAAAACTGATGAAATTTAACCAAACCTATACTTTTAGTTCTCCTAAAAAATTTGATCTTGGACAATAAGATCCCTTTTCATGATAAACATAACATATAACACATATTGCTATAAAAAAACAAATAAAAATAAGCAACAAAAAACACAAAAAAAAAACAATTTTTAAAAATAAACGTTATGAGTAAGTAATAATTTTTCTCATTTATAACTGTTATGAGGCAACGTAAAAAATACAAATTGACTATTAATGTTCAATTTCTTCATGAAATTTCGTACAATTTCTTCATTTATAATTGTTATCACTGAGAAAAATAAGTTTCTGTTGAAAATAACCATTCTTTGATGATCAAAATTTTTCTTAGTGCAATATAACAATTATGACCCAATTTTTTTAAATATTTCTTATAACAGTTATGTTCTGTTATAAAGCTTTCATAAAGCACAAATAATGTCAAAAATAATTAAAACTGTTCAAAATATATTGAAACAAACAATAAGACAACATGAAGACAATGAAGGCAACAACCAACAACAACAACAGGTCTGTATAGAGCAAATCATACAGCAGACTAGACAGACTGTTTTGTTGGCAGCTACACCAACTCATCAGTAGTCTTGCATGACTTTTCACTGTGATCCATTCAAGCTAAATCCTACTTATGCTGCCAATTATGCCGAAAAAGTTAAAAAAAAAAAAAAAAAATAAATAACTGGCCATTTCAGCCCTTGAAAGGACTTTGACCTAGCTTCTTATGATCAATTGTGTTGTGCGTGTTATTAAGTTTGTACACAATTGACCGAGAACCGGACCTACATGCTTAACGCCGACTCCGAACGGCGATGAACGGAATGTTCTCGTTCGAAAAAGTTTCCCGGAATTTTATTTGGCAGAGAGAACGCTTTTACATTACTAACTGAGTTCTTATCTACTTTTGATGCAGCCTGTGTCAAGGTTAACCTTGATCGTGTCATACTTTTAGGCATTGCCTTAGCTTGATCACAGTGTTTTACAGCTATCAGAGCATGTTGAGGTTATGTTTACTCTGTTGCTATTCTTCTTTCTCCACACTTCCGTTTTTAAGGGTTCAGCTAGTTTAGCTGATGGTGTGGAGAAAATGTATTATGAAAAACTTTGTTGTTTGTGCTAAACACACAACTAATCATATTTTTCCTTAACATTTTAATATGGACGTGACCTTTTTCAATAATTATATTGAAAGCCAATGTCTTGTTTTGTCTTGTCACTTCAAATCGTAAGTGCTTCTATTTTAACTGCAAATAAGATATGTACAACATTAAAAAGCTTTTTAACTTTCGGTCGCCTGATTAAGGGAACTTTCTCATCAATAATAATTTTATATAATAAAATAAAATTTTAATTAAAAAATCCTCCTAAAATTTTATAAAAAAAAATTTTACTAGAAAAAAAGTTATAGTTTTATTTTTAACGACGTCCGCGCATAGATAGATTGTTGTAAAAAAACTTTAACCCTGGATAAACATTTCGACTAACATTGTTTTATTTTTTCTGTCTCAAGAATGAAGTAGCTTATCGAAATATGTCAACAATTAAATAAAAATCAAAGACCAATATTTACGTTTTTTGATTTCTAGTGAAATTTTCTGTTGTTTTTCATTTTTATGTACTTTAAATGTATTTTATACCACCTTAGAAATATGATTGGTTATCCAGGGTTAAACGGGTTTTTCTGGAAACTACCATTTTCAAATTAGAAGAACATTTTTCTCCGAATCTACTTGACTGATTTTAATAAACCAGAAAATTTTTAATTATTTATAAGAAAACCTAGACATTAAGCCTCTAAAACTTCGAAAAACTACCTTTTTTCTCCCAAACTCGAACTTATATCGCCCAAAAAAAGTCGATTTTTTCATTTTTTTCAGAATTATTCATATAAAAGCATCAAAATATAATTAAGTATGTGTTTAAAAGACTCCGAATCGCCTGACTCCGAACGGCGATGAACGGAATGTTCTTGTTCTCAAGAAGCTTTACATGGCATTTTGAATACTCTCTGAGGTTTGCCATTGTCTGCAGAGAGGTGGCGGCCGTACAGAAAAGTTATTTTAATTCAAATAATTTTCTGTCGCTGCTGGGGTTCGAACCTGGGTCTCCAGGTTCGTTGACATAGCGGCCACGCACTTTAACCAACTACGCCACGGACGCCACGTGGCTATTACGCCTAATAAATGTAATAGTTTATTTAAAAAAAAATATATTAAAAAAGTTTATTTTTTCAAAAATTCACGAGAAAGTCCCCTTAATAATAAAAAAATAATAAATAATGGCGTTATAAGTCCTCTCAGAGAACTATCGAAAATCGTCTAAATACTCCAAATCCAATAGCAAGAGCAAAAATAACAATTTGAATTTGAAAGGGTTAGAAAAAGAATGAGGGCAAGGATTTGAATAAAGATTCGGATCATGAAAAGGTAAGTAGTGGGATAGATTTTGACAAAAATACGAGCGAGGACAAGGAATAGAACAAAAACTCAGACATGGATTGGTAATAAAACTACGACAAGCACTGAGACAAGGATAGTACAAAGCTATTGACACACCAATATTTGGGATAAGATTGGGAAAAGGATAAGAGAAGAAATGGCGCAAGGAATTAAACAAAGATTTGCACACACCAAGGACAAAATTTAGAACAAAGATTGGGAAAAAAGTGGAAAAAGGATTCGGAAGGGGCCTTCGATGAAGCATAAGGTCAGAAATTTTGGCATGGATTAAATCAAGAGTTTGGCCAAGAAATAGGCCAATTACTTACAAGGAGCTTAGGAGTTTATTTAGACCCACACAAAACAAATGCAAACAAAATTTTTATCTTATTATATAGGATGTATCAACAAGAGGTGCAGAATTTGCTTTTGGAATCAAACGAACAATTGTTTGAATCTTTCTTAAATTTTTATCGAATTATAAAGCCAATACATGGAGATAATGTAAAAAATACAATAACTTTCAAAATTGCTAAGTGACTGGCTGTTAAATAATACACTTTTAAAACCCTACACCTCTTAGTGATACATCCTCTAATCGTAAACAAATCTCCACATACGTAGCACCATTTCACTTTACTTCAATTAGGACATAAACAAGCACGGCTATGGCTATTCTTCGCCTAATTAAAATCTACAACACAAGTAACAACAAAAAGAGACAAGTAACCACTTTGTTTAATTTACAACTGGGATCAAGGAAGGTAGACAACCAACATATGCGAAACATACATACATACAGTACACAGACACTACAATGCATCGGATTCGGCATACGACCCATTAACTGACATTAAATGCATTTGCAAGGATCATCTTGGCAAACTTAGGGAAAAGCCGCATTTACTGTTAACAATGCAAACAAGTTAGAAAAAAAAAACAAACAACTAGTAGTTTTTTAGAAACTGCAGCTCATTTATTTAAATAAAAGCAAACAAGCTACGCGGCTATTCAGACATTTATTTGCACACTTGCACTGGCTCACCCACTCATTCGTTGCACACACAAGCACACACATTGTGTCCCTTAAACATGCATGTCCTTTTTGCCAGCCAGCAAGGCATCCACACTGAATTGCATCTCGTTGCTCATCAACAATCGTGATAATTGTGTTTGCAATACTCGAGCTTTGTAACTTCTTAATAAAAGGAGCTTTTCTTCGGCACCTCCTTTGGTTGAGTGCAGTATGTTTTCCTTTTTTTTTTTTGTTTTTTTTTTTTTGTCATTGTTGCTATTGCTTTTGTTGCATGTCAGGCACTCACTCACTCACTCACTCCCGCTCTCTCTCTCATTCTTAAGCTTCCTTAATGTTACATGCTCGCTGCACTCAGCAGGCTCTGTTATCCTTAAAGTTGCATACATTATTATTTTTTTACACACACACACTCGCACAAACACCATGACCAATCGTAAATATTTTTTTTCTCCTGCTCTGTTATGCCTTAGTATGTGTCTGTAATGTGTAATTGTATGTATGTGGATGTTGGTAGGGTGTGGGTGGGGTGTGTGCGTGTTGGTACGTTTGTGAAAACAAGCCTGTCTATGTATTGTATTTGTGTAAATGTGCAAATGTTTGCCCTACACTTGGCTATAATTTTTGTTGTTTTTTTTTTTTTTTTTTTTTTGTTGCTACTTGTCTTTATCTCTTTTGTTGTATGTATTCTTTTTACTATAGACGCATTTAATTGTCGTCTTGTTATTGTTGTTGTAGTTGTTGTTGCCATTGTTGTTCTTTTCTAAGAAGATGCGGAAGTGTAAAGCTGAAATTGAACAACTTAATGGGTTTCTCTGGTCCTGGATGAGTGGAGCCACATGAAGCAAATAAAGATTCGTTCAAGTTGAAATGAGGTTTTATTAGAAAGAAAATTAAGTGCACAATTATTTCGGCGCACATTCATCCATTTTGTTGTCAAGTAGTTTACTTTTTTTTTTTGTTTTTTGGTCAGTATTGGACTATTTATGAACTGTTGGAAAAAAATCCTGAATTCATTCATTGCGACCTTTAAGACCGAATTGTTGACACCAATAGTTTATATGTATGTACATTCTATAAATCAATGTTTTATCAATTGAATGTTTTTTTGCGCAGTGTGTTCAGGACAAACTTAAATTTCTATTGAATCAAATTGAATTTTAGTCCTAATGTCGCCAACACACAGGGGTAATCACGCTGGTGCCCCCAGAGAGTCAGGCTAGAGTAGAGAAAATAATTTATGTGGGCCGATTGATTGTATCCAAAAAAAATAGTTGTAAGCATAAAAAGCAAGCATAAAAAACAACAACAAATAGCCTAAAAGTATGTGTGGAAAAAAAACAAAATAAAAAAATCTGATTTGCCAACTCGGATTTAAGCTATGAGTATTTCCGAAATACATAAAAATTGCCCTTTGGCCTTCTATGTAAATCAAAACCATTGACCTTCTATTTAAATCAAAACAAAAACATGAGATTAGAAAAAAAAATTAGCTATAATACGAAAATCGGAAAATGGAAATTATTCAGTATTCTTCAAGAAAATGTCTATTTAAGGCAAAGTAAGAGCAATATTAAGCAATAATATCTTAAAGTGATTTGTCTGAATTTAGTATTCCTACAAAGCTCATCCGCCTTTACGGAAAAACACTGAGCAACAACAGAAGCATAGTTAAAATCGGGAAGGATCTCTCGCCTCCTTTCGACGCCAAACGAGGTTTTATAAAAAAAACAAAATAAATAACTGGTCATTTCAGCCCTTGAAAGGACTTTGACCTAGCTTCTTATGATCAATTGTGTTGTGCGTGTTATTAAGTTTGTACACAATTGACCGAGAAATGGACCTACAGACTTAACGCCGACTCCGAACGGCGATGAACGAAATGTTCTTATTCTCAAGAAGCTTTACATGTCATTTTTATTACTCTCTGAGGTTTGCCATTGTCTGCAGAGAGGTGGGGGCCGTACAGAAAAATAATTTTAATTCAAATAATTTTCTGTCGCTGCTGGGGTTCGAACCTGGGTCTCCAGGTTCATTGACATAGCAGCCACGCAATTACCAACTACGCCACGGACGCCACAAACGAGGTTTTATGCAAGGTGTTTTTTCCTTATCGTGCGACTTTTTCAACCTTATGATGGAGAATATCATCCAAACTGCTGAAAAAAAGTTTAAAAAAAAAATTTTCCAAAATGCATCGGCGTTGCATGAAATTGTTACTCAATTAGGGTATTCACAAGGTGTGCTATCATGTCATGTTATCATAATGTAATAAAATTTTACACTAGTATAAAAATGTAGTTGTTGCCTTCCATATCAAAATAGTACTAAAATATTACAACCCTAAAAGCTAACACATGGTCCAATAAGTCCCGAGACTAAGTAATAAAAAAACCTTTTTTGCAAATATTCTTCTTTATTCATCAACATAGGTTCATTCAAGAGCAAACGGATACTCAACAGGTTACGGAATTGGAACCGTGTTCCCTTTCGTTAAAAAAAAATCGAGTGTTTAATTACTAAATACATATTATATATTACTTCTAAGAACATTGTACCCTCCTACTCACTAAAGTTTCAAAATTTAAACACCAATAAAAATTTAACATAAATCATCTACTTTAGCGGTAATGTATAGGTATACAACTTAAGCGCCATCCATTTTAAGGGCTTGTTGCTTCGGCAGGTGAGTTGTTACACACTCCTTAGCGGATTACGACTTCCATGTCCACCGTCCTGCTGTTTTAAGCAACCAACGCCTTTCATGGTATCTGTATGAGTTGTTATTCATTCCACCGCTTTTCTAACTTTTCAATACCGGTTTTGTTGAACGATTTGTGCTTCGCCTCAAAATAAGCTTCAGTTTCAGCCATCACCTCTTCATTGGAGCCAAGTCTCTTGTCGGCAAGCATTTTTTTGAGGTCAGCAAAGAGCCAGTAGCCGCTGGGGGCCAAAACTGGCGAATACGTTGGTTGAGGAATCAATTCGAAGACCAATTCGTGGATTTTCGCCATCGCTTTCATCGATTTGTGACACGGTGCATTTTCTTGGTGAAAAATATTAATACTAAAAATACTATTTTCTTCTTCAAATATTGCCGATTTTTCGCGATTTCATCCTTCAAGCGCTCCAACAACGCTATATAATAATCGCTGTTGATTGTTTTTCCCTTTTCGAGATAGTCGATGAACAAAATTCCATGCGCATCCCAAAATACAGAGGCCGTAACCTTTCCAGCCGACTGTTTAGTCACTTTGGCCTGCTTTCATCGGTTGCTCTCCACTCAGCTGACGACCGTTTTGATTCCGGTGTGTAGTGGTGGATCCATGTTTTATCTATTGTCACATATCAATGCAAAAATTCATGTTTATTCTTTGTAAACAGTGCCAAACAACTCTCCGGATCATCGACACGTTGTTGTTTTTGGTCAAGTGTGAGAAAACGCGGCACCCATTTGGAAAGCAGCTTTCTCATCGACAAATGTTCCTGTAATATCGTTCCCACAATGCGTTTCGATATCTTCAGAGCCTCAGCTTGCTCGCGCACCTTCACTTTACGGTCGGCCAATACCATTTTGTGTACTTTTTTTATGTTTTGTGGAACAACTGCCTCATTTGGGCGTCCTGAACGTTCAGCATCATTTGTGTCTGTACGACCAAGTTTAAACTCAGCATACCATCGGCAAATGGTTGCTTTTGACGGAGCAGAGTCCGAATAACACTTTGAAATTGCTCAGCTTGGACGATATTTTTTTCCATTAAAAAACAGTGATAAATCAACACACGGAATTGCTTTGAATCCATTATTTTGAAAATATCAACAGTATAGTCACTGCAACTTCTGAATAGATTGCAATGAAATTTTTGCACGTATTGTTTGGAGGTTGGAACTATCGAAATATTATATCGATATTTTGTTAAAGGTGCCACCTAGTAGTTAGTCTCGGGACTTATTGGACCATGTGTTATGTTTATTGAGTGTCGTATTCAATAACGTCCAAAATGTGCTTTTTGCACGAACCGGCTATTGTTTTGACTTTTTCGCTTTGTTTTGGGATTTTGATAACAAATATTTATTTTAATTTGTTTTGCACCAGCTGATTGAGAGTTGAAATAGCAAAATAAGTTATGAGAGGTTCTTCACACTAATTGTAAATTTTTATGTTTTCAACAGAAGACATTTGACTTTATGAGACCTTGTGAATACCATAAATGAGTATAGGTGTTATGATAAAAGTCATGACGTGACAGTAACGGCTGATTCTTTGACTTTGTAACATCCATGGTTGAATAAATAAGGTTGTCGCATGGGTGAGAGCGAGTTCCCATAAATGTCAAATCGAAGTTGACAGCTCATACAAAGTCTGAAAACGAAAATTAATAACATGAAAAGCCGTTGAGGTTGTTGTTGTTGCTTTTCAATGATTTTGACAATTATGGGTACTGAGAAGAGAGTACGATCAGCCACGAGACAACCTTATTTATTCAACTATGGTAACATCAATAAAAAAATAAATTAAAGAAGTCATGGGAACGTGGAGAAAGCTGTCTAAGCTACAAAATTTCAAATTTTTACATCCCAATAAACCTCACGCGTTCGGTTCCCAGAACTTACGCCCGAAAAAAGAAATGGCAAAAAAGCCCGATTTTCCATAGCATCGAATTTTGGGAAAAAAAGCCCGAATTTGAAATGGCAATTGAGCCCGATAGAAGGAAATTATGCCCAAATAGTTTGGAAATTAAGCCTGAAAAAAAAGGAAATTACGCCCGAAATTTTCAGCATTGTTTCGGGCTTTAATTCCAAATTCTTCGGGCGCAATTTCAGATTTGAGAAGTAAATTAATGAGATCGAAATAAACGAAATTTTCCCCAACAAAAACGAAACAAAGTCCAAACATTTTTTGAAAAATGGCCCAGAAACAAAAACCGAAATTTCGAAGCGAGCGATCCGCCGCATTCATTCACTTACTTCATTTTTTTATGTTATTGAACAAGGATTTCATAGACATTATGACCGAATAAGGTCCAAATTGAATTTTTTTTTTTTGTTTTTTATAATGAAATAATTTGTCCTTATACGAAATGTTCTGTTTTTACCTTTCGTACAAGGGTAAACCATTTCATTACAAGGAGTTTGAAATTTCAGAACTTTTTGGGAATAAACAAAAATTCGGGCGCTTTTTCCTTATTTTAATTTGGTAAAAATGCCCGACTTTTTTTCGGACCTCAATTCCAATTTTTTTTTTTTTTTGTCTTTTTTCCATTTTAAATATTTGGAAAAAAGATTCGACATTTTTTGGCACAAACACCCAAAAACATGTCAAAATCAACCGAAGTTTAGGGTATTTTTTCCTAGGAATTAATTAAAACAATGTTTTTTTGTTCTCAAAACAAACAAAAATATATCAAAAACAAAAAAATATCAAAACATTTTTGAAAAGAAATGCATAAACGTCATATAAAAGCTTTATATATGAAAGGATTTTTTAAAAATAGCTCAAACGTGCTATAAGCCTCTTATAAAGTATTTTTAAAATTATTTGCTCTCATTTCAGCAAAAATATTGTCAAAATTAATTAAAACATTTCAATTATTTAGAAAATATATCAAAAAAATTCAAAATATATAAAAAAAAATCCAAAAAAAGAAAATAAAACAAGAAAATTTGTCAATACATTTACAAATATTTACAAAATTGATAAATAAAATAAAAATATAAAATGAAGATTTTTTTTTTCGGTGCAGAGGATAGCTTCGAAATGTTGACGAAATTGTGACAAATAAATAAGAAGTCGTTGAATTTATCTAATACACAAACCATTTTTTACACTCTTCCTTCATCAAATCGAAAGTGTTCCTATTTTAACTACAAAACAGTTAAAAAAATCGTTTAACATAGGGAAATTGCACTTAAAATTGACTGTAATGAGCACATCTTGAAAGTACACTTATGGAATACGTAAAGTCGAATTTTTCGTACATGACGCATAAAAAATACTTTTGTGTCAAACATATTTTAAGAGCTAATCCCCATTTAAGCTAATCTCTTTATATACATATTTTTTCTAGTTTTTTAAATTTGTTCTTGAATTTTTTCAATATAAATTTTTTATTTTTTTTTTTTTTTCAATTTCAATAACCATTAAGCGGTCATAACACAAGCTTTCGCCACCGTCAAGACAACAACTTTGAAGTTAAAAGCAAGCAAATTTTTTAATGTCAAACTTAAAATTATTTGTATTTATCATCCACCTTTAAACCATACAAAAGGAGAAGAAATGGTTTCGTTACCACTCGCAAAAATGAATGTTAAATTTTGAATTGACGCAACTACATTCCCACTTCTCAGCTGTGCGGTATAAAAAACGGAGAGCGGGAAAAATAAATAAACCAAAGGGATATAAAAAGATTAAGATTTTATTATTTTCACAAACGGCAACTTTGACGTTCATGTAACGCTTTCAGATGATTGATTGAATAACACTTAAAGCTCTCATGGCTTATTTCATCTTCTTTCCTCTCATTAATTTTATGCTCTTGGTTAAGCAGTGCTTATTGCAAACAGTGCTGCCAAATCGTGCGATATATTGAATTTGTAACAATTTTTGGACTTGAATTCAATGGCACGTTATTTTGCCAAAAAAATTTGTTTTCTAAAATGTAACGATTTTAGAAGACATAAATCTGTTGTCTGATTTTACTTAAAATTTTATTTTGTTTATTAATAATAGTTGCAATAAAAAAATATTACAACTAAGGGGAGAAAAGAGTACTAGCTGCCAGGGCCTACGATTCGACTTACTTCAAATTAAAAATAAACAATACGGGTATTCACGATGTTATGTATTGTGTATTGGATAAATTGAATATTTTAAATTCAAATTGATAAAATTGATATTTGAAGTTTGGGATCAATTAATTCAATTTAGTTTTATTTGAAAAATATAAAATTTAAAAAAATAATTTTTTTCACTGGAGCGTCGTTTTCCATTTTCTCATCATGCGTAGCCAGCGGAGCCGTTTGATTTTAATGCGCTTAAATATGTCAGTTTCGGCGTAGAGCTCATACAGCTTGTGGTTCCATCGAATTCGGTACTCGCCATTGACTCAGATTGGACCTAAGATAATTTGAAGGATTTTTCTCTCGAAGGTTCTCAAAGGGGTTTGATCAGAACTGCTCAAGGTCCAGGCTTATGCTACATAAAATAGGACGGACATAATTAGTCATTTATTCTGTTTTTTGAGTATTTTGAGTTTTGTTCGTCGAGAAAAAGCTCTGCCTCTCAATTGCCTAACCAACTCAAAGTCACACCTGTTGGCAAGAGTTATCCTTCCTTCTACCTCAATGCTAACATCGTTTGGGGGAGTTGACGCTGAATCTCAGATAGACAAAGTCCTTAACAACCTTAACCATTTGACGACCGATCCTAAACCGCTGGGAAATTCGCGAATCCGGTACCAGATTTGTGTTCAGCAACCCCAAATTAAAAGTGTCGCGAAAAACAATTTTTTTTTAAATGCAAAGGTGTGAATCATGGGACCTATATGCCAAAATGGTCGTCAACGGTAAAAATGCATGCGACTATTTTCTCTCGGTGACTGTAGGCGAACGAAAAGTTTGAGGTCGAATTTTGATTTACTTCTACTAAAACTCGTTGTTTTAATCTATTTTGAAACTCAATCAATGAAAGTTTAAAAAATTACCTTTGCAATGGTGGCACTTTGACCACTATATGACTATTTTGGGAATATAGTTAAAATTTCCTGAAAAAATCCTAAAAATGGTGCAGATGTACGGCCTTCTTGAGTATTTAAATATTGCTTTTATTGGACTTTGGCCGTAGGGGAAAAAAACTAAAAATCCCAAAATTCTAATATCTGGCCTTCTTTATTTCCTACGGCGTAATGTTTGGCATCCAATAAAAGGTTGAAAAATAACCTTTTCCATAGTTTTAATTTGACCTTTTTACGACTATTGGTTCAAGAAATTCACAAAATAGGTTAAATATTCCGAACAATCCAATCTTTCATTCGATGAAATATTTCCAAAATATCTTCTATATCAATAGTCGTAGAGAAGTAAAAGTGCCAGGATTGGAAAGAAAATTAAATTTTTTTTGATTTCGTTATTTTATTTCAGTTTTACTACGAACACGTTCTCAGATCAAAGACCAAATTCTCCTTGCGCCTTTCTGCGATCGCTTTGATTTGAGTGTACACAATGCGTACATTGGTTGCAACAAAATCTCTACGTTGAATACTGATTCATTTTCTATATCTGCATTGGAAGTCCGACTGGCTATTCATCGATTCGTTCATCAACCACAAGAGACCACCTGGTGAAGTTGTAGGACAGGGTCTTAAGCGATTTGAACTTTCGGGGGTCACTACTCTGTCCGATCTTTGCAAAAGTGAAACGCGACATAAGGATGTATTTTCTGCTCAAAACAACAAAAGACCATCGACTCGATGCTATTTGTACCTTTTGCAAAAAAACATTTTGCTTAGCCAATGATCGTAATTGCTTCGAAATTTATTATAAAAAAATGACATTTCAATGTATTGATCAAAAATGCAAGCAAATTAATTTTTATTTTAAATAAATCAACTCTTCAACAAAATTTAATATATCATCGATTTTTACCGTTGAAGACCATTGGGACATAAAGGGCCCGTCAGATTTGGTCTTCGCGTGGATAGTCAAAGTAAACTATCCTTTTTTGTTATTTTTTTTTTTTTTTAAAGTGGAAGGTTGTCCGCAACTTCTCCAAAAATTTTGTACCTATAGGTCCCCCCACCCCCAAAATATTGCAGCAAGAAGAAGGGGCGAGAAAAAGTAAAGGTTTTTCGAATATGTTGTGCTCTGGTAGGCAAAAAGATGAATCTACCCTTGAAAATTAAATACTTTCTGAAAGCCACATTCATTCCCTTTTGAAAGGAACCTTGTAAAAAAAATGTCGGTTGCATAGTTTTTCCAGGAAAAATTCGAAAGTAAAAGGGTCACCGATGTCCCAGAGGTCGTCAAAAGGTTAAAGCAGGTGTTGTCAACAGTGTGTGGTTTCCAAGACATTGGGATTATTTCTTTGTTGACACGAGATATTTCGTTTTATCTGCGTTAATTACAAGACCTATTCGACACGACTCTTTCGCTTAACTGTAGAATGCTGCCTTACTTCGCGTGTATTATGGACAATGATATATAGATATCATCACCATACGCCAGCAGCATAATATTCTTATAAAACATCATGCCTCTTCGTCTTAGATTAACAGCTCGGATGATGCTAATCGCACGATAAGGAATCGCATTGCCTTAAACCTTGTATAGAACGGAGTATAAAAGTGCGTATAAAACTCACGATTTAGGAAATTAATTCATTGCAACACTGGTCATATTCATGACGATTAAAAATATTAGCGGCATTCACACAAAGAGTTTTTTTTTTGAGATATTACTGAATAATCATTTTGGCAAAATGGTTTTTTAAATAATAATTTTTGGGTACTTTGCTTAACTAGTTTTTAAAAACGCTGTGGAAAAATAACCTGGAGTTATTATGTTTCTGGAAGATTAAATTAAAAATTCGAAAAGATTTAGAATACACTTCATATCTATTAATTACCACTTAAAGCTCAAATTCTCAAATATGCCACTTCATAAAAAATCTTTTAACAAATAGAAATAATCCTCTTATATTTTTTTCCCCTGCTAATTATCGCAAATGTCTTAATTCCGAAGAAATCTTGTTTGAGCTGTAAGTATAGCCATTGAAATAATTTCATAAATTAGTGACCCAAGAAGGATTTCAACAAAAATTGTTTTTTTACTGATTTAACAAGAAATCGAACGTTTATTCGTGGCATGCTCCAGCTTTAATCAGCACATGTTCTGTAGCTAAAGCTCTTTCGTGTTGACTCAAGTGCTTATACCTTGAGCAACTATTTTTTACCTTTTTCAACTGGGATGCTCCAGTGTCTTCTTTTGCCCGGAGCTACTACTGCGTTGGCATCGCAGCTCAGTTCAAGCGCTCTTTCGGTTTCACAACAACTTCAAAGGATTAAATGTTTGTGACGGAACCCAACAAACGAACAAACGTACAAGCTAGCGAACGAACGAACAAACGAACGACTGTGATGATGAAACGCCGTTTGTCGTCTGGGTGTTAATTTGAGCCTTTGAGCAAAATTTATGTAATTTTTGTTTGCACAACACAAACACGCTGCAAAAATAGTTGTAAAAAGTGAACACTTTTTTCTGGATAACTTAGACAAATAGATGCAAATTATAATATAAATGCGCATCTTCAAGTTTTAAACATTTCAATTGTCTCTTTTTATTTGTAATAAAATTAAAGCTGTGTATATATTGTTATATTGTTATATATTGTTATGTTTTAATAATAATTAAAAAGTTCTTGGCACTCAGAAGTGAAGTGCTTCAATGCTGCGGGCGGAATTTTTAATTGGCATGTTCTTTTAATTACTGCAGATGCAACAGTTGGCAAATCATTACCTTGAAGCTGCAAAAATGACTTAAGGCTATATTCATTTGAGGCTAAACTAAGTGTTGAATCATAATTTACCTTTAAGTATATCGAAAGAGTCGTTATGGTATTGATTCTCGATATTGTTTGCAATTCTCTCAACGACTGTTGGTCTCACAGCTTAATTATGTATTATTTCGTTACATAGTTACCTTGTGGGCTTTACTCAAAAAAATTACTAGAAAGAATTTTCAAAGCTATAAATTTAAATTCATTGCTTTACTAGTTTAAATAGCCGGTCTTGTCCGAAATATATCTGATTAGCAAAGGGTTCACTTAAAAAAAAAAAAATTAAAAAGTCATGGTTCATAGAAAAAATCGGTCCGTCTTCTTTCAGAAGAAGTGTGTTTTTAAGCTAAATAAAATTCAAGCCTTAGCAAAACCAAGTGTATGGCGAGAAAAGTATTACGAAATGGTGGCTACGGCTCAGTTAATATTATGATGCCCTTTTATCGCATCTGAGAAACGTAACAAATTCATTTATTACGAGAGTTACTGCATATTAAGGTTGATCGAAAAAAAACTTTTTTCGACACTCATATTCTGGGAGCTGGATTCAAAAAATCTTTAATTCATTAGAATATCGAAATCGGTGTAACCGTCTGCCAGGCTTTGAAAAAATAACTTTTTGATCAAAAATCAACGTAATTTTTATAAAGCTGAAATAACTACCTCAAAGTAGGGTGCAAATTAAAGGTATCTGGGGCCCCAAAGTTGTTAATAGAAAGATTTTTAGATTCGAGAATTGTTTTAATTGCAACAATGTTCAGATTTCGGTCTAAATTTTGGGTATAAAAAATAAGCGAATCTAACAATCTTCCTTATCACAACTTTGGGCCATAGATAACTTTATTTTACACCCTACTTTGGGGTAGTTATTAACTTATAACGGAAAAACAGTTGATTTTTGACGATAAAGTGATTTTTTAAAATCAAATTCGCTGGCAAACGGTCAAACCGATTCGATATCCTTTTCGCTTTAAGATCTTCTTGAATCCAGCATTCAGAATATGAGTGACGAAAAAACGTTTTGTTTTACGCCTGAACAAAACAATCTAACTGACTACATTTACTATATTTCGAGAATAAATATAAAGACCGAATTTATTTTCATTGAAAATAGTTTTATTGTTGATCGAAATATTCTCCGTTATAATTAATATATTTTTGAATACGTTCGAACCATTTGTCATAACATTTATCCCCTTCCGCTTGAGACACCACCAAAACATAGTTTTGAAACGCATCAACGGCTTCTACGTGGCACAACGACAGAATTTGGACGCCCTTAACGAAATTCATCAGTGAACGAAGTGCGGCCCCGCTTGAATTCTGTATACCACCTATAAACAGAGTTTTGTGATGGTGCTTTATCGCCAAAAGTTGAATTGAGTTGATCGATGATGCACTCTTGTTAACATAATTTACGTTAAAAATTGTAAAGAATAATCGCACGAAAATGTTCACGTGTTACTCAAAACGTGTATGTTTCAAAAGCACTGTAAACAATACAATAAGCGCACGCACACCAATACGTTGTGAATATGTTATAAGCTAAAAAATGCCCGAAAAAAATAAATGGCAAAAAACGCCGATAGCATCAAGTTTAGGAAAAAATGCCCGATTTTTCAATGGAAAAAAATGGAAACTACTCCCGAAATTTTCAGAAGTGTTTCGGGCTTTATTGCCAAATTTTTCGAGAGCAATTTCCATGATACAGATTCGATGCAATTTTATCAAAATATTATGCAACAGATTTAAGTAGTAAATTGATGGGCTCGAAATAAACAAAATCTCATCAACAAAAACGAAAAAAGCCCAAAAATTTTTTCAAAATGGCACAAAAACAAAAAAACGAAAATTCATAGAGAGCTCTGCAGGTAATAAATAATAAATGCAACATAGTATTTTGTGTGATAACTTCAAATTTAATTTTATGAACTTTTTAAAATTCGGCCTTTTTTCCATATTTTAATTTGACAAAAATGTCCGATTTTTTTCGGGCCCAAAATCCAAACGTATTTGTTGGTCTTTCTTCCGTTTCAAAATTTGGTAAAAAGTCCCGACATTTTTTAGCACAAACACACGAAAACATGACATAATTTCGGGCATTTGTTCCTACGAATTAATGTCAAATTTTGAAAATATAAATATTTGAGAGTATACTCTACGACATTATGTTTTTTCACTGTAAGACTATCTTCTCCCCTAACTAACTTGGCTTTCTCAAGGGAAGATTCACTACTACCAACCTCACAGAATTCGTTGTGAATACTCTATATTCTTTGGAAAGTGGTTATGAAGTTGACGTTGTCTCAACTGACTTTAGCAAAGCATTCGACAAAATCTCACACACTGTCACCTTTCTTAAGCTAAAAATTTTCGGTTTTCAACCCCCATTTATTGCTTGGACTAAATCTTACCTTCAAGAAAGTTGATATAATGTCATCTTTAGGTTTTCATAATCCGAGTCTTTTACAGCAACTTCTGGTGCCCCACCCCACCAAGGCAGCCACCTTGGTCCTCTGTTATTCGTCTTAACAATAACCGATGTAGATGAGGTCATCAAACACTCAAATCTTTCTGTTTATGCTGATGACATGAAAATCTATCAACACATACATACAAATGCTGACTCTTGTCGCCTTCAAGATAATCTAATCAGTTTTTCTACTTGGCGCCAAAAAAACTTCCTGGAACTCAATATCAACAAATGCCAAGCTATCAAATGCCATACTCGCGTAAGAGACCCCAATCTCCATTACGAACTTATTACATATTTGGCGAGCCGATTCCCTTAGTAAGTTCTTTGTGAGACTTGGGTATAATTTGCGATAAAGAACTTAATTTTTGATCCCATATCGATAATATCATTAGTAGAGCCAACTCTACTCTTGGTTTTGAAAAATATTGGTCAAGGGAATTCTCCAACCCATACGTTACAAAATCCCTCTACCTAACCTTTTTAGAGCCCATACTCTAATATGCTAGCCAAGTTTGGTCACATCTCTATGTTTCCCATTCGTTGTGTATTGAAGCTGTACAACGTAGGCTCATTCGCTTTGCATTACGCGGCCTCCCTGGTTCTGACAGCTTCAATTTACCAATTTACGCTGATCGTTTGATGTTGATAAACATGCAAACTCTTGAAAAACGTGGGGTAGTTGCCGATGTCTTCTTCATCCATCAACTACTAGGCAGCACCATTAACTGCCCTACACTGCTCCAATTGATATCTCTTAATACCAACCCACGCAACCTAAGGTCTGTACCTCACTTCCATCTCAACTTTCAGCGCACCGTCTATGGATATGGCGAACCTATAACTAGAATGCTTCGTCTGACCAATAATTTCAAGGACAATGAATTCGACTTCCATCTCAGTAGATCCGAACTCCGAAATATCCTTCTTAACTTCAACCCCATCTCTCCCATAAATAAATGTTGATATCTTTTTCTCATACGTCTGTAGGCAGACTAATGCCCACGTAAATGTAAATTCCCTGCCCTACAAATAAAAAATAAACAAAAAATAAAAGAGAAAGAAAACCCTAGAATTAAGAAATTAATGTTAAGTATCTGCTTGTTTTAAGCTAATAATAAATAAATAGATTTTGTATGGAGAATTTCGAGATTTTTTTCCATTTCCGGCGTAAATTCCGGGAGCACAAACTTCCCAATGCAAACGTCAGTTTGACTAGAATGACAATAGCATTGCCAGTTCCTGAAATAAAAGTTTTAGCCTACGTACATCGGTGCTCTTTTTATCGCACTTCGTTCCTGTATTTTAACTAGTTCCTTAAATCAGGCTCTATTTCGACAATAAATCTTCGAATGTTAGCTTCCTAGTGCTCAATTGTTTCTGGTTTATCAGCGAAGATAAGCGACTTTACATATTCCTAAAGTATATCGTCTAGTGGCATCAAATCGCATGAACGAGGAGACCAGTTTACTGGACCATTTCGGGAAATTAATCGTTTGCCAACTGTTTCTTTTCGTAAATTAATTCTATTGCGCTCTGTGTGGCATGTGGCGCCGTGCTGCTGAAACCACATATCTGCAACATTAATGCCTTCCAATTGAGGCACGAAAAAGTAAGCAATCATGTCTCCGTACCGATCACCCTTAACTGTAACGTTCTGGCCTATCATTTTTGAAGACATATAAACCAATGATTCCAACGGCCCATAAAGCGCATCAAACGGGGAGTTTTTCTGGATGTAATGGTGTTTTGAGAGAGGCTTATGAATTATAATTGTTCCAAATACGGCAATTCTGTTTATTCACGAAGTCATATAACCAAAAGCAAGCCCGAAATGTTTCTCGAATTGAACCGTGTTTTTCAAAATAAATTTCAACAATTTGCAAGCATTGGTCCGGCATGAATCAATTCATGATGACTTGTCAAACCAAACTAAACACAAAACAACTGAGAAATGTCAAATCGGCTGTCACAGAAAACAGTGTTGCCAATTTAATGTCTCCGCCTCGAAAAAGAACATCATTTATTTCAAAAAAAGGCCATTTCTCGGTATTTAAGCTCTTAATATAAATTAATTTTAATAAATCGTTCCCATTTCAACACAATATGTAAGAGTGTCTGTTCAATATCTAATTTCAAAGTTCAGAACACCTTAAAATTTAACAACAACGATACCGTAATAAGATATTTTCTTATTAATTCCTCCCAATATGCTGTCAATTGCAGTCGCTTGATAAAACCGAACAAAAACACAAAAAAAAAACAAAAATGTATCGTAAAAAATAACTACATACAAAGAAACATATTTTGCCAAAGTCTAAACTAAAAACATTAAAAAAAAAAACGAGTAGCAACACTGCCAACCCAAGCCAGTTGCTCACAAATTGAGTTCATTGCTTTTTATGTGCTGCTCATAGAAATAACTCAATGAAAATCCTTGAGAAAAAGTTTTGCTACTAACAAAAGTTTTCTAAAGGAAACCAAACCAAAAGGTGGAAGCCTTGATGACACAATTTTATGTGGGGGAAAAAAAAAAACAATAATAAATATATCCTCACTGAATGATAGTTGGGCAGAACTTTATAGAACTTGTATAATTTTTTATTTACCCTATACTATATAGTATTAATTAATGAACTAATTCCTTAAAATCTATGCTTCATGACCATTTCAGGAATAAAGTTAAACTTACTGGAATATTGGAATTGGCCACAAGTAAATAGCAAAAATGAGTCACTAAGCATAACGGGAAATTATAAAACAAACAAAAATATTCTAGAGAATTATAGAAATTAAGATTGACAAGCATTGAAAACACCCTTTACGCTGTGATCACAATGGAAACACTTAATCCGCTGCTACTGGTATTTTTATTCATATCCACAAAATGTCTGAATTCATCATCGCAAATTGTACACGGTGAGCATGAGTAGTTAACGATACTTTTGGCAGAGCTTTAATTTCTCTTTGCAGCAGATTCAAACTCACAGCTAGATCCTGATCCCGAATTTATAGGCACCATCAACAATGTCACATATCCGGCGGGCAGAGAAGCAATACTGGCGTGTTCCGTGCGAAATCTGGGAAAAAATAAGGTACCATGTGATAAAAAAAAATATATATTCAAGTTAATTTTCTCTATATTTCTCTATGCTCTCCCAGGTCGGTTGGTTACGCGCCTCCGATCAAACAGTATTGGCCCTACAGGGACGTGTGGTCACACACAATGCACGTATCAGCGTTATGCATGAGGACATGCATACGTGGAAACTTAAGATCAGCAAGCTGCGTGAGAGTGATCGCGGCTGCTACATGTGCCAAATCAACACGAGTCCAATGAAGAAACAAGTCGGTTGTATTGATGTTCAAGGTACACGTTGCTTACTTTATAAAGTAATGGTTTTTTTTATGTGTGTAACATTTCTTGTGTCCTCTCATTTCTCTTCAGTTCCTCCTGATATTATTAACGAAGAATCCTCCGCTGATCTTGCTGTGCAAGAGGGTGAAGATGCTACCCTTATCTGCACAGCTACTGGAAATCCAATGCCGCGTGTTACATGGCGTCGCGAAGATGGCGAAATGATTTTGATACGAAAAACTGGCAGTCGTGAATTAATGCGAGGTTGGCAACACTTTTCTATGTTTGTTGCATTAAGTGTTTTAACCTCTTATTGCTTGGCTTAAATTCTAGTTGAATCCTACAATGGCTCAGCATTGAAATTAATACGTCTGGAACGTCGTCAGATGGGCGCCTATTTATGCATTGCCTCCAACGATGTTCCACCGGCAGTTAGTAAACGTGTTTCCCTAAGTGTTCAGTGTGAGTATAAAAATTTAAGAATAACTTTTCTAAGCCTCGACTCATGGTATAATAATACAAGGTAGTATTGACAGTTGCTTGGGCAACGACCATCTGTCAAAAAAAATGTCTAGAAAGAGAGCGTTCAATTATTTCTTATGTTTTCGCTATTGTTTATGTTTCAGCGCTTGTAAATAACCAAACATTTTCTTACAAAATATTGCCTATTTTATTTAATTAATAGTGAGTTATTATTACTAGAACGAAAATAATTTGTAAACTTAATTTTATTAAGTGCAAACAAAAAAAAAGGTTGAAAACGTTTAAGTACAGCAACCTCAGCAGCTGCAGATGCATGTGGACGAAATTGAAGAAGTTTTCAATTAAAATTAAAACACCACGGCTGGAAAACGTTAAACACATATCACACATAATTTTTTCACAACTTTCATTATTATAATTGTGTATTTAACGCACATATTTTGCGGAATTTATTTATTTTTACATTCGTTTAATTCTTGTTGCTCGAACTGTTTTTGACAGATGGTCGTTTCCTTGTTGCTGAGAAAATCTATACTTGTCAATGCTACCTGTATAATTGTATCATGGCCTCGACTCTCATAGGCTCTCAGAAGCCTCGACTTTCATAGATTAAATGACTTAAATTTACTACTGGTCAAGCCTGAAACTATCATTGATTATCCAATTAATGGCTCGATGAAATATCGGTCTAAAGAAAAAACAAAAAAAAACAAAATTAAAAATCACTCAGTATTTTTCCATGCAAATTGGAAAATCCCAAAAGAATTGTGCGATTTTGCATTTTTGTTGGGTGAAGTTTCGTTTTTTTTTTTATTTGTTTGAAATATTCTGGGTGAAGTATTTTGCATTTTTATTTTTTTGTGAATTTTCGTTTTTTGGGCCATTTTTTGCAAAAATTTGTGGGCTCTCGTTTTTGTTTTTTGGTCATTTTCTATTTTTGGTTGATTTTTCATTTTTTTTTTATTTTTTTTTGTGTGGCAATTTTTCTTTTGGGCGATATTTCATGGAGCCCCCAATTAATCATTGAATATTAGTCGGTAAGAAACATGGTCATGAACTTAACTGGTCAACTTTTAGTTCATGACCATGTCTCTTACCGACTCATTAAAGACGAATAGCTAACGATGCTAATGATGGCTGATAATGATAATGAAGATAACGAAGTGTAAGTTAGAACCTATAGCAAAAATAAAAACAATGGCGTATTCATGTGTTCTAAGTCAGATATAAGATACAAGCCAGGTGATTTTCCATGGAAATATTTCCTAATTAATTTGGTGTTGGAATGAATTCGTGGCGTTTTTTTTATGAACCAAGATTTTATTTTAAATGAAATTAAAAAAACATATTCAAAGTATTGCCTCCCATCCATCATCGTATTGTCCTTTGTAGGTCACTAATTTCTCCTATCTTTCGAGTAGAAGAAGAATACGGCGATATGAAATAAAAAGGAAAAATAGCAAAAAAAACAAAATAAAAGTCTTTTGATTTAAAAGATGATTTATCCAATAGAAAAATTACCTAAAACTGAATGAATAATGAATGGTCCACAACGGAGAAACGAAATTTCACCCAGCAAAAACCAACGAAAACAAGCCCAAAAATTTTTAGAGAAATGGCCCAAAAACAAAAAACGAAATTTCACTCAAAAAAATGCATTTGCATTGTTTTCAGGAGACAAACTTTCTATGTACGAAATGTGCCGAATTTTCAGGTCCATATTTTTACAATTTTTTTTTTACCCCTTTTAATTTAATGAATCATGCTTAGAAATCTATAAAAACATTTCGTAACAGGGAAATATTAATTTTCTTTTCAAAACAAGGAGTTTGTTTGGTAAGCAAAGAATTCCAAAAAGAAATAACGATAACGAAGGGGTGGAGGGCGGGGTGATGCGCGCGATCCGCAGCGTTGCGGGGGGCTGGCGTGAGCCTAAATATTTCCTTTGACTTGACACAAATCACCCAAAATCAAAGAGTAAAATTACACCCAAAATATTTCACTCTTATTCTTCGGCGCTAGAATATATCACCCAAAGAGAGATCGCCCAATATTTGTCCATACAAATTTGGGTGATTTTCCGTATTAAATATCACCCAAATACGAGAAACGAAATTCCACCCAGAAAAAATCTAAAATTGCCCAATTATTTTGGGGTGATTTTTCATATAAAAAAAAAATGTATGGAAAAATATTGGGTGATTTTTCTTTGGGTGATATTTCCTAGCGCCGAAGAATACCGCGTCGAAAGTCCGCCTCGCCTTTAAATGCGATCCACAAATCGACTCATTTTTGCAACCTTCATAAGAAATGAATTTCTGCCCCAATCATCGATTGAAACAAGTGCTATTTAGAAAGAATACGGCCTGGAGAAAACGTGGTTGGTGTAGGGCCGCCGATTCACGCGTTTCCAAGTATGATTTGGCCGGTTTTGCGACAAGCGGATGAGCATTGTCACTTTGTCATGCCTTACAAACATATATGTAATACTTCTATATTGGCAGTAACTTAAATTTTCAATGAATTTCAACTACGAAATCAAAGAGAGATAGCCTACATAAGATTTTTTGTTTGTATTAGTTTATTTGAATAATTGAAAATTACTACAAACAAGAAAATGTCAAATCGTCACAGTGGCGGTTGTTAAGAAAAACATAAAACAAAACAGAATATACATATTTGTTTTGCATAAATCATAGGTACGCACCAATATAAAACAATTATAACACCAACGCGTGAAATATAATTAAAATTTAAACAGAAAAATTCAAGAATGCAAAATTTAATCCATAAAAATTCAAACAACAAATATTTTAAATTAAATTTTTGACAATGAAAACACCGCTCCTGAGTTTTTTTATTATGAAATTAAATTTCGGGTACATTCGTTTGTATATTTTCTCGCTCATATAACAATATATCTGCACTCTAATGTTGGCGAATGTACCTTGAATGTACTGCCAATATAGAAGTATTACATATATGCTTACAAAGTATTCCTGCCGATTTTCCCTTCAATGCTCGGCTCAAGCGGGGCTATTGTAGTTGGTTAACGTCCAGTGATGGCTTTCTTCATAGAAAACTCCATAGAGCAGTTCATAGAAGATTACACCTTTAGATTCCACCAAATACAGAGCATGAGCTAGGAGCCATAATTATTTGGCTTAGCCGCTGGTGTTGATTGTTATATACGGGCTTAACCCATGATTTTCTGAGCTTGGATTATTATTGTAGATACACTTTTCATCGTCCTTGACAATTCAATGATGTTAATTCAATAATGAAAAATCGTTTCCTTTTTTCCTGTTAGAGCATTATTAAATAGGTGCAAAAACACAATTTTTGAAATGTTTGACATAGTTCTTCATTGAGAAATGCCTCCAATGCTTCATTTCAGAACTTTTTTAGATCAACAGGTCTTTCCTAGGCTTTCAAATCGAAATCAGCACTTGGACTCGATTCATTTTCTCAGCTACAGTCAGCTTATCATAAAATTCCACTTAAATGAGTTCAAATTTGGATAAATTCATGAAAATCATTGAATTTATCAAATTCAAAAACCATTATTGTGACTATTCCCACTTTAAATAGAAAGTGTTACCATTTTAACAACAGGTTCATGAATAAAATACCATTCTTAAAGACATTTTAATAAAAATTGCTTTTTAACTATTGAAAGTTTTAAAGCTATTTTAAAGAAATTTTCATTAAATATTTATGCTGTATTCACGACTTCCCAAGCTAAAGAGTTAACTATAATAGGCGAATGATGGTATACGCTAATGTCAGCTACTATACGATAAGTCAACCGACTGTTGTCAAAATCAAAAATATCCATAATAGTCATACATCAGGCCAGTAGCCAGGATTTACCTAAGGGGGGGCTTTGGATTTGGTTTGGATTAAAAGAAAATATCGATAGTTTTTGATATCGATAAATGAAAAGGTATTTTTTATATAATTGCCAAAAAGATGGGAAAAATCAGTGGCTAGCGATGGACAATACTTTGAAAAATGAATTTATAATAAAATTTTCCAAATAAAGCGACAAACTTAAAAAAAAACACTTCAAAACTGTTTTGTATTCTGCAATACAGATGAAATATAATATTATTCGGATTTTGTCAGTTCCGCATTCAGCAAAAAGTTAATCCATTAATATTCAATCAACGCAAACGCGCTAAGAAAAAACACAGCTTTCAAACATTCAGAAATATTCGGCATATTTTTAACACATTTACGCATTGATAAAGGAAAAAAAATCATTTAAATCAAGCACTTACTTTCCACTGTTCTAGCCTTTTTTACTTCTAGTTTCTGCAGCCAATTAAATAGGCTAATTTTTGTAATTTTGGCACAGTAAAATTAACAATAGAAACTCTCAAACTTATCTAACGAAAATCAATCAAAATTTCACCACTTTCACGTAACACCTGTTAACGCAATAAATTCTTAAATTGCTGGTGGTGGACAAAGTTCAATTGAATGTATCGAACTTTTTTCGATAACTTAAGCTTGTTGATGTTTTCGCTGTTGCTGTTTACACTTGCAGTTTACTCTGTTAGAGAAAAAAGACGCACGTGCAGCAAGTATTCGCAAATTGCCAAAGTTATGTTAATGCTAATATATTATTTTTTTATACTTTTTGGACCATAAGGGGGGTATAAACCCTAAAAATTCCCCCTTGTCTACGGGCCTGTAATGCATTGATAATTTTTGGTTTTTGTTTGTAAGATTTTTTTGAATTAATGTGCAAAAATCTATTTTCGACATTATTTCGATCCTTATTAATTTATCAATTAAGTTGAGAAAGTTGTGGCGTCCATGCCGTAGTTGGTTAAAGTGCGTGGCCTCTATCTCAACGAACCTGGAGACCCGGGTTCGAACCCCAGCAGCCACAGAAAATTATTTGAATTAAAATAATTTTCTTGTACGGCCGCCACCTCTCTGCTGACAATGGCAAACCACAGAGAGTAATCAAAATGCCATGTAAAGCTTCTTGAGAACAAGAACATTCTGTTCATTGCCGTTCGGAGTCGGCGTTAAACCTGTAGGTCTGGTTCTCGGTCAATTGTGTACAAACTTAATAACACGCACAACACAATTGATCACAAAAAGCTAGCTCAAAGTCCTTTCAAGGGCTGAAATGGCCAGTTATTTATTTTTTTTTTTTTATTTAAGTCAAGAAAGAAATTTTGACATTTGGCTCTGCTGAGAGCCGACAAACAGCCAGCAAAAGTCAAGTTCTCATTAGAACCCATGTGTTTAGATTTTTTTTTACTTTCCTTCAAAAGTAATCTAATCAGTAAATCTTATCAGTAAATTTCCGAAATCAAATAAAAGTTAAATTGAAATTGATCATTCCGTTGTAGATTTACACTGTAGCCATTTTTGCGGAGGCAAGTAAAGTTTCTTGGTTTGTGCATAAAAACACGAATAAAACCAGTTTTTGATTTCAGCGCCATCTGTTTGTTAAGAGGATTGTAAAAATATTAGCTGTTCTCGTTGGATTGTGTCTAATCTTAGTACAAAAGTGCTCAAACAGATGGCGCGTTAGTTAAGTGGGTTCTGTGTTGATGCACATGCACGCCATAGACGCCATGTTGTAAATTGGTGATTTTCTTATTATTACAGATATAAGTAAAAAACACGGTGAAAACGATAATATAAATTACTTGAATATAATTCGAAATGTGTAAGTGTTTATTGCGCTTGAACTAAACAAATTTTCTTTAAGTTGTGGCAGCACTCGCAAGTTAGAGTTTTGCTTGCAACCCTGTTTATGTCAATAGTTTTTGCTGTTGCTTTTTGTTGAGTTTCGAGAGATACATAATATTTAACGTTCTTTTCTAATTCTAAAATAAAGAGTCTTTTTCTTGTTATTAAACAGAAGTTGCTTGTTTTAATTTTATTGGAGAAACA
This sequence comes from Pherbina coryleti, assembly GCA_943735915.1. NCBI lineage: Eukaryota > Metazoa > Arthropoda > Insecta > Diptera > Sciomyzidae > Pherbina > Pherbina coryleti. The sequence goes on along the minus strand of OX030949.1, from coordinate 158,900,617 downwards.
GATTCTACAATTGGTGACCCCGACGATTAGAACGAAGCAAAATTAAATCATGGTACCTATTGTTCATTCGCCAGAAAGGAACAGAGCTGGTGGTAGCGGAACCCACTTAGATCAGCTTGTCCCAAACACACAAGATCATGACGTCAATCAAGCGACCGAATTCGTGACAAGGACTGGAATGCAAGATGCAACAGCTTATGAACGTCGAGATGCATCTGTCGCAGCAGTGGGTGTAGTGAAGATTCCACAATTTTTACCGTTCGACCCTGAGCTGTGGTTTGCTCAAGTTGATGGTCTACTCCATATGAACAGAATTACTTCCGATTTGTCGAAATATTACACGGTAATCACAGCATTGGATCCAGAGACGCTTCGGCAAGTGTCTGACGTAGCAAAAAATCCACCAATTTCGGGAAAATATGAAAAACTAAAAAAAGAGTTGATTGCTCGATTTGGTGAATCAAAAGAGAGGCAACTGATAAAACTTTTAACTGGCTTGGAACTATCCAATAAAAAACCTAGCCAGCTGCTTCGTGAAATGCGTGATTTGGCTGGAATTAATATTTCGGAAGAAGCTTTGAAGACATTATGGTTACAGCGCATGCCCAATAATATAAGATGCATTCTTTCTGCATGCAGGTCTGAAGATGTTGATGATTGTGCCGAAATTGCTGATCGCATACAAGATACGTCGCCGCAGTCGCCCTATGTTATGGCGACAACTGCAGCAGCTCAAACCAGTGCAGCTTATTGTGAAGCAGTAGGGTCGACAAAGTTGCCCGTAATTGAAGCAAGAGTTATTGCTTTAGAAACATCGCTGCATCAAATAGTTGAAAAGTTAAGCGAAATTTCAATAAATATTGCATCAAACGATCAACGCTATCGCAGCCCTAGCCGAGGACGCAATTGGGAAAAACGCAGAGCTCAATCACGTTCATTACAAAAAATATGCAACTTTCATATTAAGTATGGCGCGTCCGCTAGAAGATGCGAGCAGCCGTGCGAATTTAATAATACATCGCAGGAAAACTAAATTCGCTGTCGTCAGCAGATGCAGTTGGCGACAGCAATGATAAGCACTGCATTTCCGAATTAAGACTTTACATTCGTGATCGCAACAATAACATTAAATTCCTCATCGACTCTGGCTCAGTGGTTTCAATTATCCCAAATTTACCAATGAAAAACAAAACTAATGCCACTCATGATAGTCTGCAACTGTTTGCAGCAAATAATACAATAATAAAAACATACGGTACAAAACGGCTTACAATCGATTTTGGCCTTAGGCGGCAGTTTCACTGGAATTTTATTATTGCCGATATTAAGTCAGCTATACTGGGTGCAGATTTTTTGTCACATTTCGGACTCATTTTGGATTTGAATTCAAAACAATTAGTAGATCCTCTAACATCACTTTCATCGGCAGGCGATTTGAAATCAATAGATCAGCACAGTATTTCAACGGTAGACACATCTTCAAAACTATATGGTATAATAAGTAAATATATTGATCTATCCAATCCTAATATGTTTCAGTTTCCAACCAAAACACACGTATGTCATCGTATTACTACTCAATGTCAACCTATTGCAGATCGACCACGTCGTTTTACTGGTGAAAAATTGAAGGCTATCAGAGAGGAGTTTGAGACTTTATTACAGCAGGGTATAATTCGTCCTTCTAGCAGCTCTTGGTCGAGTCCAATCCATATGGTGAAAAAAAAAACCGGTGGATGGAGAGCGTGTGGAGATTATCGTAAACTAAACGCAAGTGCAGAACCTGATAAGTATCCAATACCCTATCTTGATGATATAAGTGAAAAGCTCTATGGGAAAACAGTGTTCTCTAAAATTGACATAAATAAAGCCTACTACAATATACCAATGCATTGTGATGATATTCAGAAGACGGCTGTGAGCTCACCCATGGGATTGTTTGAGTTTGTAGTCATGCCGTTTGGTTTAAAAAATGCCACTCAAACTTTCCAACGGTACATGGACTCCATTTTTCGCCAGCTGGATTTTGTTTTCTGTTATCTCGATGATATACTTATTTTTTCTGAAAATGAACATGAACATAAAACACACCTAGAAACGGTTTTACAGAAATTGAAAGAGGCAAGTTTGTCAATCAATGTTACGAAATGTGAGTTTGGAGTTTCAAATCTAATCTTTTTGGGATACCATATATCCCCACAGGGAATGCAGCCACCACGAGAACGGCTAGAAGCAATACTAAATTATCCAAAACCTTTAACCATTCTAGAATTGCGACGGTTTCTTGGAGTTTTGAACTTCTATCGGAAATGCATTCCAGATGCTGCGAAGTCTCAGTCACCTTTAAACAGTCTCCTTAAGAATTAAAAAAAAAATGACAAAAGCAAGATAGTTTGGACTCCGGAAATTGAACAAGCATTTAATGAGTGCAAATCAGGCATTTTAAGAGAAACTCAATTATCTTTTCTGGCACCCGGCGCTCCTCTTTGTTTGACAACAGATGCATCTGATGTAGCGGTAGGTGCACATCTTGATCAATTGTTGCAAAATCAGTGGAAACCTATAGCGTTTTACTCAGCAAAATTGAAGCCATCGCAACGCAACTACAGTGTTTACGACAGAGAACTGCTAGCTATGTATTTATCCATAAAGCATTTTCGGCATCTACTCGATGGTCGAAATTTTATAATAAAAACCGATCATAAGCCACTCATATACGCATTTCGACAAAAACTTGAGAAAGCATCTCCGCGTCAACTACGTCATTTGAATTTTATAGCAGAGTTCACTACTGAAATCATACATGTCGCTGGTTTTGACAATGGAGTAGCCGATGCATTGTCTAGGATAAATGTAGTTGATATGCCAGTTTTAATAACTCCAGACAACATTCAGAGCTATCAAAACACAGATCCAGAGCTGCAACAGCTTCTTCAAGGAGTAACATCTTTAAAACTTCATAAAATTGTTTTGCAGTCCGGAATCGAAGTATACTGTGATACATCAACATCGTTGATTCGTCCATATATACCTCACGCACTTCGCCGAAAAATTTTTGATTCAGTTCATTCTCTTTCGCATCCAGGAACCAGATCAACATTGAAACAGCTTTGCCGAAAATATGTATGGCCTTCTATTAGAAAAGATGTTACAGAATGGGTTCGCTTGTGTCAGAGTTGTCAACGTGCCAAAGTTTTTAGACACAACCAACTCGCGCCTAAGCCATTTGAAGCTGTAGATCAGCGTTTTGATCATGTCCATATTGATCTTATTGTTTTACCTGAGCACCAGAATTATAGGTACTGTCTAACAATGATTGATCGTTTTACACGATGGCCTGAAATAGTGCCTTTAAAAGATATGTCAGCTGACACTGTGGCAACAAAATTTTATTCTACTTGGATTTCAAGATTTGGAGCACCGAAAACTATATCCACAGACCAAGGAACTCAATTTGAGTCCGCACTTTTCCAAGCACTGGCAACTTTTGTAGGAGCGCAGCGGATTAGGACTTCGCCATATCATCCTGCCTCGAATGGCATGATAGAGCGTTGGCATCGCTCACTAAAAGCAGCACTAATGTGTCATCAGGAAATCCCTTGGGTCGATCTATTACCAACTGTTTTGCTTGGACTCAGAACATCATTTAAAGAAGACATAGGAGCATCCGCAGCTGAAATGTTATACGGCACAGTACTTCGGTTGCCTGGGGAGTTCTTTCTAGACGAGGATGAACCAAATGATCCGCATACATTTTTATCCAAGTTTCGATTGCATATACGTCAAGTACGCCCAGTGGCTGCAGCACATCATATCAACAAAAAAGCTTTCATTCTTAAAAGTCTTGATACATGCACACATGTTTTCCTTAGGTCAGATCACGTAAAAAAACCACTGGAACCACCATATACTGGTCCATACAAGGTGATGAGAAGGATTAATGAGCGGCTTTTTTCTGTCGATGTCAACGGCTCAATTCAAAACATTTCGGTGGAAAGACTTAAACCAGCCTTTATAGAAAAGAATCCAGAGGACAAACAACCAGTACTTCGGACTTATATAAAAAAGAAAAAAAATGTTTCTTTTGCAGATCATCTATGAATACGTTATTTTAATTTCATTTCGTGACCAAGTCTCTGAGGGGGGAGTAGCTGTGGCAGCACTCGCAAGTTAGAGTTTTGCTTGCAACCCTGTTTATGTCAATAGTTTTTGCTGTTGCTTTTTGTTGAGTTTCGAGAGATACATAATATTTAACGTTCTTTTCTAATTCTAAAATAAAGAGTCTTTTTCTTGTTATTAAACAGAAGTTGCTTGTTTTAATTTTATTGGAGAAACAGATTCTACAAAGTCTTGATATCCGCGCCATCTGTTTGTTAAGAGGGTTGTGAAACTATTAGCTGTTCTCGTTGGATCGTTTAACAAAAGTTTTAGTACAAGCAGATGGCGCGTTTGTTAAGTTGATGCTCATGCAACACACATTGTGAATTGGAGATTTTTTAATGCACGTTCAAATAAAAAATACGGAGAAAACGAATTTTCTCAAAACTGAGACCTATCTATATTGATGGTTTTCTCTAATAATTTTATAAGAAACTGTGAATTTTTGCCTGGAACTTTCCAAAAAATATTTTTATTCAGACCGATTCAGAGATGAAAAATTTTTAGATATTTGACTATGCATGAAACATCATGATAGATCATGAAATCGTAAATAAGAATTTATTTGTTTCAAACTTTTTTTGTCCTATTTTTACAAAATTCGACATTTTTTTATAAAAAACTTTCAGTTGCTCCCATGGTACGAGCACCCAGTCAATTATTGGGAACACCACTCGGCTCAGATGTACAACTTGAATGTCAAGTAGAAGCCTCGCCATCGCCCGTTTCCTATTGGCTAAAGGGAGCTAGAACGTCCAATGGATTTAGCAGTGTGTCAAGCGCCAGTTTGGAGTCCGGACAACCAGGACCCGAGATGCTGCTGGATGGGTATGCATTTCTTAATGAAATATTTTAAATTACTTATCAAAATAATCTTTCGTGAATAGGCCAAAGTATGGAATAACTGAAAAGCGAGATGGTTACCGCGGTGTTATGTTGCTGGTGGTGCGTTCATTTTCCGCTTCTGATGTTGGAACATATCATTGTGTCAGTACCAATTCGCTGGGTCGTGCTGAGGGTACACTGCGACTTTATGGTGAGTGCGTCGAAGTGCGTTGCCATAGACAAAAATTGCTTAAAAATAAACACAACATTTTAGAAATAAAACTGCATCCCGGTGCATCCTCGTCCAACGATGATCATCTCAACTTTATTGGAGGTAAAAAAAATCATTTCAAATTGAATAATAATATACAACTTTACCTTCTCCATCAAGGACTTGAGGAAGCAGCTCGCGGCAGCGCCATTGCTCAATACAAACATTCACAGCAGCATGTTGCCAAACAGTTTTTCCTAATGTCTGCAACCTTGTGCTTAGCAACATTTGCTGCGAGGTGATGCAATATGATGCAGCAACATTCTTAAGAGTACCATTTGCGCAACGTTGCCACTTTTTCAATTATTCCACTAAAAACAATCACATTGTGTGTGTGCAACAATTCAACACAACAACAAAAACAATAAAAACATACGAAGCAGAAAATCATCTTGAACTTGGAAAAAAAATCACAATAAATAAAATTCAAATAAAAAGCGTCAAAATTAATTTATTTAAATAAAACAAATTGAATTAAAATTAAATATTGTAAAAAACACAGTCTGCGAAATATTCATAGTGCGCTCTAAACTCTCATGCATTTCAATAAGGGAAGATAACAAACAGAATCACATATTACAAGGAAAATTAATGATAACAAAGAATGCCAAATAAAAAACAAACCAAAAAACAAAACAAAAACAAAAACAAAAAAAAAAAAAGGAAAAAGATGACAGAGAAGCAACAGAAAAATATCATAAATCGATACTATTAAATAGTAAATAAATAAAATAAAAAAAAATACTTATGTAAGAAATTAAATTAAAGTAACACTAAACAATAAAGTCTATCGCAGTAATAAGAAGATGAATGTGTTTTTTTTTTTTTAATAATGAATACATGAGAAAAAGTTAAGAAAAACAGAAAAGTATCAAAATTAAAAAGTATCCAATGTTATTTAGTTCAATTTGACATTTAACTCAAGTTCAATTTATACTGAGTAATAAAAATTGGTAAAAATTGATGATGAGTGAGAAGTTTTCAAAATATTTTACATGCTATTAATAAAAAACAAAAACAAATATCTGCCATGTAGTTAAAATTAGCCGAGATTTTAAAGTGGTTACATATGACCAATTGTTCAATGATGGTTTAACTGTGTTGGTATTTTAAACCTTGTTTAAACTATGAATCGTGTTTTTCAATGAATTTTAAACAAAGTTTAATCCAAGTTTGGCGTCCGTGGCGTAGTTGGTTAAAGTGCGTGGCCGCTATGTCAAAGAACCCTGGAGACCCAGGTTCGAACCCCAGTAGCGACAGAAAATTATTTGAATTAAAATAGTTTTTCTGTACGGCCGCCACCTCTCTGCAGACAATGGCAAACCTCAGAGAGTAATCCAAATGCCATGTAAAGCTTCTTGAGAACGAGAACATTCCGTTCATCTCCGTTCGGAGTCGGCGTTAAGCATGTGGGTCCGGTACTCGGTCAATTGTGTACAAACTTAATAACACGCGAAACACAATTGATCATAAGAAGCTAGGTCAAAGTCCTTTCAAGGGCTGAAATGGCCAGTTATTTATTTTTTTTTTTTTTTAATCCAAGTTTCCCGCCCAATATAGCTAGTTGAAACTTTTATGATTACTTAATGATTACTTTCACTTGGAAAGAAAAATAAATAAATAATAGTCACAATAACTTAATTCGTAGGTTACTACTTATATTTCGGGAAAAATATATATAGACCTAATTTTTTCTTTTTTTGTTTTTCGAAATATTATCATTTATGATTAAAACATTTGTTTATACGTTTGAACTTTTTATCATAACATTTATCCCATTCAGTTGAAGACCCCCAAAACATGGTTTTTTAACGCATCAACGGTTTCATCTGGCATCACAAATCGTTGTCCACGCAGTTAAATTAAGACGATACGGCGATATACCCATTAATTCGATGTTTTGAGTGCTCAAAACAACGCCTCAAGCCCTCATTGTCTTGAGGAAGAATAATTCTTTGGTCCTTGTTTGTTTTCCTTATTTCTCAAATGTGTCTCAAATGGTACCGTGACAAAAATTGGAAAATTGAAATTGCAAAAAAAAAAAAATCGTCTTCCTAATTTTATTCCTGAAACATAAGTAGTAACCCTTGTAAATAATTAAAGTTTTTCAGCTTATCTTTGTTGCAGTTTCTTGTACAGCTCATTTTCGAAGTGAAACTTTTTTGGCGGCGAGTGATATTTCAAGGTCTTTTATTCGTGACGATGTGTAACGTTTTCAATTTATATGAACATTTTCAAGGTCGCTTTATTCGTGAAGCATATAATAATGTCAAAAGCAAATATTAGCTGCGTTCGATTCGCCAGCCTATACTCAATTCATGTCGCTTATTTCAAAATTTATATGGGAAAACAACAACAAAGTCGACAGCTAGTTGAGTTTAGAGTAGGTCAATTATCAGTTGAGTTGAGTAAAGTTGCGTTGCCAAGTTTTTATTTTTCAGTTGGTTTGTGTACGGAATAAGGTAAATGTAATAGATTCTGTCAAAATATGATGTGAGTACAAAAACAAAACTAATTTATTGGCAGACTTTATGTGGTTTGTAAAAACAAAAGTGTTGCCAACTATGCAGTAAGTAACAGCTAAGTGAGTAACCGTTTTTTTCGTAGTTGAGTTGAGCCTATACTCAATTCATGTCCCTTATTTCAAAATTTGTATGGGAAAACAACAACAAAGTCTACAGCTAGTTGAGTATAGAGTAGGTCAATTATCAGTTGAGTTGAGTAAAGTTGCGTTGCCAGTTTCTTATTTTTTAGTTGGTTTGTGTACGGAATAAGATAAAAGTAATAGATTCTGTCAAAATGTAATGTGAGTACAAAAACAAAATTAATTTATTGGCAGACTTTATGTGATCTGTAAAAACAAAAGTGTTGCCAACTATGCAGTAAGTAACAGCTAAGTGAGTAGCCGTTTTTTTCGTAGTTGAGTTGAGCACTGGCGAATCGAACGCAGCTATTTATATGAAAATTTCCACTGTCTACCATAAAAATTTTTGCCACAAACACACATTGAACCTTGGATTGTCACAAGCATCTAATAAGAGTCGGATGTAAAAGCGTTATTGAGGCTTTTAAACGGGCAAATAAAATGCTATTAATAGAGCACGCGTCCTGCTCCGTTTCTAGTATATCACAGACACAAACCTATGCCTTTCAAATTTTTAATTTTCAGCCTAAGAGCATACACGAAAAATTTATTTGTTACTTTTGAAAGAACAAATCATAACGTCTGTTTCCGTACATATTTTTCAAATAAAATAAAAAACAACACCCAGGAAGTCGGGGAAGTTAAGAACGTCCCGAATCCAAGAAAAGTAACTAAAATTGGAGCAGACCGCGTTTGTGTACATAGACAGCGAATTAGAGCTCTTAAGAATGCAGCCGCAGCTAGATCTGCAACTAATGGTAAGAGTATGGCGAGTAGAATATCATCTCAACAAAATTTTGAAGCCAACCAAGTTGATATGCATATATCACTTGTTTTTTCACTGAAAACGGGAAAACTTGATTTATTCCATTTTGTTTATTCCATTTCTTTTTAGATACTTCCTCTCTCTATTTTACACTAAAATCTCTCTTATTCGTTACTTTTTAAGAAGTTTCACGTACACACTCACGTGCACGTTGCTACACGGGAGTTTTTTTTATTTTATTTTTTGTTAAATTTTGAAAATATCTATAATTCTTTGACATTTGAGAGTACACAATAGGTCTGTTTCCGTACTTTACACTGTGTAAGATGTGTGTAAAATGTGTGCAAGAGAGTAAAAACGAAATGTGAGAATAGTTGCAAAAGTACGGAAACAGCTTCTAGTAAGTTTCAAGCACAAAACAGCTGATTTTGACTGCAGACGGCAGCACAAAATTTAAAACACTTTCACTCAAATTATTAAAAGCCATTTTTAATGCAAAACTGAACAAGTACTTAATTTTTATTTATTACTATTTATTTATTGTACGTAAATTTCTTTTTAGGCACACAATTTGTGAATTTATCGCAAAACATAAACAATTATGAAATGTGATTTGACATTTGCTTCTTCTTATTGATGCTTATTCTTCTTGATGCTTGTTCTTACTTTACTCGAAGTCTCGAGTTCTAGCACTCTCTGTGCACTTTGTGTGCTCGAGAGAGCGATTTTATGCTTGTTCTTCTTCTCCCATTTTAAGCACAGAAAGTACGGAAAGAGAAAATAGTGTCCCACAAGTTACACAGTGTGCGTACGGAAACAGACCTATTATTTAACTTTGATTTTTGTTCTTAAACCATCATTGAAAAATGTATAGTTAATTAATATTGATAAACGTATAACTAATCTTAGGTTAAACAAGGACTGAAAAACTGGCCCACAGATTATTACAAATGTATTCTTAAAAATATTTTATAATAGATATCCAACGCTTTATACTTGAAAGATTTTCAGTGTAAAAATTTTCTTTTTAATTTTGGTATTTTTAAAATTTTGTTAAGTGGGAAGAGTGTCAATAATGGTTTGTGAATTTGATTTCTCTTTGACGTTTAGCATGACTTTTACTTTATTCCATGATACAATTACAAGGTAGGCTCATATTGAAGAAAAGCATTAGTTAGATGTTAAAATTAACTGTTGATTATGAGTTTTGGTAATTGTTGTTGTTGCTTTTGTCATTTTATTCTCGTTGCTCAGCTGTGTTGTTGTAAAATTTCTACTTTGACTTAATATTTGAAATAAAAAACAAATGTTAAGAAAAATGAAGAAGCTGCTACTTCTACCATCGTACAACAGGGTTTCGCATGGTACAACATCATGGTGTAATAATACAAGGTAGCATTGACAAGTGCTTATTTTCTCTTCTACAAGAAAACATCTTCTGTCAAGATGTCAATTTTCTTTCAGAGCTGTTTGTGAAAATGCATCTGCAGCTGCTGAAGTTGTTGTTCCTTTTTCACTTCAACGTTTTCAACATTATTTGTGTTTTCAATGGCCGGTTGTGAGCGCTTTTTTTTTTTGAGTATATTTTTTGACAGGAAATGATTTCCCAAGCAACTGTCAATGCTACCTTGCAGCTATTATACCATGTTCCAATATGTTGGATAGACATGGCATGTTGGACAACATGTTGGATGAAAATCAAAAATTTTTTATTGTTCTGCCGCTCCGATTTTGGTTAAAACTCATCGAAAAGTACAAAAGCTATCCTGAAATAAGGAAAATGAAAAATATATCCTCCAACACAATTATAAAAATAGCCAAACATTTTTTAGCCATCACGGCGAAGTGTTCTGCTTGAGAGTTGGAAAATAATGATGTCGTCGCACATGTTGGATCGTTCGAAAACTCAATCAAATTTTCCCGTTAGGATGGTGTAATAAGGTCTGTTTCCGTACAAACTTGAAGAAAAGTTCAAGTAAAGTTCAAGCTGTGAGAGTAATTTTATTATCTGTCGAAATGAGAGAATTTTCACAAAAGTACGGAAACGACTTCTAGCGAGTTTCAAGCACAAAAACAGCTGACTGTCTATAAACGTAAGCAGCGCCAAATTTATTTACACCAATTTGACATTTTCTTGTTCTTTTGGATGCTTGTTCTTATCGTGCTCGAAGAAATTGTTCAAGCAAAGTTCAAGCTAGTTTCGAGGCTCGAGAGAGTGGTATTTTGCTTGTTCTTCTTCTCTATCGAGCTCGAAAAATGTGTAAAGAAACGCCTTCAAGCAACTTGAAGTAACTTGAAGTGCGTACGGAAACAGACCTATAGTAATAAGGTGCTAGTGAGTTTTTGACAACACCATAAATAGCTTTCTTTCTGTCAAAAAATTGTGAGCGAAAGAGCGGAACTGTTGATAGTTGTCAAATTGTATTATTTGTTTGAGTTGCTAGATGATGATGTGTTATAGTTTTTATAGGTTATTGTGTGAATTAAGTGATATTGTGTGAATAAATAAATATTTAATGCAATTAATTGTGCCGTGTTGTGTTGACAAAAAGTTGTCAACGCCCCTTTGACAAGTTTGCCATTGAATGGTTTTGCCATTTTATCAAAAACGTGTGCTGGAAGGTGCCACCGACATAAACCATTGGCCAGTATGCAAATTGTCTTGCATTCACATGGTCTGCTTTAAGAACATATCGAATGCCATGAAAGAATTTTCAAAGCCTCAACCGATAATAACCATCAAAAGAAGTGGACATGGCATTGCGTTTCGATCGGCTGCACGTTAGCTGATTTATTTTCATTCCAATTCACCATCAGCTATTTTTGATAGGAGCGGGGCGAAATAAATTTATCATTTGAGAGAGAAGTGTCAAACTCACTAACACCTTATTATTATTACACCATGCCCGTTAGTTTTCAATACGACTTGGTCGTCCAACATGTTGGACCATACCAAAGCCCATAATAAAAAGTTTAGTGCAATAAAACAATAAATGAAACAACAACTGTAAGCGCATTGAACGTCAAACATTGGGTACATTCAGCGGAAAATTTGCTACGTAGTTGTTGCACAACTTTCGGGTTGAATGATATGTAGCATAATGATGGATTGAATGATATGTAGCTCACATAAAATGTTCCCTCAGCGGTCGCCATCTTAGGGAGCTAAAAAATATTTTATGCTACTTCGGATTAGCGGCTTACGTTCACGCTGACAACTGACAACCAATGCTTATTGCGATATTAAGAGAAAAATAATTAAAATTAATTTTATCATATCAAATTTGCATTTATATCTGAATGCTACTCTGTAAGGTTAGAAATTGTTTTAGAAACACCTATTTCGATTTACGATTTGGCGTCCGTGGCGTAGTTGGTTAAAGTGCGTGGCCGCTATGTCAAAGAACTTTGGAAACCCAGGTTCGAAACCCAGCAGCGACAGAAAATTATTTGAATTAAAATAATTTTTCTGTACGGCCGCCACCTCTCTGCAGACAATGGCAAACCTCAGAGAGTAATCAAAATGCCATGTAAAGCTTTTTGAGAATAAGAACATTCCGTTCATCGCCGTTCGGAGTCGGCGTTAAGCATGTAGGTCCATTTCTCGGTCAATTGTGTAGAAACTTAATAACACGCACAACACAATTGATCATAAGAAGCTAGGTCAAAGTCCTTTCAAGGGCTGAAATGGCCAGTTATTTATTTTTTTTTTTATTTTTATTTCGATTTACCCAATGTTCACTCACTCAAAGAATAAGGAGTTTTTGTTAACAAATATGTTCGTCAAGTTATTATAGCGTTGTCGCGCTTCGTTTATTTTATGCCAGCCCGAAGAAGTCAAAGTGATAGCCTCAACATATTGGCGACAACAGCAACATAACGACATCTGTCGAATAAACTTAAATGCATATTTTGCAGATAAGGAATTTATTGCAACAATATTGCTGTCGTTGATATGGATCTACTTCTACTATAAAGGGCGACAATCATGAAAAAGACAAGTTTAGGTTTGTTTACATTTTATGATGCTAATGCTATGGCAACATTTCTCAATAAATGACGTGTCGCAATGTAATTGTCGTTTCCAATGAGTTCAAGCTACATTAATCGGCGGAATGAGACCAGTGTAGATAGAGTCTAAAGAAGAAGCAAAACTGTTAACACTTTTGAATGTGAATATTGGAAAAAACGTGATTTATATGTCAAAGTGGTGTGGCGTCCGTGGCGTTGTTGGTTAAAGTGCGTGGCCGCTATGTCAACGAACCTGGAGACCCGGGTTCGAACCACAGCAGCGACAGAAAATTATCTGAATTGAAATAATTTTTCTGTACGGCCGCCACCTCTCTGCAGACAATGGCAAACCTCAGAGAGCAATCAAAATGCCAAGTAAAGTTTCTTGAGAACGAGAACATTCCGTTCATCGCCGTTCGGAGTCGGCGTTAAACCTGTAGGTCCGGTTCTCGGTCAATTGTGTACAAAATTAATAACACGCACAACACAATTGATCATAAGAAGCTAGGTCAAAGTCCTTTCAAGGGCTGAAATGGCCAGTTATTTATTTTTTTTTTTTATGTCAAAGTCAGCTGTTGATTTCGAATTTTGCTATTTGTTGTGGCCAACTCACACGGGATTTCTGGATTGGCAATCGATTAACTTTTCTCACTCTCTTTCACATTCTGATTGTTGATAGCTCACACGACACGCCAATCATAATTTCACATTTCCTTGAAAATTTTATTTCGCCACCTAGCAACACTGTTCAGATTGCTGATTGCCGAGATGTACAGCAATCTCAAAATGAACAACATTAGATTGCTGCAATCTGTGTTCATCCGCTCTGGCTCTCAGAGTTTTTGACAGTTTCACATTGAAAGCAACAACAAAAGGACTAGATTGCTTGATTGGCACTCACCGTGTGAGTTGTGGATTATTGTTGCTTTTGTCGTTTGACGTCTGTGGCACTTATAGCTTTGTTATATAATTTCACAATTGAACAGATATTTTAAAATGAACCTACCTAGCTATTGTATTATGAGACAGCCTTTGTTGACAGCTGAAAATGCTATCTCGCACTGAATTGAAACTGTCAAAATCGATAAAAATCGCTTTCCGTTTCTAGTAGCTGTTATTCCATAGAATAACAACGTAGAATAACAACGTAGGTACTTTTACTCATATAAAAGTAAAAGTAAGCTAGATGTCAGAGGCCAGTTGCTCAACAAAATATTTTTCGCTTCGTTTTTCATTCACTTTTGACTTATTAGAAAACAAGACATTTATTGTTCATAATTATTACAAGTTGCATCGATGCAAGGCATATTCAACAAGGTAGTGTTAGTTATTGAAATTGTCTCTTGTGGTGGGTATATCACCTATCAAAACCGGCTGTTTACGAATAAAAGCACAGTTTTCAAAGAACTAAGAGATAAGGAAGCGGTGAAGTTGAACAGAAATGAAGTATTTTACAAATACAATGAAGTTAATGCAAATACATTAACATTCAAACAGGGCCGCATTAGGTTATATCGTAAATAAAGGCGAAAACTTTTTGGTGTTCAGACGTATTTTTATTATTTAATTTTTATTGTATTTGAAATCATAGGTATTTTACAAAAAATGCCAAAAATACGGGAAATATTTTTTTCCGGCAGGACACTTAAAATAATCTTGCAAAATACGGCACGTCCCGTGAAATACGGCACATATGGTACGACTAGTCGTTCGGCTCATTAGCATATTTTCGGGTGCAAAAATTGTGTACCGGGTAACCTAGTATTTAATATAGGATATCACTGTCATATATAAATTTTTTACCGAAAAAATAAGTCATATATTAACTTCTATTTTTAACCGAAAAATAAACATATTTTAACTGGTATTTTTGACCGAATAAATAAAAGTAAATAATAAAAAAAAAACAAAAAAATCGGTAAAAATAACAATTATTTATTGAATTTTTTGAAGAAATTTATAACAGTTACGGTCCCTGATTAAAACTTATCTTTAATAAAAAAAAAAAAAATTAGGGCCCTAATGTTTGCCACCCTAAGGAATAAATGCGCTCATGAAGCTGAACTTTTGTTTTGACAGAAGCTCTTGCACATGACTCATGCACACAAATGGCGGGAAACCAACAAGCTATAAAGCAAGATTACCTGTGAAACTAAACCACCTTATTATGTGTTTTTTTTTAACTTTCACAACTTTTCACGGCACAACGCATGCTTATTTAATTTTTTATTTTATTTATGTTCGTTTTAAAACAATTTATAGCGATGACAATCGCTAATTATTTAATATTTTAATGTTTTTTCACCACTCATTTTCTTTGTTTTGATGTGCAAGAGCTTATGTCAAAAAATCGTGCTCTACCTCGCTTGAAAAATTCTTCAACACACGCATAGAGTGTGTGAGTAAAACACCACTTCCTTATATTTTATTTCTATGACAGTTTTCTATTCACTGTCTTTTGTTTTTTTTTAATATTTTTCTTGTGTTTGACAGCTGTTGTACCCACCTCTCCCACACGAATCTACCTTGCACAAGTTTTTTTTTTAATTTTTGCTCGGCTCTCAGCTATACCATTTGTTCATTATACTTTGTTTTTCAACGAAAATTTCAGTGTGCCATCAACTTGAACACAGCCCAGGGCACGTAATTCCGTGCGACTGGAATTGCCGCAAAACGCCGCCAACTTCATCGAACGCGTTCTCTCATTTTCCCTTTGTGCAGTCAACTCAATACATCGCAATCATAGTGTTCGTGCCATTCGCTCGTGCTTTGAAATTTTTCAAAATTTCATACAAAGTGCACACAAAAACTGTTAAAACAATTAAAAAAGTGTACATTAAGTGTTGCGCATAAGTTTTGTGATAAAATCTGCTAAAAAAACAAATGGAATATAGCAGAAATTGCGGTTTGAAAAAATGAAAACCTGATTTTGGTAGCAGCGAAAAAATTTTCCTCTTCGCCGTTTCATTTTTTCTCCAACAAATACGTATACGTAAGTGGTGTTAACGGGCGTGTGTTAGAGTGTGTGTGTGCGCAGCGAGTGCAAAATAGCTAGCTTTGGTATGCGTGCGAATGAGCGCGCAATATAGTAACAAAAGTAAACGGCAAAACTTACCAAATACGAAGTAGGCTATAAAGCGCAATGCCAAAGAGAAAAGCAACACAATAAGAAGGCCGAAAAAAAACAAGAAAAAGCAGCGCAAAAAATCTGCGATGCTAATGTATGAGTGATTTTTTCAATAATTTTGCTCGTGATGTTGTTGCGGCTATTTGTATTTGCACATTGACGAGTGCTGCAGCGACTACAACGGCGACGACGCCGGCAGTGCTGCGACGTTGTTGTGAGCAATTTGCACGAGAGAAACCCGTCAAAAGAAGTGGCTGCGATTTTGAGTGCGTTGTTGTTTTTTTTTTTCAAATGCTTGTCTTGTTTGTACATACGACGACGACAACACAACACAAGACAAAATAACAACAAAACGCTTCTTATGTTTATTGCTTCGCAAAGCGCCGAACAAGACGCACGAACACTTCAATAAATAATAAATGAACAAAATATAATTAATAAAGAATTAAGGTAATAAATAGTTGTTGTGATTTGTGAATAACTACTAAATTGTGTATAACTAAATCGAACGAATCTCGTGCAAAGTGTATGGGTGTGTATGTTTGTTGCTTGAAGCGATGACGGCGACATAAACATCGACAATAACGACAGCGCAGTTGAATAATTGTGAATTTTTCTTTTGTGCAGCTATTCACCAATTAAACACTCGTTCATGCGTTTGATCTAAACATTTTTTTCTCATCTCGATTGAGTTTTCTTAATACACAAGATATAGTATAAATAATTTTTTGAAATTATTAAAGCGTTCCCGTGCGCCGCTTGACATAATTTCATGGCGCTTGAATGGTGTAGAAATCAATGGAATATCGTGCAACGAATCGAAAAAAAAAAAAAAGTCGTGCAAGGGAGGAAATAAATAAATGCAGAGCAGTTTGTAATAAAATGAATGACAGCAGCTGCTGCTACTGCGGCTGC
Source organism: Pherbina coryleti (assembly GCA_943735915.1). Taxonomy (NCBI): domain Eukaryota; kingdom Metazoa; phylum Arthropoda; class Insecta; order Diptera; family Sciomyzidae; genus Pherbina; species Pherbina coryleti. Next base: position 158,883,900 of record OX030949.1, on the reverse strand, counting down.
TTTTACTGGGACGGCTTTCATTTGAGTTTTATTCGTTCATGTGTTATTTTAAATATATTTTGTTCTTTAATTTTAATTGTTTGATGTGTCCGTCCATCCGTCCGCCTGTCTATTGCCGCCGTTCTGTTGTGTTTCGTCTTTCTTTTTGTGCAGCACCCTCCAGCTTTGTGCGCCGCAGCGTCTGCCTCTCGCGCCGGGACGTCCTTTTGTCATCCGTTGTGTTTACACAAGTACTCGAACTCGCTCGTTCATAGTTTACCATTTAATTGTTCGCCATTTAATTTCGTGTTTTTGCTTTCATTTGCCCCACCACCCATCACGAATAATTTTGTTTTTTGTATATCTTTCCGCTTATTCGTTTTATTTTGCATAATATTTTTCTGTATCAAGATTTTGCCAAAAAATTGTGTCGATATTGAAGTTGTGTTTATCGTTGTTGTAGTTGTAGTTGTTGCCTTTGTTGGTGTTGTATTCATATCGATTATTGTGCAAACAAGGTCCAATGCGCTGCCACATCAAAGTTGACACTATTTCTTTTTGTTTATAAAACTGGTGGTTGTTAAGTGATTTTATTTAATTTTAAAAATGTGTATATTTCGGAAACCGGTTTTTAATAAATTACACTTAAACATTTGAAGGGATAAACTATTTTTGTGTTGCCGGCATTGAGCGCGCTGTTGTGGTGAAGTTAGGAATGAGTTAAGACCATTCGATAACTCGATAGTTTTATTTAAGATATATTTTGCTTTGTAGAAAATTGTGTTATCACTCAGGGCTTGATAGACTTGATGAGAAAAAATAAATGATTTGCATTGATGTGATTTGTTGTCAAATTAAACTTATCATTGTTGAAATTAAATAAAATGATGAACGTAGCCATACATCTCAACACATGGATACATTGAGCCTATGGAAAAGCCACTCGCTCGAAACTTATGGCACAACTACGATTTCCGGAGCACCGCCATTTAAAGGTGTTTTCTTGTAGAGAACAGCAATAAAATTTCTGGCCGAACATAACATCGATAAATAGTTGAGTTTTGTTTCCAATTTTTTTCCTTGCTTCAAAATCTTTTCTTTTTAGTGGCGTCCGTGGCGTAGTTGGTTAAAGTGCGTGACCGCTATGTCAAAGAACTTGGAGACCCAGGTTCGAACCCCAGCAGCGACAGAAAATTATTTGAGTTAAAATAATTTTTCTGTACGGCCGCCACCTCTCTGCAGACAATGGCAAACCTCAGAGAGTAATAAAAATGCCATGTAAAGCTTCTTGAGAATAAGAACATTCCGTTCATCGCCGTTCGGAGTCGGTGTTAAGCCTGTAGGTCCATTTCTCGGTCAATTGTGTACAAACTTAATAACACGCACAACACAATTGATCATAAGAAGCTAGGTCAAGGGCTGAAATGGCCAGTTATTTATTTTATTATTTATTTCAAAGAAAATTAAATTATCTCTTAAAAGATATACATATCAACTACATTTTAGAAATATATTTAATTTTATAGGCAATTTCGTATTATATTTCCTTTTTATTGCTGATTAAACCGTTTTTTCTCAAAATTTTGCAGTATGAAGGTACTAAAAATATATTTTATTTTTAAAGTTTTTTTTAATTAGCACTATATTTAACCCTGGAAGGACATGCTTATTTTTTATACATAAAGGTCATGCTTCGTCGAATCGACGACAACATGTTTTAAAATGGCCCTACTGATTTCCTATCCGACAAAATCTTTAAAAATCACTTGTTCTTGATTATTAAGTTTATTAAGAATAATGGAAAAATGCAAGGTTTTTTATTTATAAAAGTTTTTAATACAAAAATTAATTTTCACAGTTTGAGTTTTTTGGCTTGTTTTACAAAAAGTAAACCATGCGTCGTCGATTCGACGAAGCATGTCCTTCCAGGGTTAATATATTTGTTATTGATAAGCTTGAAATAATAACATTCTGTACAAAGGCAAATATTTTATCGCAAAAAACACTATAAAAATATCAAATAAATCTCTATACCAAATGAAATAAATTTTTGAGTTGTAATAATTTACTTTCCATAATTGATAGTAATAACGGAAATTTAAAAACAAATAATGGTTTTATTATAAGAAAATATTTAACTTTTACATAAAAACAGCTATAAAATGTGAAATACTGAACGGATTTAGTTTATTTAAAAATTTGATGGAATCTTATTATATTATCTCTAAAACAGTATCTTAGTTATCAAAATCAGTTATATACTAAGACAAATATAGTCTGTTTTTTTAGGAAGATCTTTTTTAAAAAACTTCATTTTGAAAAATCGGTAACTTCAAAATAATTCGATATTTTTTATAATTTTTTTTTTTCAAAAGTAATTCCCTATCCCATTGTTAAATTAATCCATTGTCTATAATTCTAGTACAGTAGCTTTTGAGAGAATAACAATTTTATATAAGCAAATATTTTACTTTTACATATCAAACATGAAATACTCAACGGATTTGGTTCATTTAAAATTTATGTGAAAGCTTCATACATATATTACCTTTAAAGTAATACATATTCCACAATATTGGTTAAATACTAAGGAAAAACCCATTTTTCTTAGAAAACCTTATAAAAAAATATTTTTTTTAAAAATCGATAACTTGAAAACAAATCGATAAATCGATTTTTCCTTCGGCTATTCTTATTTTTATCGCAAGTGCTTTACGAATCCATCGTCAAATAGTGGCGTACCGGAAATCGTAGTTTCCCCAAAATTTGCAATTTAAAAAAATAATTTCCCAGCAAACATGGAGGTTTGAGAATGATTTGGTATCAAATGTATTTCTCAAATGTCGAACGTTTGATATCGATTTGAGATTAATTTGAGAATGATAGCATTCGCAACAAAAAGGTGAATTTAAATTGAGAAATAGGTTTATTCTCAAATCGATATCAAATGTTGATCTCAAACCTGTTTCAAATGATTTTCAAACTGTTCAGAAAAACATTTATCCTCAAATCAACCTTAAATCGAACTCAAATATTAAGGGGAGGGTAAGGTTTGTTTCGTCTAAAAAAGACCTTTTTTTCATTTATTTTTTTAGAAAAAATTATTACTGTAGGCTTTTATATTATTATATAAAATTACAACATTTGTAAAATATTTAAAAAAAATTTTGTTAAAAAATAGAGAGAAATAATGGATTTTCTTGTAGATTTCCGCAGGTGCCTCGAAAAAAGTTTTTGTGCGGTGACCAGCCTACAGCATTACTGCATAATCTGAAACTGAAAAAATTAAAACGCTTCTTTAGTTTATTTTTTTATCTCTCCAGTCTCAAGTTTTTTTTAATTTTTAAATTTTTGAAATAATTCCGCTATTTTTTGCCCACAGTAGTATATTTAAAAGGTCGTACGTTTACTCCACTAGCATAATTTATGCTGTTTTATAACGATTTATGATTATTTTTCCGTTGATCCTGATCAGCTCTGAGTTTCATATTAAGAGCCCTTAAAGAAATACACTGCTTGAGACCTCGGCCGCCATTTTATAATTTATTGAAATAATATACATTTTAGTAATTAAAGTAAGTGTCTGTCTTTTTCTGTCAAGTGTCTAAAGCAGTGTTGATCACGTAATACTTTCGCGAGGTAAGCGACACTTCGTCTTATTACGTAAACACCAAAGAGTAAATGAGACAAATGCAGCTAATATAATACATCACCTTAAATTGTTCTTCTTTAACCTTTACACTGCCGCCCTTGCCATACTTTTTCGGCCATTTGGAATTCGAAGGGTATTTGTGCACGAGTTAGAAACAAATCAAATATTAATTTTCAAATTAAAAATATCGCCAATGTAAATTTTCAGATACACGTTAGGGTTTAACATAACTTCCAAGGAACTAAGAAAATAATCTGCTGTGAAATCTCCGAAACAGCTTAAGCAAATATATTTTTTACTGAACCTATTTCGGTCCTAAGCCCTTCAGAAACGTAAACATGTTCATCATAGTATGTTTAAAAGCATCACGTGTACTGATGATTTCTTAAGCTGCATTTAAATATTTGATACGTATACGCACCATTAAACCGTGAGGGGTTAATGAACTCAATAACAAGAAAGCAAAACTTCAAGGGTCACGGAAAGTATCGTAAATATAACGTCACATTCTGAATTCTTGTTCTTAAAGGGTAATGCGTAATAACTGCAGAAGAAGTAAAAATAACAAGAAATTGACAGTCAAATCGTAAATGTGTTTTCTTTGCAGTATTTTTTTTTTATTTTAACCCCATAAAATATGCGGTAAATTTTGCCGACAAAGCTTAAAATATATGCTTAACCAAACAACACAGAAAGTTACTCTTCCTAAAACTCAAAATATGCATACGACAGAGTCTATAAAAACAAAAACAGTTGATAGATTGAACCCTTAAACTTTTTCTATGCTGATTGACCAAAAACATAACTAAAAACTACCACCAAATTCAAGAATTTCGTGAATTTTAAAATATAAGTGTTTCTAATAATGGCATTAGGAGGTAGTGGTCGGTAGTGGGTGAGGGCGTTTTATTTTATTTCTCTGCTTATGGCAGCATATATTTGCTTAGGACTAAATTTGAACTTGGATGTTGTTGAAGACCCACCACCACATTTGGCCAGTTATGTCGACATATGTGGCTGAGACGACGGCGACGACGACAACGATGATCTTAACAAAACAATCAAATATGTTTCAATAACACTCACTGAACTCTTGGAGGGGGTTTGTTTATAGGCAAACGAAGGCAACAAAAAAAATAAAACAAAAAAAAAAAAAAAGAAAGGAAAGGAAGACCCAGAAAACATCATGCCAAATATATCAAAATCCAATTTAAAAAATTTACAAACAAATGTAATGGATAATAAAAGAAATCCAAGGTAAAATTAGTTTTTTTTCCAATGTAAATGCACAATGAACCGTTAACACAACATCACAAAGACGCACTTCAATTCAAGCTGTCATCCCCTTTAGCAAATCATCTTTGTTGGTGGTGTCATGAGTAGGGCAAAATTTAAAATGTTTTATTTTTATATATATTTATGTATATATATATATATATATATGTTAAAAAAGGTGAACCGCACAAAAGTTATTTTTTACGCTTAAGTGAAGTACTGGGTATTGAAAACGGATTTAAAAAGAATACAACAAAAGGGATATTTTGTACATAAAGGGTGTGAATAATAAAATCAGGTCACCCTAAAACTCGTGTTCTTTTGAAATAAAAGTGTCTGAAAAACAACGTTTTAAATTAAGGCTCTCCATTACTTGACCGTTAATGCCTACTTATTGTCTAAAAGCGTTTGAAAAGTAAAATATTACAAAAGAAAATATTCTAAGGACGAGCTAAAACTTCAAACTGCTGCGTACATCAGATAGCAAGACGATTGATGATTCAATACCACCATCATAAGGGAAAGTTTTAGAGAAAGATTGAATATTGATAGGAAAAAGGTAGTTAGTAGTGTTGTCCGGTAAGTCAAAAGTATGCAATAAGTACCCTTAGAAAGATCTACACTTACAAAAATCTCGGAAGATATCATCCCTTCTTACAGTCAGTTATGATGCATCAATCAAAATTTTGATTCCATGTTAAAAGCATTTTAAAGAAGTGAAGTGTTGCAAGTTTATCGACGGAAGGAAAGTTACGCTGAAAGTTGATATGGGATTTTAGAAAAACTCTTCAGATTTCTTATGCACAACCTGATGACTGGAATCCGAAAAAAACATCAATTGCATTTGGAGCCAAAAATAAAAAAAAAATGTCAAGTTGCCATTTTTGTAGCCAGTTTATTTATAAGTTTTGAAAAACTACTTAGTTCATGTTGTATAAACAGCTGTGTTGTATAAAATTTTAAAGTTTTTTCTCATAACATTAGGTAACTTGGTGTCAGTATAATGACTATGGATCTTGAGAATTTCGAGCTTCGATTAAATTATTTAAAGCGGTAGCAGCGATAGTTTAAAAATCAAAAGAGTGGCCATTTCAGCACTTGAAAGGACTTCGACAATCAAATTGTGTTGTTCTTGTTATTCAATGTTTGTACACAATTGATCAAGAACTGGACCTAATAGTTTTTTCCGACTCCGAACGGCTAACGTACATGTTCTCAAGAAGCTTTACATGGCATTATTTATTCTGTGATGTTCAAAATACAAATTCATTGATAAAATTAACATGGGTCCAAGGGAGATACCCCTGGGGAAACCAATTTTGGCCAATTTTAGTACACATCTATTATACTATTTTTTTAACCCTGGAAGAACATACCTTTTTTTTAATACATTAAGGTCATGCGTGGCGTCCGTGGCGTAGTTGGTTAAAGTGCGTGGCCGCTATGTCAAAGAACCTGGAGACCCAGGTTCGAATCCCAGCAGCGACAGAAAATTATTTGAATTAAAATAATTTTTCTGTACGGCCGCCACCTCTCTGCAGACAATGGCAAACCTCAGAGAGTAATCAAAATGCCATGTAAAGCTTCTTGAGAATAAGAACATTTCGTTCATCGCCGTTCGGAGTCGGCGTTAAGCCTGTAGGTCCATTTCTCGGTCAATTGTGTACAAACTTAATAACACGCACAACACAATTGATCATAAGAAGCTAGGTCAAAATCCTTTCAAGGGCTGAAATGGCCAGTTATTTATTTATTTTTTTTTTTTTAAGGTCATGCTTCGTCGAATCGACGACAACATGTTTTAAAATGGCCCTACTGATTTCCTATCCGGCAAAATCTTTAAAAATCACTTGTTCTTGATTATTAAGTTTATTAAGAGTAAAGGAAAAATGCATTTTATTTGTAAAAGTTTTTAATACAAAAATTCATTTTCGCAGTTTGAGTTTTTTGGCTTGTTTTACAAAAGGTAAACCATGCTTCGTCGATTCGATGACGCATGTTCTTCCAGGGTTAAGCATTCTGACCAAGATTCATTCGTAAAGATCGGCTAACCTCTCAATTTAAATATATGTCCAAGGGGCATAGTTCTAGAGTCGAACCGGGTTCAACGATTTTCATACGTATATCATTAAGAATGTATGTGGAATCAGTAGCAATTAAAGTGATGGGGAAACATTCCACATAGTATCTTTTGTTTCCAAGCCGTTTGTTTTGGGGCAATTTAAATTTCAATTTAGTTCGAATAATAAAATCTCGAATAATCAGGCCGCTTCAGTAGTCGAGTAGGTAGCGTGCTTGACTGCCACTCCAGAGGTTCCGGTTCGAATCCCGGCAGGCTACCCATTTTTAGTTGTTATTTATTTGCTGTTGTTTCCACATTATTGTTAAAAACAGCTAAGATGAATGTTTTCCTCCAATGACATAGTGTGCATAAAAAGAAATGGAGTGTCGGCCTTGGTAGTCGAGTTGGTGGCCTTGGTAGTCGAGTTCAAATCCCGGCCAGGCCATGGTCCTACGCTTTAACCTTTCGCATTTGCAATTTTTTACCCCCATTTCTTATCAGCTGAAATTGAAAATTCATCAATATTTACGACTTGAAGTTGTAGTTTTTGGTGGAGAAATTTGTGGATGAGATTGCCTTATAACTTGAATTGACTGAGGTAAAGGCATAGCACTTGCCTCAGATTTAAATTCCTATGTTTCTACAGCTTTCGAACACGCTTAAAACATTCTACACATGTTTTACTTGATTGCGCCTTCCCTGCCCCTTAAACCTGAAATCCTTGGTTTAAAGCTTGAAAAAAAGAAATAAATATCCGGGAATGTTTCCATTTCCCAGAGAGTTATTTTTCTAGCATTCTAAGTTTCGTTAAAATCGGTAAAATTTTGTATGTACCTCCCACACAAAATTATGTAAAAAATCAATTTAGGTTCAATGGAGGTTCTGGGAGTGATAGATTTTTTTTTATTTAGCTTCACTTCATTTGTCTGTCCCGTTTAAATCTTGGAATCCATTTTATATTTTTAATTTTTTTTATTTTTTTTTATTTTTATTTGTTTTTTATTTTATTTGTTTTTTATTTTATTTTTTATTTTATTTTTTATTTTATTTTTTTTTTTTCATTTTTTTTTTTATTTTATTTTTTTATTTTATTTTTTTTTATTTTATTTTTTTTTTATTTTATTTTATTTTTTTATTTTATTTTATTTTTTTATTTTATTTTATTTTTTTTTATTTTATTTTTTTACTGAGTGCCGTATTGAATTTACGAAATCACATTTTTCTAGTAACGAAAATCAATACATAGCGCTACATTCTTTGGAGTTAGAGAAACAATTTTATTAAGATGGTCAAGATGGAAAACGGTATATTCGCCGTGCGATAGCACTTCAGTTATCAAACACGGTGGTGGGTCCATCAACATATGGAGATACTTTTCATGGTCTGATGATTGTCTGATGATTGTCCGAAAAGCCAAATAGAAGGCTTTTTGACAAAGGAAATGTATGTAGAAATTATGAAAAATGTGGCTTACCATGGGCCGAAGAGAATTTCCCATTTATATGGAAGTTTCGATCAGTGTCGCCAGATGAAATTACCACCAGAATTCTCTTTTTCTTACAATTAATTCCCACAAATTACCACACTCGCAAAATACCTCAAAATACCACAAAATACCTCAAATTACAACAAAATCCCTCAAACTTTCTTTTGAGGTATTGTGGTATTTTGTGGTAATTTGAGGTATTTATTTTCCCACGCGTGGTAAATATCTCACATGTGGTATTTTTTTTTCCACGCGAGAGATTTTTACCACAAAATACCAAGGGAATTCCCACATCCCACAATCGTTGAAAAATACCATAAGCACTATTTATCGTGCTTTTCTGGCAACATAGGTTTCGATAGGACAATAATCCGAAACATACAGCTTGATACAAAAAACAGTTGCTCGAGTACAATTCTATTGCTGTTTTAGAATGGACATCGTCGAGTTTGGACCTGAATCTCATAGAACATCATTAGGGGGAGATATTTAAAATACAGTCTGAAAGCTTAACATCACCAGTTTAAAAAATATGTACATATGTAAAAGTCGGGGAAGACTGGGCAGCTATTCCAATTCAACGATTCCGAAGCTTGATAAGTTCTATGAAGCGTCGATGCCAAGTGGTTTACAACCGGAAAGGCTTCGCAGCAAAATAAACTATTATAATTTAAATAATAGTTTTTTTTTAATTCAATTTTAATTAAAAAAAGGCTCCAGCTTCCACGGCTATTTTAATGATTATTTTATTTTCCCTAAATCTATTGGGGTCACATTAGAAGTGAACGTGAAAGTTAATCTATATCGTCCATTTAACCTTTGTGCTGCCTAACCAAATGGGTGCTACATTTTCCCATGATACTGCATATTGATTAAAGCTACTATTACCCCTTTTCCATTGGTCAAGACTTGAATTCAATTCTTTGCTATTCCCTTTTAAACTTACCCTCTCTGACGTTGATGACCGCGTCTTTCATCAACAAACTCGCAGACTTGATTTCAAGTCTTGACCAATGTAAAACGGGTCTATTGAAAGTTTAATTATGTACCACATGTAATAAAGACTCCAAAACGAAATTTTTAGTATTTTTAGCTTCCCATAGCTCAAATCAAAATTAAATCGGGAACAAACAGACACAACGAATTTAGCTTTTTATAAGTATTAGATTGAAATCTAGTGTACCGATTTTGATGTGCACACCATACTTTAGCTTGCCGTTGTGAGAATGTCGAACAAAATAAATAAAATTTTAAATTTTTTGTAAAACTATAAAACAACCTAAATACAAACCCACACAATATCCACCTACGCAAGGACAAATTGGTGCCAACGCACTTTCTCTAAGCACACACCCACACTCACGAACCCACACACTCAATCAAAACACATTAACACCTTCCGCCCACCTACATCCTCCTCCTTCAACCTACCTACCTACACGACAACATTCTGTCATTACGTATATAATAATAATTTATTCATACCTTGTTTTTCATCTATTAATTTCCAGATTCTACAATGCTTTCAATAACTAGAGGCGTAAAATAATATTAACACAAAAAAAGAAGGAAAAAAAAAACAACAACCAGAAAAAAATGGATAAACGCGTTAAAAGAAGTACAGCACAATTCAAGCGAATGTTGAGAAAAACACAGAATGTGAAAAAATCAAATAAATAGACGCAAAAATTAAGTCTATCTAATAGCGACGAAAGACGACGAACAAATATTCAAAACGCAATAGTTTGTTTTTTGCGAAATTGTGAAAATTCCATGTGCACATGTGTTAGTTTGTATCTATGTGAGTTATTCGTATGCGTTTGTATGCGTCATAAAAAAGGAGGAATTTTCAAATTTACGTCATAAACGAATAAAGTTTACAACAGCATAAAAAAAAGAAAAAAGGAAGGAAGCATTAAAAACCGAAAAAAATACACAAATCCACCAAGGGAACAACAACAATAACGCTTAAAACCTTCAAGAAAAATACAAGAATTCAGAAACAACGAGATCAACCAGAAATTGCACAGGGAAGCAGGACAGAAAAAAAAATACAGTCAACACTTGAAGAGGTGGTTGGTTGGTTGGCTGGTTGGTGGTGGTCACGCAAGACATAGCAACGACTACGACGACAAGCAATAGCAACAACCAACAGGCACACTCTGTGTCAGTCGCAGCAGGCAAACTACAATTGCAGGCAATCCTACATATAACACACATACATTTACGAACACACACCAGGAATTGCCTACCACCAGTCATCGTTTTAAAGTACAAACAACGGACTGCAGGAAGAAGGGACTCGGAACACAAAAAGCAGCAGCTGCTGCTGCTGCTGCTGCTTGAGTGCACGTACGTTACCTTTACAATCACTCGTTCACGTAAGCAGGAGCACGCTGCATGCTTTGTTGGTGCAGTCTAAACAGTTTGTCAGTCACTCATCAGTCTGTGGGTTTCATTGTGTTGCTTGTTTGCAAATGCAAATAGTTTATCATAAAAATGGGCCGCTCCAAGTTTCCCGGGAAACCGTCCAAGTCGATTAATCGGAAGAGAATTAGTGTGCTTCAGCTGGAGGAAGCGCCAGATGAGGAGAACTTGAGTGGTGCAGCACAACAGGCAAATGTCAACGAAAAAAGTAATTGTGATGACGATCATGAGAAAGGAGGTGGTGGCGGGCGCAGAGGCGGCGGAGGAGCTAGTGGCGGCGCAGGTGGCGCTGGTGTCGGTAACAATACGAATGCCGCGAACGCTAGCCGCGGCGTCAATGGCAATAGTAGTGGTAGCAGTAGCGGCGGTGGTGGTAGTGGTGGAGGTTCTGGTGCTAGTGGCGGCAAAACCAACTCTACTACAACAACAAAAACAACAGCAGCCACTGCAAGTAGTGATATTTGTAGTGGTGCTGCTGCTGCCAATATTGATAAAGAAGCTGCCGATAGCGATGCTAACAACAGCAACAGCGACGACGAGGAGGGCGACGATGACGACGACGATGATGAAGACGACGACGAGAACGACGACGAGGACAACGCAGATGATGTGCATAATGCGAATGAAGCGAGCAACAAAGGCAACAATGAAAAAAATACAAACAATGACAACATCAACAACAACTTCGCCTGCTCCTCCTCCAGCTCCAGCTCGAACAGTTCAAGCGCCAACTCCAACAGCACCAGCTCGTTGTCAACAAAGAGTTTTCTGCATTCCAACAAAAAATTCAAAAATTTAAACGTTGGCAAAGAGGTGATGTTGCCATCATCATCAAAAGAGAAGCTTTTTAATTGTGATGTCCCTTCAACGGCAACATGCAACGGCAACATTGGCGAAGAGACCAAAACAGAAACCTGCTCCGCCAACATAGCCGCTGCTGCTGCGTCCTCCGTTAACCCATTTGATGCCGCTGCACTGGAGGCTAAAATTGCTATTGTTGGTGGAGGCGGTGGCGGTGACGGCACTGACGCTGATGATAATGAAGTCAACAATTGTGATTCAGAGGTGAGTTGAATTTCTTTGTTGCTCCTTTTGTAGTTTTTGTTGTTGCTCATTCTGACACTTTGTAATTGAATCATTTTTTTTGTTATATCTCGGTTTTTTGCATTTTCTCTTTACATTTTTTGTTCGTCAAACTTATTTCTCGCTACTTTAGATTTTTTGTGTACCTGTTATTTTTGCTCTCCACACAAGGGTAAGGGTTTATTTATTTTTTCATTTTCTCTGGAGACTTAATTGATTTGTTGTAAAGTGCTCAGATGTTGTTGTTGAACTTTGATTGATTAGTTTGCTGCTGCAAGCTTTACTAGTTTTAATGATTTTTCACAATATTATTAAAATTAATTATTTGATTACTTAACATAACAAATCATTTGTTCCAATTGGAAAATATGGAATTAATTTTTTTTTTTCAAAACTAGATGCTGATTAAATAATTTTGTAGATAATCGAAAAATATAGAGTTTTGCTTATATATTTAAAAAAAATACAATTTTATTCTTAAAACGTCCGGTGGTGCTCGAGGTATATTGTCAAAATTTTTTTCATAAGTCCTCATTTTTTAAATTGAACCTTCAATACATTTATATAGATAAATATTTATAAATGCTTAGAGTCCTCAATAAAATAACGCAGTAATTTTGTAGACATTACAGATCATATATAAAGTAATTTCATGGTGGAATATTTTGTCACATACAATTTTAGAAGTACAATTTTTGAAAAATAAAATTACCTCAAAAAAAGGATTTAAAAATGTTTCGTCATGAATGTTAAATCAAAGAAATTTAACTAAAATCAATTTCAATTTTAATTATTTTTACAAAACTAACAATTTTTGAAAGTAACAAACTTGCATGTGCCTCATTTGGCTTAGCAACAAGCAGTCAATGTTTCAGAGTAGCCCTGAACATTCCTCAGCAACTGTCGCACACCAGCTCATTCAAAATAACTTTAATAAAGCATATTTTTAATTACAAAAGTTCGCTGGCCAAAACAGGTTTTAATTCAACCTTCATACGTTTTTTTCGCCATTTCAACTAATTTATTCCTAATTTCTGAACTTTAACAGAGTGCAGCGACGTTGAGTTTAATATTTAAATTATTCTTAAAATGGATTAGATATTCCACCATAACAATAATAATGTAAAAAATATTTTTAATATTCTATTAAATTGTTTTGATTTTTCAGAAACCCGCACGCGATGCAGAAAAGCCGATAAACAATAAGCTCAGTGAGGCATCTACCATCAGCGATAACAACTCCATTGCAGATGCAGATGCTAAATCAACATCCGGTACATCTGCAACTACAAGCGAAACAGACAGCTCCACAGCCGCTATAAAACTCAAAAAAACTGTAACATTTAAAAATATTCTCGAAACCAGTGATGATAAAAGCGCTGTGAAGAAATTCTATAATCCTGACAATCGCACGCCGTTAGTTTCCATCATGAAGAAAGAATGCATGAATCGTGCCATGATGTACTCACGCAACAGCGAATGTATTGTCAGACCATCGAGGCTAACAGAGATTCTTAAAAATAATTCCAATATTGATAAATTAAATTCACTTAAATTTCGCTCATCATCATCATCATCAGCAGCAGCAGCAACATCATCCTCATCAACAACATCGATTTTTGGGCCCAGTTTGTCACGTGCATTTGGTGCACCTGACAACGATGAAGATGAGCAACAAGATGCTGTGACCTTTCGCGTACATGATACGCTCAACAAGGATGTCAAAGACGCTAAAGAAGCAGCTGCAGTTGGTGCTGATACCGCTGAAGCTGATACTCATCTAGAGGCAGACAATGATGATGATGATGATGATGAGGACAACGATGACGATAATGATACACAACAGCAGCAAGTTATTGTCGATAAACATTTTGTGCTGCCCAAACGCAGTACTAGATCATCACGTCTCATTAAACCGAACAAACGTTTCATAGACGATGCAGTCATGTGTAAAAAGCCCAACAGAAAACTTAACGCCAAGGCAAACAAAGAAGTGCACAACAACTATTTTGGACTAAGTCAACATAAACTAAACGAAAGTGTAACAGCAGCAACAACCAGCAATCTTGGTTTAGGTGCGTATTAATGTGGCTGATTTTTAGAATTTTATTTTTATTTCGTATCTATCTACTCTCAATTAAGGTTCTATACTTTCCAACAAAGAAGCCGCTCTCAGCAAAACAACAAATAGCTTTACATTGAAATCATCAAGCTCACCATTTTGTGCGTCCTTTGGTGCTGCTACCGCCAACTCAAATAAGTTTGTGTTGCGGCAACCGCGGTTACAATTTGATTCCTTAACTAGCGGAGGCTCGACCTTAGCATCCACGGCATTGTCCAAATCATTGACACCATCACTTTGCTCAAATAATCTTATTGGAGCAGTTTCAGCGGCGCCTAATTTTTCACTAGGAGCTGCTAGCAATTTGCTTAATAATACAGTTTTAAGTAAGTTTTCTACAAATTTATTTACAATTTATTATTAATATGACACTCTATAATAAGCGTCATCAGCAATTAGAGATCTTTAGAGTTTTTACTAAAAAAAAATTAGTCATATTAATTTGATTGACTGTAGTATCTAAAAAAATTGCATCTTAACTTGAGTTTTTTAATTCTTACCAATTGAATCCATGAATTAAATAAAAAAAAAAAATCCAGATGATGAGTGACAGCATTTTCCAATCTAGACCCAATAAATAACTTATAGATATTTTGAAGTTTTGAGATCAGTTCAAAAAGCTCAGAATAGTTTCTTAGAATCAATGCAAATAGCAATTAGCAATTAGCTTTCGATGCATAACAATTGCAATGGTTTTCGTAAATAGTTGGCTTTGATACAAAGACGATTAACATCTCACGAATTCTTTCATCATACTTCCTTGAGTTGTACCAGAGGCTGTGATAAATGGAGAGGATATACGTTGTTGATTTGTCATGATTCATAGCCATTCCGGGGGTTCAAAAGAGATTCAAAATGGCAACCCAGTTGTCATTTTTAAATTTTGTTGGAAGTTTTTTAACACTCTCAGAAGTAGAGTTAACACATCTAGTATATTGCATAAGTCTCTTATAGAAGTAATACAGTCGTCAGGTAATGAAGGTATATTCGTTAGTGTTGATTGGCCAGTAAAAATCCATGTTGCTAAACACATATGAAACGTCAGTAGAAAAATTTAAAGCAGTATACTAATATAAATTCTTAAAATATATTTGCCAAATATACTGAGTCCACAAACGCATATTAAAAACTGTTCTGTTGAAAACAGAAAACGAAGAAAGTTGCCATACGTTTTCCTGTTAAAAAATAGTTTCAAACCAATAAGCATTTTATTGGCCTTATAAAAAATGTGTAAAGATCTAATAGCGAATCGATATCAGTTTGATATAAATAAATAAATAAATAACTGGCCATTTCAGCCCTTGAAAGGACTTTGACCTAGCTTCTTATGATCAATTATGTTGTGCGTGTTATTAAGTTTGTACACAATTGACCGAGAAATGGACCTACATGCTTAACGCCGACTCCGAACGGCGATGAACGGAATGTTCTTATTCTCAAGAAGCTTTACATGGCATTTTGATTACTCTCTGAGGTTTGCCATTGTCTGCAGAGAGGTGGCGGCCGTACAGAAAAATTATTTTAATTCAAATAATTTTCTGTCGCTGCTGGGGTTCGAACCTGGGTCTCCAGGTTCTTTGACATAGCGGCCACGCACTTTAACCAACTACGCCACGGAAGCCACTCAGTTTGATATATCCCACAAAAAAGTTTATCTCCACTTCAATCAGGCTTGTGATAGCATTGGATATACTTGTTCAACTGTTATGCTTATCGTTTGGGACTCGTATGATAATGGATTAAAAACTTTGGTATTGGAACCATTTATCTGGACTTAATTTAAGCTGAACGTTTATTATTCTAGCTTTTGCACAGCAGAAACTCAAATTGTTTCAGTTATACGATCAAATTAAATAAATTTATTGGCATTTCTAATATAGTAAAATTGCGAATCACTTAGAATAACATAGACTTAGTTCACACAGGATGGTTTTTTTTTATTCGTTCTTCTATAAATTAAAAAATTATGTAAATTAAAACTAAGAAATCGTGTTAAAAACATGACGGGTAAATAATATCTTTATAAACATTCTTTTTTACTTATTCCTTAGATAATACAACCAACTGTTTTGTTTGCTCTACACTAATACATAACAAGAATATCCAGCAATCACGCAAGTACGGTGTGCTCGCCTGTGAGATATGCCGAAAATTTATCTCAAAAATCACAAAGAAATCAGTTGCCGCCAATGCTAGTCCTACACTGAAGTCATTGCAGCTACAGTGTAAAAGCGATGGTAATTAAATCATTTTCTCTCCACGCATTTTTAAAGTTCAAATTGAAAATTCGTATTTTTCTACTCTATTATTTCGACAGGTAACTGTACAATTAATCCACCCTCTAAAGCGTACTTGAAGAATTTCAAAAGAATCTACAAAGAACGCTGTACAGCGTGTTGGCTCAAGCGCTGCATACAAGAATTTCAATTTCCATCTGGGCATAAGTTGCGTTTGAGTGCCATTTTACCCTCAACAATATTGAAGCAAGAAATCGATCGCACCGAAGTAGTAATGAAAAAGGAAGATGCAATTTCACCCGCAGCAGCAACTGACTTGATAGCATCCTCAAATCTCTTTGCAACAACAAGACTTAATCAACAAAATTCAACACAAAGTCAGCAGATAAAGTGGAAGACAACAGAAGTAACATCCAGCGAAGGTTTAAAGTTGAATATTAAATCGAATCTTTTGGCTGAAAATAATACCACATTTGGTAGCTCGCCGTTACTGCGGCCCGCTATACTCGAAAAATCAATGTTCCTTAAGAATATAATGGAGCAACAACAACAACAGCAACAGGAAAAGCAGCAACAACAACAACCGTGTGAAAAGCAGGAGGACAAAAATGTTAAAGTTGAAGCTGTGCCAGATTCCAACAATGTGCAAAAATGTCAAGATAAGCCTGTCGAAATTTTGCAGAAACCAACAAAAATATCCAAACGCAGAGAAAAACTCGATAAAGAAAAGGAAAAGCAGAAAGAAAGTAACAAAGATATCAAGGGTGCAACAGCTAATAAACAGTCTTTAACGACTGCAGCAGCAGCTAATGCTGCTACCGCTAATAAAGCAAACGATTCACGGCATATCTCATCGTCGTCAACTGGCAGCGTAAGCCCCACGGCAAATGCAACAGTCACAACAATTGCAACCTTGGCTGGAGCAACAACAGCAACAACCACAACAACTGCAACAACATCTCCAACGCCGCCAAGCACAACAGATCCGCCAAAGAGACAACGCATCGCTTTGAAAGGTCCGCGTGTTAAGCATGTATGTCGCAGTGCGTCCATAGTGCTTGGCCAGCCCTTAGCTATGTTTGGCGAAGAGGTTGAAGAAGGAGAGGAAGAATCAGAACAACTGGCAACGCCCGCTGAACCGCTTGCGACTGCTCAAAAGGTGGACACAAAGCAAGAGGAACATTTGGACGACATTAAAGAAGCTAAGATTGTGATAGATGAGAATGAGAATTGTTCCTCTTGCACGAGTCCACAAGTTGAAAAAGGACACATTGTCGCTGAAACTAAATCAGCTGAACTTAAAATGGAAGCAATGACTACCGAGGAACAACCTCCGCTCAAGACAGCTAAAGTTGAGACGCTGGAGGAAACAACAAAATCCAGTGAAAAGAAGAGCAACGACCTGGAACAAAAATCCATGCCTCTACAGCCTTTGAAGGCCACAACGCGGCAGACATCCAACGTCAGTTATAGCAGTTCCTCTTTGACAACCATCAGTAAGAAACACATTCGTAACGAACCGCTACAACAGCAGCTGCGCCGCAAAGAACCGCAACTTAAATTAAAAACAATGATTTCCATTGACTTTTGGGAGAACTACGATCCGGCAGAGGTATGCCAAACTGGTTTCGGCTTAATTGTCACCGAAACGGTAGCGCAGCGTGCTCTCTGCTTTCTTTGCGGTTCGACGGGCTTGGATCCTTTAATATTTTGTGCCTGTTGCTGTGAACCATATCATCAGTATTGCGTCTTAGATGAGTACAATTTAAAGCATTCCTCTTTGGATGACACCATGGCCAGTCTGTTGGACACATCCCTAGCAGCGGCGCACACGAACAATGGCCTGATTGACAGTTTCAGCCTAATGACGCAGCGTTTAAATTGGCTCTGTCCACGTTGCACCATCTGCTACACCTGCAACATGTCCTCCGGTGCCAAGGTGCGCTGTCAAAAATGCCAGAAAAATTATCACTCAACCTGTTTGGGTACCAGCAAACGCCTGCTGGGTGCCGATCGTCCATTAATCTGTGTTAATTGCTTAAAATGCAAATCTTGCTCAACGACAAAAGTGTCCAAATTTGTGGGTAATCTACCCATGTGTACCACATGCTTTAAGTTGCGCAAGAAAGGCAACTATTGCCCGATTTGCCAGAAATGCTACGATGACAACGATTTTGATCTGAAGATGATGGAGTGTGGCAACTGTAAGCAGTGGGTGCACTCAAAGTGTGAGGGTCTTTCGGATGAGCAATACAATCTGCTCAGCACCTTACCTGAATCTACAGAATTTATATGCAAGAAATGCGCTAGACGTGATGCAAATGCTAAACAGAAAGCCGAAGAGCTGCGCCTGGCGGTAATGGAAGAATTTAAAACGACACTGCTGAGCGTATTAAAGTTATTGAGTAAATCACGCCAAGCTTGCGCTCTGCTCAAATTGAGTCCACGTAAGAAGTTGCGCTGCACTTGTGGTGGCCAAGCGACAGGTGGACGCATGCAGCCAAAATGTCTCCAATTTGTAGATCGTGAACGTAACTCGCTTGGCAGTGATGGCGAGTCCCAATGCAGCGAAGACATCTACGAGTTTAAGGAAAACTCAATTACTGATAGTGAAGAGCGTAAACGCGGCGGTGACAAGTGCTCCTGCATGAATCAGTCCTACTATGGTCAGCCGCAAGTGACGGCGGTGGCGGGATCTACCAATCACCTTAACCTGGTGGATATCAAGAAGAAGATATGCAGCGGCAACTACGTCTCCTTGGCCGAGTTTAATTACGACATGAACAACATAATACAGCATGCCGCCTGCGATGAGCTCATCATAGCTTATAAAGAAATACTCAGTGAACAATTTCCTTGGTTCCAGAACGAGACTAAGGCGTGCACCGATGCGCTCGAAGAAGATATGTTCGAGTCGTGCGCAGCCTATGGCTCTCAAAACTCGCTCGACTCCCACAACGACTATCAACAGCAGCGAGATGAGGAGCCGCAACAAGCCGATGTCATAGATTTGCCCGAAGACATAGATGATGTCATCTACTCGTTAAAGACGCGTAACGATCAACGTGTTTGCCTTTTCTGTCGCAAAATCGGTGAAGGCCTGTCCAATGAAGAGTCTCGCCTTATCTACTGCGGTCACGACTGTTGGGTGCACACAAATTGTGCTATGTGGTCGGCGGAGGTGTTTGAGGAGATAGACGGTTCTCTGCAAAATGTGCACAGCGCCGTCTCGCGTGGGCGCATGATCAAGTGCACGGTGTGTGGTACCCGCGGCGCTACTGTGGGCTGCAATGTCAAATCGTGCGGCGAACACTACCATTACCCCTGTGCCCGCAGCATTGAGTGTGCGTTCCTCACCGACAAGACCATGTACTGTCCGACACACGCCCAGGATACGCTACAAACCAACAGCGCCGCGCTTGAAAGTAATTTTGATGTCTCGCGTCCGGTTTATGTTGAACTAGATCGAAAGCGCAAAAAGTTACTTGAACCCAGTAAAGTACAATTCCACATTGGCTCCTTGGAGGTCAAACAACTGGGCACAATTTTTCCCAAATTCTCCGATACCTTTGAGGCGCTTATACCTATAAACTTTCTTTGTTCGCGCCTCTACTGGTCGCTGAAGGAACCTTGGAAGGTGGTGGAGTACACGGTGCGCACCACCATACAAAATAACTATGCCACATACGCCAGTTTGGATGCCGAGAAGCACTTTACGGTCGATCACACCAACTCAAATGCCTCGATGATTGGCTTGGCGCAGATAACACGTTGGCACAATAGCTTGGCAGCGCGCTGTGAGTTCATGGACTATGCAGTCATGGAGCCCGCAGCGTTGACTACACTGAGCAAGCTTTTGCCGCCCGAATATTTTGCGCAAAATCAATGCTCCTCATCGGCTACCGATGAAAACACCGAAGAGGAGCCTCAAACCAATGCCGACCTATTGCCACCCGAAATAAAAGATGCCATTTTTGAAGACTTGCCACACGAAATACTCGACGGCATTTCTATGCTGGACATTTTTCCCAAATTTATGATCTACGAGGATATCGTCAACATGGAAGGTGGTGGAGGCAAGGTGGAGACTCTGTTCAACAACGAGCAGTCCAAGGATGGTGCTACCAACTCAACTGTGGCGACCAATATGAATATATCTGATGAAGATACCGTTAATTCGTCGGCTTTCAGCAAACAGTTGGAGCTTAGCAATTCGTGGTCATCCGCTGGCAGCAACTTGCCCATAAATCATGTAGAAGACGCCATGCTGGCAGCCAGTAGACAAGCCAAGCGTGGTGCTGAAAACAACCTGCAAATTCTCAAGAAAACTGCAAATCCACAACGCGCCTGGGCAAAGCTGGACGGTAATGTTATAAAGCGGCGTAAAATCTCAAAAGGTCTGCAAGATATGCGGCTCACCGAAAATGTACTATTGAGTCTCAATCAGTCGCGTGCAGTAAAAAAAGAGTCGACAACTACGACGACTGTAGCTGCTGCGATAACGCGACGCCAGTCTGTAAGCACCGATTCCACCACTTTGACCCGAGCGCCATTTACCTGGAGCGCGGCCAAAAGGTATCCATTCGAGGCAAATGCGAACAAAACACCCGAAGAGTCTACAACAAAACTAAAACTCATGCAGGTTGATGGCGTGGATGACTCCATCACTGAATACCGCATCATCACCAACAATGCGCAGCAGCTGAGCGGTACGGTGAAATGTGATCGTTGCCATTGCACCTATCGTACCTATGACTCGTTCCAACGTCATCTGGCCACTTGTGAGCCGCTCTCCACCAGCGAGAGCGAGTCGGAAACGGCACCCAGATCTCCAGACGTCGCAGGTGGCGGCGCTTCACCGCTTGTGAACGAGCATGACTTCAATAAATTAGGTGGTCAGCGTGTGACGACAACGACGCAGCTCAACGGTGGCACATCAGCTAACCTACCCTTCATACAGACCTTTCCTCAGTCAACAATACCCATTGGAAATATGCAAGCTAACATCAATGGAATACCCATCAATGTGCAGAGTCTGCAGAACATGCAAGGGCTTCAGCAACTGCAAGGCTTACAAAATATACAAATACAAAATCTGCAGCCGCAGACATTGGGAGGCAACTTCTTCATTTCGCAAGCGACACCCAACACCAACTCGAACGCGGAAGAAATGCACTACTTTGGAAATTCGCTACAAGGTTTAGCGGCAAATTTAGCAGGCAGTGGTTACACCTTGGCACCCACAAATGCCTCAAATGGCTTTGGCGGTCATGCCAGTTTGCAACAGCAACAGCAGCCACAACTTATTGCGGTATCTACTAATCCCGATGGTACGCAGCAGATAATTCAAATACCCACAGCCTCACAACAACAACAACAACAACAGCAGCACAATGTCAATGCTTTCCAACAAGCGCTGCAACAAGCAGCAGCAGCGGCAGCTAATAATAACGACAAGAAAATGTTGCTTAAGTCGCAGAAGCATGTTGCCAACGCAAACAATAAAGCCGCGCAGCAGCAACAGCAGAATGTTGCCGCCAAACACAAATTCAAGTCATGTAACACCATAAAACCCATACAGTCTAAAATGGCGCCCTGCTCCACAGTTACACAGCAACAGCTACACACACAACAACAGCAGCCCATCACAGTCTTTAGCGCACCTGGCGCTACAAATGCGCAGCTACTCAATCAGAATCTGCTGCAACAAATGCAGGCCGCACAGCAGCAACAACAACAACAGCCACAAATCATATTTCAAACAACCAACAATGCAGGGCAACAGCAGCCCATAATTATGCAACAATTGGGAGCCAACAACAACACCTTGCCATCTGCACAGAACATAATCTCATTCATCTCTAACGATGGAGCACATCACCAACAACCACAAGTGCAATACGTCTCAATACCAACCGTTGGCAGCAACACCAACTCTTTGATGCAGGGTGCGTTCTTACAAACCGATGCTAGTGGCAACCTTGTGCTCACCACTGCAGCGCAGCAGCCTTCTGCGATGCAAATGCTCTCGGCCACACCACTGAATCAGCCACAGGTGATTGGCACAATTATACAACCGCAAACACTACAACTGGGCAGTAACGTAATCACTACAACAGATCCAACAACACAGCAACAACAACAGCTCATCATAGGCAACACTGCTACGGGTCTGGAAATGATAACAGCCGCCAATTCAGCGGCCCCCCAGGTTATACTCACCACACAGCCCATGTACTATGGCCTGGAGACAATAGTGCAAAACACGGTCATGTCATCGCAGCAGTTTGTGTCAACGGCAATGCCGGGTGTGCTTAGTCAGAACGCTAGCTTTTCGGCAACAACAACGCAAGTATTTCAGGCTAGCAAAATTGAGCCCATTGTCGATATGCCAACAACTAGTTATGTTGTGCTCAACAATGTTGATGCGGGTTCATCAATGTCAGCGCAACCTAGTTATTTAAATGCAGCAAATGTTTTACAGCAGCAGCAACAGCAACAACAACAACAGCAGCAAGCAAACTTGCAGCAACAGCAGCAGCATCAAATGCAGAATATGCATGCAGCTGATGCGCAACAGCAACAAAATTTAATGGAAAATCTGCAACAGCAGCAACAACAGCAACCTACAGTGTACCGTTTGCAGACTCAAACCAACAATACATCGACACCAGTAACGCTTTATCAAGCACAGCAACAACAAAATTCACACTATACCGAATCAGCTAATCAGCACCAACAACAGCAAATCATGACGGCAAAAATACCACCTGTAGCGCAACCGAAACGCAACAATGCTGCCGCCAAAGCAATGTCCATGGCGACAGTCACTAAAGTGCAGCCACAAGTAGTGAACAAAGTGATGCCCACAACTGCCGCAGCAGCGACACAACAACAAAAACCACAGCCACCACAGCAGCTAAATCACAACAAAACATCCATGCAGCGTAATAGCAAACCACTTATGCTGGACACAAATGTTGCTGTAACGACAGTAACAGCGGAAATGCTTCAGCAAGTATTCTCTGCAGCAACCACAACTACAGCGGCCACAACTACCGTCACGACAAATGCCGCAAATCAGTTGCAAAGCGTTGCCCGTAAGCCGCCCAACATGATAAGGCCCATAAATAAGGCCGAAATCAAGCCCAAAGTAATGAAAACCACAACAGCAACGGCCACAAATAAACAACAACAACAGCAATACACGCAACAACAGCAGCAGCAGCAACAGCAACAGGAACTACAAATGCAGGCACAGATTAAAATTATAGACTACGTCGATGACATGATAAACAAGCAGCAGCAAATCCAAGATGTTGCACAACATTATGTGGCCAACAATAGCAATTCACACAACTGTTATGCACAGGAACAACAGCAGGAATTTGTTGAGGAACTCGCAACCGCAACAGATACCAATGACACACTCTATCAGTTGCAACAGGATATGGTCAGCATAATGCCCACAACCAGCACCAGCAACAGTAACAGCAATAGTCGTTTGCAATATACAGCAACTACGCTTAACAACAGTAACACGTTCACCGGCAACGTGCCAACTAATATTGTCAATCCTATACAACAGCAGATGAATTACAATGCAGCAGCTACACAACAGCAAAGCAATGCAACATCTTTTGTCTCGCGACCAACAAATCGTGTGTTACCCATGCAGCAGCGACAGGATAATATTGGTGCTGCCGGTGTAAATAAAACAACAACTCAAGCAACAGCAGCTTCAAAGGTTTGTGTTGAGAATTGCTTATCGTTGTAAATTAAACTGCAACTTATACTGAATGGAAGGCTTCAAAATAGTTTTTACCATCTTTCAGACTTAGGCTAATTGAAACGACGTTTTAATTTTGATTTTATTTTAGCTTCTTTAATTTTAAGTCTTTAACCCATTGCTACTGTTTTAATTTGTTTACTCGTTCCATTTTTGTATCAGCGATGTAGCAAGACTACTACATATATTTTGGTCATATTTAGATAAAACTAAAAAACTGCAAATTTCTAAATAATATACTTTATTATATGCCAGTTCAGATATTAAATGTATTAGAAGACATTCTTTGTAGTCCTTAAAGTTAGAAATTATATTTGTCTAAAATGGACTGTCACGTTACATGAGTTTGAAAGTGAGTTCAGAGGCTCAAGATCATGCTTGCCCAACACATTGTTGAAGTTTTTCAAGGTCAATATTTTAAAATCTTGTATTCTATCGTAGGTTACGCAGCAGCAGAGCAATAGTGTCGCGAAATGTTACGAAACAGGCAACAGCAGCAAGAGTGCCTATGAAAACGAAATCAAGAAGGAAGAGCAGCAATTGTTGCAACATGAACTGCAAATGTTCTCCGCACAGAGTGAAAACAATGCTGCTTATGAGAAAATCATGCTACAACAGCAGGAAGAAATTGCCGCCAATTCGCCCAAAAGTGTCAGCGGTGACGACGAAATGCAAGTGATGGAGGCTGAAGCAGCAGCACTGACATGTCAACAGCTCGAAATTGTTGCCGATAATCTAGAAAATTTGGCAGCCAGCATTATGTGTGCCGAAAAAGAACATCAGCAGCAAGAACAACAGCAACAAGAACAACAGCAGCATTTAGAGTCTACCACTTGCCAAGCTTTAGCCGATATTGTTGCAGCCACCGCTGAAAATGAGATGAATGAACATGACATTGTAGCTACTACTGAAGATGCTAATGGCTTTAATGAGGATCTTGAAGATGAAGATGAGGACGATGGAGGAGCTGATGATGATGAGGAGGATGAAGATGACGATGATTTCAGCTTAAAAATGCCCACAGATGATGCCGATCAAGAACTGTCGGATAGCGATGAACCTGCTGTTAAAGAGAAAATCAGCAAAATTCTTGACAATTTAACTAATGAAGACTGTGCAGAAGCTTTGAGAACAACTGTGCAAACCACAACATTGGTCGAGACAAATGCTAATAATGTCGCCTACATGCCTATGGCAATGGAACAGGATGTGGCACTGCTTGCCGAGGCAAATCAAAACAACTATCAGTCCTCAAACTATGATCATCAACTGTCAGCTCAAGAGAATGCCAACAACTTTCAATATGCAACAACAACTTCACCGCAATGCATGGAAGTAAACATGACTGCAGAAATTGAGCTACAGCCACCTCCACCAGATCCAGTAGCTCAATCACCTGAATCCTCAAACTATATGGACGCTACAAAAATTGGGAGTCAAGTGACACTCGACTGTAGCACAACAACAACAATTGCCACTGCTGCAGCGCCCATAAGCTCCACAACAACAGAAACAGCGGCAGTACATCAGTTACAAACCGCTTATAAGACAATGCCACCACAACATCCGGCACGCGATCCTCAAAAAATAACGGGTCCACATTTACTCTATGAGATTCAAAGCGAAGATGGTTTCACCTACAAATCCACTTCGATTACCGAAATTTGGGAGAAAGTCTTTGAAGCTGTGCAAGTGGCAAGACGTGCTCATGGCTTAGCACCATTGCCCGAAGGTCCGTTGGCCGATATGAGCGGTGTCCAGATGATTGGACTCAAAACAAATGCCTTAAAATACTTGATTGAACAATTGCCCGGTGTTGAAAAATGCACGCGCTACACACCAAAATATCATAAACGCTCTGCGATCACAACGTCAGGAAGCGGTACAACAGCTGGTGCTGCTTCAACTGCTGGAACATCTGTAACTAATTTGGCTGCAGCAGCTGCCATTCATATTGATGGTGCAACTGCACTGCTTGATTATTGTTCGGATCAGGATGAGTTGCTGGAAAATCCCTATGAAAGTGGTCGCTGTGAGCCATACTCCAAACGTTCAGAGTATGATATGTTCAGCTGGCTAGCATCGCGTCATCGCAAGCAGCCGATTCAAGTATTTGTACAGCCATCCGATACTGAGCTAATACCCAGGTAGGAACAGAACATTTTGTTTAATTAAAATTCTGTAAATTTTATATATTTTTTCAATTGTGTCTTTAAGGCGCGGCACTGGCAGCAATTTGCCCATGGCTATGAAATATCGTACTCTTAAGGAAACCTACAAGGATTATGTGGGCGTATTTCGTTCGCATATACATGGGCGTGGTCTTTATTGTACAAAGGATATTGAAGCTGGTATGCACAAATAAACTGGAAATTATTTAAAGAAGTTTTTAATTTGCACTTATTTCATTCTAGGTGAGATGGTTATTGAGTACGCTGGCGAACTTATACGTTCCACATTGACTGACAAACGTGAACGCAACTATGATAGTCGTGGTATTGGTTGTTATATGTTTAAAATTGATGAAAACCTAGTAGTTGATGCCACAATGCGTGGCAATGCAGCACGGTTCATAAATCATTCTTGCGAGGTAGGTATAAATTGATATTAAATTTAAATTTTGTCTGCAACTGAACTGAGGAGCTACTAGTAGTAGTGAGCATTTTGCTGCATCGAATAAACGCAATCCAATGTTGAAAGATGCAACTTATACCCTACAAGTTAGTTTACAGAGCCATTAAATCACACACCTTTTTGTGTGAGCTGAAAACTCGATGAGCATATTATTTTTGGTTTGAAATCATTGTTGCCTCCTCATCTCACTCTATATGTCTCTTTGCCATCTCTTTTTTTCCATCTTGAATCATTCTCATTCATCAGTAGATTAATAATATTTTATATTTTTTTTTCTCAGCCCAACTGCTATTCAAAAGTTGTGGACATACTTGGACATAAACACATTATAATATTTGCATTGAGGCGCATTGTCCAGGGTGAAGAACTTACTTACGATTATAAATTTCCATTTGAAGATGAGAAAATTCCTTGTTCCTGCGGATCGAAAAAGTGTCGAAAGTACTTAAATTGAATAGGAATATGAATAATGCTACTACAACAAACTACAACAACAACAACATGAAACTATTATTCTTATTAAATTATAAATATTAATAACATTATTATTATTAACGTTAATTTGACAGAATAGAAAACTACATATTCATAGAAGCGAATATGAAGCGATAACCTGATATCAAAAAATGAGAATGAAATATTTGCAATAACTGCATGTAAAAATTGAAAAAAAAAACAACAAAAAAAATCAGTGTAGAAGGAAAGAAAATAGAATGTTGATATTATGCAAATTGAAGACGTCAGTATTCACAGTAATATTTTTATTATACTATTAAGCTAATGAGTAAATGTATTGAAAAACACACTCTCACACACACATACACACCAACATACACACACTTATATATACATATAAATATATTTAAAAATAGCTATATTTATTAATTAATTATTGAACACTAAAATAACGCTATTATTGATTGCTTTCCTTGATTGTCCACAATTGTTTTTGAGAATTTGTAGAATTTTAAGTGGTTTGAACTCTCTACAGGGTAAAATTGTAAATATTTTGATTATATGTTTAATTTATTTGATGATCACATTGTTTAGTTGATGATATAATTAAGCTATATTAACTTGATGGTTGCAACATTTAAGAAACATACAAAAACATCACAATTTAAATAGTTTCTTATTTGAATTGTAGATATTTAAAATCTGTACTTTTCTCTAGCTCTCCCTTCTGATTTTCCCTTTTTTCGAAATAACTTTAAATTTTTATCAGCAATTTTAATTATAGAATCAAAGTGTGTTGTATTAATTATTTTAAAATTTGTAATATTTTTTCAAGTGTAATTTCAATCTAGTTTTAATTTGTACTTTGGTAAAGATGATGATTTGAAAAAAAAAAATTTATTTGTTTAAAATGTAAAAAAAAATGAGAAAAAATAAAGAAATGCATTTTTGGCAGCCATTTTAAGCACCTGCTCAAATTATGAAGAACGCAAGTGTAAAAGGAATTTTATATTTTTATTCCCTAAAGAAAAAAAAATTATAAATTTTACAATGGAATTATTAAGTTAATAATTTGTACGAAAAATAACATTCTTAAATTAAATAAAAATGTTTTCTTTTTTAAACATATTTAACGAAGTTTTTCTTATTTCAAGATCATAAAATTAGCTCCTCATTGTCGAACTTTATCTTAATTTTTCGGATAGAAGCTTACCGAATTTCATTTCGATAGCTTCAAAATTACGGCTGTAATCACGATCATGGACATGGCTGAACCCGTTTCGACTCAAAGTTGCATAGATTTTCACCTCTTTTCGTCAATGTATTTAACAGGGTAAACTTGAGAGAAAAAAGAGTCATGTATCCTATATTTTCAAGGGTACTCTTACTAATTCTGTGGCCATGATTCCCCGAGTGAACACTTTCTGCCGCAAAATCTAATTTTTCCGTAATATTTTCGGCATCGGTATTTCAAAAATATGCTCAAATTTCATATCGTTCTCATGTTATGAACGATTAAGTTAGCGTCTCTTTTTAAGGGGTGATGTGCGTAGCATTATTGTTAAACGGAGTGGTTACTCAAATGGTTATTTATATGTTCGGAAGGGAGGAGAACTTTGACAGATGTTTTTTTATTTGTTTTTACAATATGAACCTTGAATAGAAAGTACTTCCAAGAAGGAAGTATTGGCGTCTTTTTAACAAAGCGTCAATTTTAACATCAGTTGAGTACCGACCTTCGAAACATGCGTTTTAAGTTTTGAGACAGAATGTCAACGTATCCGAAAAACGAACTGGCAATTCTACTCGCACCATTATACAACGTAAAAGATCTTTTCACGGAAATCAATATTTAATAGTGAATCAAGTAAATATGAAAATGGAAAAATTCGCACAGAAAAACTTTCGAATGCCACTAGTGAGAATGGGATTGTCAATCCTCTACATTATTATAGAATTATTGAATTTTTCACCGTATTCGCAACTTTGTTGGATATTATTTTTTATCGAAATAGATAATCGACGCCTAGATCGACAAAATCGATGAAACGCCTTAGAGAGTAAAGTAGCTCGAAGAGAAGAGATGTAAGCTCAAAACGAAGGATATGAAAGAGAAGAATTGCTATATAGTTGCTAATATTCATTACAGCCTTTCGATTTACCCATTGAGTCAAAATCGCAGGTCGATTTCATAAAAAACAGAAAGGATAGGAGCATTTTAAGTCAAAAATTACATCAATTTGATGAAAAATGTTAAAACGTTTTTAACCAATAATTTTAAATATTTACAATTTGTTTACAGCTACGCTCCATATGAACCTAAATTTGAAATATTTAAAATATTTTTTATTACAAAAAAGTTATAAAAAATGGCAAAAAAAATCTATTTGTATCACCTCTAAAAATTCAGTTTTCAATTATTTTGGTGGAAGTTAGGTTCATACAGAAGAAATACACGTCTTAAATGTCAATTTAAAACCTTATTTTTGATGAAAACTGTGACATCTAGAATGTACATAAGAAGCTAAGTCTGATGGTGACCTACGATGCCTGGCAATTAACATTTCCCTGTATTTTTTGAGAAATTATTTAAAAAAAAAAATAAAACAAATGAAAATATTTAGTAAATTTTTATAAAAAAAAAGAATGCATTTGGATTCATTCCTCTTTCAATACTTGTGGAATTTTAACCTAAGCGCCCATTTGATATTAAATCAAAAGTCTGGTCAGAATAGTGAATAATTAATGAGATTTCAGCTTATTCCCTTTATTTTTTGTTTTCGTCATTTAACCCGTAAAAAATTAAATACAAAATATAAAAAAATGGACTTCCAAAATAAATAAGACTAACATTTACGCTTGGCGTCAAAATTGCATTTGCTGCACGCTAGTGCCGCTGTCGCCCCATATAGTGATTCTTGGCCAGCATGCGGCGTGTTCTGGCCGCATTGACTTTTGCATCGTGTGCTGCATTGGCCGCTTTATATGCGGCCTGTTTCGTTGTAGCGAAATCGGCACGCGCAGCACTCAGTTGACGTAACAGCTGTTCGACACGATTTTTGGCCGCTTCCATGAGTTGCGTCTTTTCAGCTAGCTCCTGTTGGGCACCGCTTGCTGCCTGCTCGGAATTGCCAACGTTCGCTTGTGCAGTTTGCACAGCCTGTGTCAGGGTCTTGAGTTGCGCCTGTGCCTGTGCTGCAGCCTGTAAAGCAGCATTCACATTGCCCTGGGCATTCTGCAGCGATGAACTTTCCTCCTGCACGACCGCTTCGGCTTCGCGTACCTCCTGTTCCAGCTGCTCAACAATTTGTTGTTTACCCGCTAGTGCCGCTTCGGCAGCTTTAGCGGCCTGCATTGCTTTCTCCGCTAGCTGTGTTTTAACCTGGTGTGATGCTGCTTGTCCAGCAGCATTTTGCGCATCTGATGCTGCTTTTGCCTCCAGTGCAGCTTTCTGGGCAATGTTTGTTGCTTTTTGCTTTGGATTTCCATTCGAAAGTGAGTTTTGTGCTTCGTTACTCGAACTACCACCACATCTACCGCTAGAACTGCTGCTGCTTGTGCTGGCACTGCTGCCACCACTACCACCAGGCGGGCTTGGACCATCATCTGCGGGCGCATAGTCCGAATAGAGACTTTGTATCATGCGCTTGGCATTTTTCTTGTGACCCTGCTAAACAGTTGTTGTTTTTGAAAATAAATTAAAATTAAATTCCAAGCAATCCTTCAAGCGAATGCCGCCCATTCTTACCTTGCCCATCTTGTATGCCTGTGTAGGCAGAAAATGTATTGACAGAATAAATAAAATCAAATGCGTTAATTGCATTTTTTATTTTCTTAAATTTCCTTTATTACAAATTTTTCTACCAGGATAACGCTAAACATTAAATTCTGTGAAATTTTCTGTCGACAGGAAATTCTATGCAAAGCTTCTCGTATTAAATAAAAATAAATTTTCAACAGATTTTCTGTCAGTTTTAAATAACTGCAGGTTATTTATCAAGTTCAAAACATTAGCGGCCATTACCATCTCTAACAGGAAACACTATTTGCTGCATATTTTTAGGCTGCATATATAATTAATTAATAATTGAGCTGCTCAGACCAGAAGTGGCGTAAGTTAATTTTTTACGGAAATTGAGTTAAGTACATAAAAGTGAACAGGAAAATGTAGCTTATTTATGAGTCCGGGTTAGAAACTCTTAGCTTACGTAATCTCTGAATGAAATGCAATACATTGTTATTGTTCTAATAAATTACATGATTTTTTCAGAGCACAAGTGGGGTAAGTCCACAATTTTACGGACAGCTAATTTCTGAAGGAAATTGTCAAAGTATATGCCTTGCCGGCTTGCATGTGCAAATTATGACATTTCTTATTGATGAAAATGGCTTATAATAAGATAATTTTAATATATTAACATACAACTAGTGTTTGACCAGAACCGAGTATTCGGCCAGTTTATAATATTCGGCCGAAACTGAAGCTAATTATTAATATAAAAATTTAAGTGTTTTACTATTAGTTTTTAATATTAGGTCTGTTCACGTACTTTTCCAGTAAAAACTTGCCAGTAAAAATTTTTTGAGGGTAAGAAAAAATTCTCTCGCAAAACAATAAAATATCTGAAAAAGTACTCGAACAGAAAATTTTTCAAAATTTGCAATGTACGTCGAACTATCAGGATAGTTGAAAAGAAAATAACAAAGAAACGAAAAAAAGCTGGACTTTCGGCGAAAAAAAGTTACGTATGACAAATATTAAATGCAAAATTCCACATATGTTTATTGCTCCCCTAAAACGTTTAAGAAAACTTAATTTGGCAAGTAAATGCAGATAAATAAAGCATTTCATGAATTCATTTTTGATTTTTTTTATACAATAGAAACATCTGTTTAAGACGTTTGTTTTCATTTTATTTCTTGCAAATTCTTGCAAGTAGAAAATCAGACAATAAAAACTTTTCAAGTCTTGAACAAAGAGACAAAATCTTACTCTCTCATTTTCTCTCTCACTTGCAAGTTTTTTGGGTACACGAACGGATTTCTTATAAGAATTTGTTAAATTTGTTCAAATTGTTTAAATCTTTTGAGTACGCGAACAGACCTATTGTTTTTTTCTTAGAAGGAAACTTAAAAGAACATTACATACATATCAGAAAAAATATAAAGTTTTCTTTGAATATTAAAGTTTAAATTTGATATGAAATAATAAATAGATCATTTTATATTACGAAAGTGCTACTTTGAACGGTTTTGGCCAAAAGTTTCGGTTTAGACCATATTGAGGCCGAATAGCCGAAACAGAAGAAAATGAAATACAAAATATAAAAAATGGACTTCCAAAATAAATAAGACTAACATTAACGCTTGGCGTCAAAATTGCATTTGCTGCACGCTAGTGCCGCTGTCGCCCCATATAGTGATTCTTGGCCAGCATGCGGCGTGTTCTGGCCGCATTGACTTTGGCATCGTGCGCTGCATTGGCCGCTTTATATGCGGCCTGTTTCGTTGTAGCGAAATCTGCACGCGCAGCACTCAGTTGACGTAATAGCTCTTCGACACGATTTTTGGCCGCTTCCATGAGTTGCGTCTTTTCGGCTAGCTCCTGTTGGGCACCGGTTGCTGCCTGCTCGGAATTGCCAACGTTCGCTTGTGCAGTTTGTACAGCCTGCGTCAGGGTCTTGAGTTGCGCCTGTGCCTGTGCTGCAGCCTGTAAAGCAGCATTCACATTGCCCTGGGCATTCTGCAGCGATGAACTTTCCTCCTGCACGACCGCTTCGGCTTCGCGTACCTCCTGTTCCAGCTGCTCAACAATTTGCTGTTTACCCGCTAGTGCTGCTTCGGCAGCTTTAGCGGCCTGCATTGCTTTCTCCGCTAGCTGTGCTTTAACCTGGTGTGATGCAGCTTGTCCAGCAGCATTTTGTGCATCTGATGCTGCTTTTGCCTCCTGTGCAGCTTTCTGGGCAATGTTTGTTGCTTTTTGCTTTGGATTTCCATTCGAAAGTGAGTTTTGTGCTTCGTTACTCGAACTACCACCACATCTACTGCTAGAACTGCTGCTTGTGCCGACACTGCTTCCACCACTACCACCAGGCGGGCTTGGACCATCATCTGCGGGCGCATAGTCCGAATAGAGACTTTGTATCATGCGCTTGGCATTTTTCTTGTGACCCTGCTAAACAGTTGTTGTTTTTGAAAATAAATTAATATTAAATTCCAAGCAATCCTTCAAGCGGCTGCCGCCCATTCTTACCTTGCCCATCTTGTATGCCTGCGTAGACAGAAAATGTAGTGACAGAATAAATAAAATCAAATGCGTTAATTGCATTTTTTATTTTCTTAAATTTCCTTTATTACAAATTTTTTCTTCCAGGATAACGCTAAACATTAAATTCTGTGAAATTTTCTGTCGACAGGAAATTCTATGCAAAGCTTCTCGTATTAAATAAAAATAAATTTTCAACAGATTTTCTGTCAGTTCTAAATAACTGCAGGTTATTTATCAAGTTTCAAAACAATCAATCTCTAATAGAAAACACTATTTGCTGCATATTTTCAGGCTGCATATTTAATTAATTAATCATTATCCTCAGCCTTTGATTAGAGCTGAAAAGAGCGCAAAAACAGGCTGAACTTTAATTTTTATAGCAGCTAAAAAAAATGTTTGCTTGTATCTTCAGCGAAAGTCCAACAAAGTTATGTAAATTTGATGAAATAACACTTCAATTGTAAAGCAAATCTTGTAATAATAACAGTAAAGCAGTATTCATTATTTTTGCTTCAAAGCTCGAACAATACTTCATGTATGAAGGTTTTGTTTAACTTTTTATGGCATTTTATAGCTAGCCTATAAAATAAAGTAGTAACTAGTTTGAATAATTTTGTTGAATTTGAATAGTACGAAAATTTATAGCCATTATAAAAACATAAAATTTGATTGATTTTTGTTGCTTAAACATCATCGTAGTTGACTTAATCAACAACTTTCGTATTAATTGCCACAAGTGAGATGTTAAATGGCCCATTGTTAATAAAATATATTGTAAAGGGCTATCCATTTTGGGTTTCGGAAAGTGTACAAGCTGGGGCAATAGTAATCACACTATTGGAACACCCTATAACTTTTGCAAATGTCAATTCGGTTTTGACATTTGTGAAGTAAACAAACGCAGAGTACAAATCGACAAGCCATGAATCGGTTTACCCCGCAAGAACGCGGAATGATTGTTTCCCTTTTTTTGCGCAACAATTTGTTAGTTGTGAATTTCGTCGCAGATTTGTTGGCCGTCCGACACCAACTGGACAAAAACGGCGGCGTTTGGCCACTCGCCTTGAAGAGACTGGGATCTTCCCAAGGCTGGCCGGCCCCGGAGCAGCCGTTTTGCTGAAGAAAAACATCGACCGAACGACGTGCCACGCAATATGGCATTAGCCGGCGGTCCCTACGCAGAATTTTGGTGAAAGATTTGAAGATGTTTCCTTATAAAGTGTAGACAGTGCATCAGCTGTCAGCTGTTAAACGCCAACCTCGTGTAATCTACGCTCAATCCATCCTGAATCTCAAAGAGAGATGGACTTCATTGAAAATTATCATGAGCGATGAGGCTTATTTCCATCTTTGCGGTTACGTGAATAAACAAAATAATCGTTTCTGGGGAGCCGAAAATCCGTGTAACACCCACGAAGAACCATTAAACCCTCTCAAAATGACTGCATGGTGTGCTGTTTACGCTGGAGGAGTCATTGGGCCATTTTTTTTTTTTTTTTTGAGAACGCCGAGGGCCAAACGACGACTGTGGACGGCGCGCACCTCAGAGCCATGATTACCAAATTTTTTTCTTCATCAATTGGATGAATTGGGACTGGAGAACATGTGATTCTAACAGGACGGTGCAACGGCGCACAATGCTCGAGCCACAACCGATATTCTGAAGGAAGCATTTCACGGTCGCTTAATCTCTCGTTTTGTTGATTTGCACTGGCCAGCCAGATCACCCGATTTAACCGCTCCAGACTTCTTAATATGGGGTTTTTTAAAGTCGCGGGTGTACGTCAACCAGCCTCAAACTCTTCAAGCTCTTAAGAAAATGTTCGCTAAGAATATGAAAACCTGCCGCCCAAAGTTCTGGCAAGAGTGATCGAAAATGCCCTAAAACGAGCCCGTTTGGTTATCAACTCTGGCTGCGGCTACTTGACCGATATCATTTTCTCAACTTGATGGAATAAATTCTTATGGATTAAATAAACAAATTGCACAAGCAAAATCAAAGTTTTTCATTAAAAAAAAAAATTACAGCAAAGGAATATTGGGTGATTATTTTTGCCCCACCTTGTATTTATGTCATCCAAACGAATTTTTATCTAGTAAAAGGTGTGGCATTTTACAATAACGTTTTATCACCAAAAAATGCGTTCAAATTGTTAAATTGTTGATTTTTCTTAAATGCTGATTTTTCCAAGCAAATTTCCTTCAGCGATTAGGTCCAATTCGCGCTAGATGGATACGTGAATAAGCAAGATCGCCGTATATGGGGCTCTGACAATCCTAAGCTATTGTGGAAAAGCCTGGTTCGTAAAAGCCTGTGGAATGGTCTGGTTCGTATTTTTTGTAATTGGTCCGTTACAGTTAATTCTGAGCGACGATTTTTTGGTCTAAAATTAAAGATATGGATCTGGACGATATGTGGTTTCAACAAGAAACCAAAAGCCACACAACAGCACTAATAATGGCTTTGTTATAAAAGAAATTTCCAGGATGACTTATTTCGAGATTTGTCGATGGCAATTGGCCCCCGAGATCGTATGATTTGACGCTTATCGCTACGCAAAAGATTTGTTTTCGTAAATAAACCTCAATAAAAAATAAAAAAAATAAATAAGTGGCCATTTCAGCCCTTGAAAGGACTTTGACCTATTAGTATTGGCGTGTTATTAAGTTTGTACACAATTGACCGAGAACCGGACCTACATGCTTAACGCCGACTCCGAACGGCGATGAACGGAATGTTCTTATTCTCAAGAAGCTTTACATGGCATTTTGATTACTCTCTGAGGTTTGCCATTGTCTGCAGAGAGGTGGCGGCCGTACAGAAAAATTATTTTAATTCAAATAATTTTCTGTCGCTGCTGGGGTTCGAACCCGGGTCTCCAAAGTTCGTTGACATAGCGGCCACGCACTTTAACCAACTACGCACGGTCGCCAACAAATAAACCTCATTACTTGTACAATTAAAAACCAACAATCGTCAAATTATGGCCGAGCTATTGTCCGAGTTGTGCAAAACCAAATATCGAAAATTACCTCAAAAGGATTGAGTCATATAGTTATTCGACTATAATGGTAAAGCGCCCAACAATATAGCGCAATAAAAATTTTATCGAAATCTGCATTTTCAGTGTGTTTTTTTAAACTCACGTATAATAAAAAGTTCGTTGCATAGAATTATAAATTCGTGACTATTGGTGTTACGGTAAATTTTATGGAACGACAGTAATGCTGAAGCTTTCGGTCATATGATCAAAAAATAAATAGAAAATTATTGGCGTCATAAAGTAGCCTCAAAATTATTAAAATACATCAAATGCAAAAACCAAAATTAAAAAAAAAAATTGGATTAAAATAAGGACATGGATTTGGATGAGGATTAAGCAAAGATTAAAAAAAGGATGACGGCAGAAATTTCAACAAATATAAGGACCAGAAATAAGTTAAGGGGTAGGATATAGATTTCGACAAAGATTAAACCATGGAATGGACAAGGATTAGAACAAGAAATCAGACAAAGATTGGAATAAAGATTATGACAAGGACTGCGCCAAGGATTATGACAAAGATAAAAACATACCTTGAAAGATATTAAACATAAAATGTACAAAAGGATATGGACAGCATGTGGCATAAGAAATGGAACAATGATTTGGACATATGAACTGAGGACCAGATTTAGGACAAAGATTGGGAAAAGACGACGGACAAGGTTAAGGATATTGATTGGAACAAGAATGAGGTTAAGAATTTGGACATGGATTAAAGCAAATGTTTGTACAAGAGGTAGCACAATCGTTAGGACAAATATAAGCATAAGGATAAGGATGAGTATAAGAAATATAACAAGGATTTAGGACAAAAGTTAGATAAAGAAGTGGAATTAGGATTAGGAAATGGATTCAAACAAGAATGAGGTTAAGAATTTGGACATGCATTAAAAGGACAAATATAAGAAAAATAATAACGATGAGGTCAAGTTTAGAAACAAAGGAAAGGATAGCGACAATAATAAGGAAAAAGATAAAGCCAATTTGTTTACAAAAAAGTATCATACGAAAGTTCATTTTAGTTTGTTCATGTCAATTTTGTATGCGAAGAATACGATTTACGATTTTTACACAAACTAACGATGTGACATGAATCAGGCCTGTAGCCAGGATTTACCTAAGTTTGGTTTAAAAAAATTATCGATAGTTTTTGATATCGATAAATGAAAAGGTATTTTTTATATAATTGCCAGAAAGATGGGAAATATCAGTGGCTAGCGATGGACAATACTTCGAAAAATGAATTTGTAACAAAATTTTCACAATACAGCGACAAACTTGAAAAAAAAATACTTTACAACTTTTTTGTATTCTGCAATACAGATGAAATATAATATTATTCGGATTTTGTCAGTTCCGCATCAAGCAAAAAGTTAATCCATTATTATAATCAATGAATGCAAACACACTACCAAAAAAAACACACAGCTTTCAAGCATTCAGAAATATTCGGCAACTTTTTAATACATTCACGAATTGATAAAGGAAAAAACAAATCATTTAAATCAAGCACTTACTTTCCACCGTTTAGCCTTTTTACTTCTGGTTTCTGCAGCCAATTAAGTAGGCTCATTTTTGTAGTTTTGGCACAGTAAAATTAACAATAGAAAACTTTAAACTTATTTAACGAAATTCAATCAAAATTTCACCACTTTCACGTAACACCTGTTAATGCAATAAATTCTAAAATTGCTGGTGGTGGACAAAGTTCAATTGAATGTATCGAACTTTGTTCGATAACTTAAGCGTGTTGATGTTTTCACTGTTGCTGTTTACACTTGCAGTTTGCACTGTTAGAGAAAAAAGCACGTGCAGCAAAGTTATACTAATGCTAATATATTATTTTTTTATACTTTTTGGACCATAAGAGGGGAGGGGGTTTAACCCTAAAAATCGCCTCTTGTCTACGGTCCTGACTTGAATCAACTTATTGTATTCCTACGTCAATAATTTCAACTGCTGGCCGTAGGGTACACAAATGGATAGCATTTTTTATCCATTGTCTTTCAATTCGATTAAATCTGAAAGCATTTATATTGACATGAAACTCAATAACATGCATTCATCGATTGTTTGTAAATTGCTGTAAATCTTACAACACCGTCCGTGTTGCTGTCTTCTGTCTTTGTCGCCGTGATCACTGGCTGCACACTATTATTAAGTTGCATTGACCTGTGTGATCTTCAAAAAATATCATAAATATATAATGAAGCACATAAACAAATGCACGAAAATATCTAAAAACTGTTAATGCATTGGAAAGGCTTGCACTTTCATTGCGTTCACAG
Source organism: Pherbina coryleti (assembly GCA_943735915.1). Classification (NCBI taxonomy): domain Eukaryota; kingdom Metazoa; phylum Arthropoda; class Insecta; order Diptera; family Sciomyzidae; genus Pherbina; species Pherbina coryleti. The sequence continues at coordinate 158,845,095 of OX030949.1, read as the reverse complement.
AATGTCGTGTATCTTCAATCAACAAATACAGCAGCCAGTGCAGCTGCATCTGCTTGCACCCTGGCCGAGGCTTAAACGTGCGCTGTTACTTTATAAGACCCGCGCGTGCAGTCAATTTACCAAGAGACAAACTATATGCGCAACACGGATGGCAATAACCGCTCCCACAGCAAGAGCTTCATAGAGCAAGAGTTTACATCCGATACCGAACGTGAAGCAGTGTGCTTATTGTCCAACGAAGTCGAAAGTGGTTTCGCTAGCGTATTTTCGCTGAACTTGTTTTCTATTGACATTGAACTGTAATTTTACAATTGAACAACTTTTACGTTTTAAGGCAAATTCATTCAGCATCCGACATTTGAGCGGAACCGTTGTTATTAGTTTTGTGGTTAAAAGTGGTGTCTTCTAATTTAAACCAAAAAAGGACTTGATTAGTTTTTGTGAGCGATTTAATTTGATTTGTGCACAGGTCCTGCTATACGAGTTCAAAAAATATAGTCATCGAAAAAGTGCGTGTTTGTATGGCAGAAAAATATAAATTTTATTATTAAATGTGACACTTTTTTGCGAACAGGTTTTTGTGCGATACGAGTTCCGGCTACAAACAAGAAACTTATTAAGCCAATAATTAATACATCGTTATAAAGTTTTCATTAAAAGTGTGCCTTCAATTTTAAAAAAAATAATGTTACTGGGACTTATGCGAAATTTTTTTTTTAAAACCAGCTTTTGTGGATCTACTTTATATTTAAAAGGGAAAACACAATAAGAAAAAATGAAAAAAAATACTTTTAAAAAAAACTTAAGCATAACATTCCTAGTCTCTTAACAAGGTAATAATTAAATAATAATTGGGGTATTCACAATGTTGTGTATTTGGCCTTGAATTGTGTATTTGAGATAAATTTGATATTTATACCCCCACGTTTAATAAACGTAAATGGGGGTATATTAATTTTGTCACTCCGTTTGTAACGCCCATAAGGGGGCGTGGTAGGTATAGAAAAGTATATATATTCTTGATCAGCATCATCACCCGAGTCGATTTAGCCATGTCTGTCTGTCCGGCTGTCCGTCTGTCTGTCTGTGATCACGATTACAGCCTAATGTTCAAGCTATCATGACGAAATTCGATATTTAAGCTTTTATCAAAAAAATAAAGGTCAAGTTTGAAAATGAGCCATATCGGATGAAAACCACGCCTACCTCCCATACAAAGTGACTTTATCAAAACGGTAAAATCTCTTAGAATTCCACAAAAATTTATATATGGACTAGAAAATTTGCATATGAGCTTTGATATTTAATATACAATCTGCATATGAAATTCAACCAAATCGGATGAAAACCATGCCTACCTCCCAAACAAGGTGACTTTATCAAAAAGGTAAAATCTCTTTAAATTCCACAAAAATTAATATATGGACTTGAAATTTTTCATATGAACTATATATATATATACTTTAGTATATACTATAGATATATAGTATTTACTCTGTGTATGAAATTCAACCAAATCGAGTGAAAACCACACCTACCTCCCATACAAAGTGACTTTATAAAAAAACAAAAGCAAAAGTTTTCTGTTAAAACTGTGATGAAAATGTTTATGAAATGCCGTGAGGGTATTTTAACTTTGGCCTAGTCGAAGATCATTTCTTACTAGTTGTAGTATATTTTTGACAATTACAAAAACAAAAAAGCATCGCGTTTTAATTACAAAACTTTATCAAATATACTATGAAAAAACGCTATTATATCATAGTAAATTGTCTTGTATATGAAAAATAAAGTTTTTCTATACAAATGTATGAACAAGTATAATATTACCCTCTGAGAAAAATCGGAAGTGATTTGGAAACATTCCTCATCGTATCTTTTGGAAACATATGGGAAGTTTTAAATTAATGTTGTTTCAAACCGTTAATAAGACATGCATGTGAAAACTTTTGCTTGTTTTGAGACAATTTCAATTCCAATTTAGTTCGAATAATAAAATCTCGAATAATAAGGAGGCCTCATTAGTCGAGTAGGTAGTGTGCTTGACTGCCACCTCAGAGGTCCCGGTTTCGAATCCCGTACAGGCTAACCATTTTTAGTTGTTATTTATTTGTTGTTGTTTCCACATTAATTTCCAAGACAATGGAGAGGAATGTTTCGACATTCATTTTTAAGACAGAGGAATGTTTCCCTCCAATGACATAGTGTGTATAAAAAGAAATCGAGTATCTAACGAAAAGGAATGCTTTCTACATTCTATGGAATGTTTCCTGCTTAAATCCGAGAATGTTTCCATTTCCCAGAGAGTAAATATAAAGTTTCCTTGACAACGAGAAAATAAATAAACAAATATCAGAAATACAACAATTTGCTTCGAATCTGACCTCAGTCTAGAAAATACGTTGCATATTTCTGTGGTCACGTGGAATAACAGGATAACTCAAAATATTGTAAAGAAGGGGTTTTTCTTGCCTCGTCTACTTCCCGATAAAAAATCGATCTGGTATTTTTTTGTTTTTATTTTTTAAAGCTTTGAATCAAAGATTTAAGTGATATACCTATTCAGGTAAGGAAAATAACACATCCCGTATTTACGATATTTTGAGTTATGCTGTTATTCCTTGCGACCACAGATTTTTAGAGAAAAATAACACAAATATACCACATCGTAAATATAATAATATTGAGTTCAAATTTTACTGCTGATAACTCTTCTCGAAAAATCGCAAGATTAAGGCAAGTTTTAATTTAAACACAGAAATTCTAGATTTAAGGAAGTAAACGTTTAATTTTGACAATTTTTCTCTGTGAAAAAAAAATCAGCAAACAAAATATTGTAATTGGGCCGATTAATGACTTCAGCGGGAGTATTTCGGTAACACATATTCTTATCTTCTATAACATACTAATACGAGGGTTGTCTTTTGAGTCTAGCTTCTAACAAAGAGAAAATAAAGGTTGATCAGTGAAAATGCTTTTATTGTTTTTCAAAGTATTCTTCAAAATGATCAATACACTTTTGAGTCTTTAATTTTCAAAAAACCCGACAAAAGTTGTCCGCTGACTGAACACATCATATCTAATAGTTTTCAGCTTCTTCAGAAAAACTGGTCATATCGCAACTGTACCATTTGAACAACGGAGAACTATTTATGCTGAATTATACACAATCATTTGTTTGCCGGAAGTTTTTGGAGAATTAAGGAATTAAGGAACGAGTTCCCACACACCTTCTGAAACAAAAGAGTTTTGAGCACTCAAAACGTGGAATTGATGGGTCATCCGCCTTACAGTTTCGACTTGGCACCCAATGGCTTCTTCTTGTTCCCTTACGTTAAGAAAAAAATGCGTGGCGAGCGTTTTTCTACGCCCGAACGGCCTAGAAAAGGCTATTTTTCTACGGCCTTCAAAAACCTGGTTTCTGAGGTACCAACAAAACTGTTTTGTAAGAGTGGCAAGACTGTTTTAAAAATTGTTTCAAACGAATTCAAAACTGTATTGATAATCTTGGAGAATATATTGATATACAATAAAAGCATTTGCACTGCTAACGACTGTTTTTTCAGCTGAATTCTTTGAAATTTTCAGAAAATTCGGCAGCAGAAAATTTGTTTTATTTTCCAAAAACAAAATTTTTCAAAATCTATTTTCAACCCGAAAAAATACGAGTATTTTCAAGTATAACTCCCAAACTTTTTTCTTATTCTCATTGTCTTTTGAAAATACTTTTCAAAATGCAACTAAGAACACAAGAAATACAGTTATTGAACTTTTCTTAGCATATTAATCGTTTCAGTTGTGCGATCCGAATGTTTTTGATATTGCTATCATCCCACATTTATCTTTAGCAACACCAACCAATATAGTTATGGTTCAACGATTATGCTTAAAACTCATATTATGCAAGCAGAGTTAACTATTTCGGTTAATGGCCTGCTTATCATTGTATAAAAATTCAAAACTCTTATTGTTGTTATTCGCAACTTTAAGTAAAAATGGAAGTGTAGACAAAGCAATTCATTTTATATTAAAAAATTTTAAATATTTGCAAAACTGTTATTCGTAACGAAGTTTTCTCTGAATTAATTTCACGGTGTATTAAGTAACTTTCGAAGATTGTCGCTTGTGTTTATATTGAAGAAGCTAGGTTTTTTCACCCCTTTCCCGTAACGCGATTAAGTCAATTTTTTCGCACATTTGTAGTTTCGATGAAAATACAAAATTTTGAAAAAAATCATGCAGATTGCTGTGTCATGGACACACCCGTAGGTATCGACGTGACAACGTATCTTTAATCTTAACTTTATTCTTATCCGTGTACTTTCCCTTTTCCCCATTCTTGTCTTTATTGGTGTCTTATGCTTGTATAACTCCTTGCCCTGATCTTTGCCTAAATTATTCTTTTAATTCTTGTCCAAAACCTTGTCCTAGTCTTTGTTCTAATCCATTTCACAGACCTTGTATCACTTCTTGTTGCAACCCTTGTTCAAATTTTAGCTTAATTCTTTTCCACTCCTTCTTTAAATCCTTGTATTAATCTTTACCTGAATCCTTTTCCTAATACTTGACAAAATCCTTGTTCTCGTCCTTTGTTATAATTCTTGCCCAAACCTTTGTCGTGATGCATATATTTTTTTTGGTCTTAATTGTTGTAAAAATCTTTATCCTCATCCTTTTTCTAATCCTTGTTTGAATTTGAATCCTTGTTATAAGTTGTGCTTTGCTTTTGCTTTGTTCCGGAAAAATTTTTGTTTTTATTTTCATTATGAAGTCAAAGACCCAATCTTTATTGTCGTTTAAGAATATTTACCGTATCACCTCTAATCCTGACTTAATTTTTCATAACTTTCCTTGAGGCTTCAAAAAATGTTTTTTGTAATTTTTTTGTAAGGTTATCCTTCATTTTCATTTGATAACCGTACTACATATACTCACCGAGTTAAAATTTAATGCAACGCCGTTGTATGAAAGCTGCATTTTCAATCTAGTAGCGGCTCTCTCCGCGACCTCATGACGTCATGAATTTTTTGTTAATTTTTGTTATATGGGTTAAAGACCAGCCTTTACTGGAGTATAATAATTTTCTCTTATCACTTATTTATAACGCGTTATAATTCAATGAAACAAATTTTCAGTTGCGTTGTTGAACCAGCTCCCTCTTCGTCGTACAGTGATGTGATTGGTACAAGATAGACGCAAAAAATTCTTTTGTGGATTTTTTTGATAGTTTTCGATGTTTAAGGTAAAGGAAAGTACAAATAAAAGTATTTCAGTAGTGGGCGTGGCAGCTGCCATACAACTTAAACATATTTTGGGCTTTATCTAAGAAATGAGATAAGCTACGATAACAAAATCAAACGTAGACGTTTAGTGTGTAATTTCCAAAAAATATAAAAAAACTCGTTGCGATTGGATAAGTGGGCGTGGCATCTGCCATACAACTTAAGCACATTTTACGCTATATCTAAGAAATGAGATAAACTACCATGACAAAATCTAACATAGAACTCTAGTATGTAATTCCCAAAGAGTATAAAAAATTTCGTCATGATTGGATAAGTAGACGTGGCATCGACCATACAACTTAAACACATTTTGCGCTGTACTTTGACGTATCTTAACAGTAACGCTAATAGAAATATCAGTGAATAACTAATATGTGTATATATTATTGATCAGCATCAACACCCGAGTCGATTAAGCCATGTTCGTCTGTCTGGCCGTCTGTCAGTCTGTCTGTCTGTGATCACGATACAGCCGTAATTTTCACGCTATCATCATGATTCGATATTTAAGTTTGTATCTTAAAAATAAAGATCAAGTTCGAACATGATCCAAATCGAATGAAAACCAGGCCTACCTCCCATACTAAGTGACTTTATCAAAACGGTAAAATCTCGTAGAATTCCAAAAAAATTAATATATGGACTTAAAATTTTGCATATGAGCTTTCATATTTAACATGTAAGTTAATCCAGAGGAGTTCAATTGGCACTATGTGCCAGTGTTAGTTAATCCAAAGGAGTTCAATTGGCACTATGTGCCACTGTAAATTAAATCAAAGAGTTTGATTGGCACTATGGGCCAGTGTAATTACTTTATTAAATGCTCTCTTAAGACTGACTTAAACAACCCAAAATAAACTTATAATATCTTACTATACTTGTTGCTTCAGCTGCGCTACTGTTGCTGATATTGTTGTGATCTTGTTGTTGTTCCTTTAGTAGGTGTTGCTATTGTATTGGCTGCATGCTGTTGTTGTTGTTGTTGTACTTTTAGCTGCACTATAGTGACTGCTGCTATTGCTCTAACATTGACCGCACTGCTGTTGATATTGACTTTGTTGTTGTTGTTGTACTGGTTGAATCTGCCGTTGCAGCGCTGTCGTTATTTTGGCTTGCTGCTGTTCTATTTTGCTGGCTCAGCGTTTGGCTAATGTGGGAATGGAGTGTGCGACAAAATTGACAAATTGTCACGTACTATCTTCATATTACAACTGGAGCGGATACGTGTGTTAACTTGTACTCTGAGTATGTAATTCAACCAAATTGGATGAAAACCTCCCATATAAAATGACTTTATGAAAATGATAAATCTTTTGAAATTCCACGAAAATTTATTTAATTACTAAAATAACAGGCAAAATTAACAACCTTACTAGATCTCACAGATCTCAAATTATCTCAATTTCTCAATATCACAATTATACAAACACAGTTGAAACCTGGTTTTGAATTTAAAATAAATTCCAGTTTTATGTACATAAAAAAGGTTAAAAAACAAGGCAACCAAAAGTTAGCGCACCATATTACTCTTAGAGCTTAAAGTAGACATAATAGTGATTAAATAAAAGCAAAATTTGCAAATATGAGATGGCCCTTCTTTAATTTTGCGTTTTTACAAAAAAAAAAAAAAAATAAAGAACCTCCACTAAAATAATTTTTTTTTTTTTTTGTTTAAGACATTTTGCAATTTATTTTTTCAGTGTGAAAATATTGTGTGACATGTTAAGAATATCGTCGTTGCGCATACAAAAAAGGCTATGTGTAAAATTTCGATTTTTTTTTTTATTTTACCATTTAATAGCCATATGTATGCCCCATCTATTCACCAAATGGTTTCTTGATATTCTTGTTGGTTCAGAAGTAAGCAAATGTGAATGTTAGCCAGCTATGTGAAAATAGTATTGAAATTGTTAAAAAACAAAAATGTTTTTTTCGTCTCCTGAAAAATTGTTCAAAAACACATAACCTTTTTTGTATGCGCAACGACGATATTCAAACCCCGCACACAGTCTCACCAACCTCAAATTCAATATATTTCATACAAAATGGTCAGAGCTTAGTTAATACAGACATTATTGAGACCAACATATAAATTAGAAAAAAATTTTAAAAAAAGTTGGAGGCCTTGGTAGTCGTGTAGGTAGCGTGCTCGGCTGTCACCCCAGAGGTCCTGGGTTCGTATCCAGGCCAGGTGATGGTCCTACGCTTTAACCTTTAGCATTTGCAATTTTCTATCCTCATTGCTGATCAACTGAAATTATAAACTCATCAATATTTACGACTTGAAGTTGTAGTTGGTGATAGAAAAGTTTGTGGATGAGATTGCCTTATGACTTGAATCCACATGTTTCTACCCATTCCCTTCCACTAATCTATCACCCAATTTCGAACCAAGGCATACTTGACTGAATAGGTATGTTATTACACCTGAAATCCTTGGCCTTTTTTTATATTCCAAAATATTTTACCAAATTTTCCGTTTATTCATATCGTTAAATACCGTCTTAAAGCGCCAACATTTTAAAAGATACGTTATAGAATTTATTTTATTTCAAAAGAACATGCCAATTTTTAACCTATTTTGGATATTGGGAAATATTCAAAAAATATCATCAAGTATAACAACAAAATTTATGAATAAAAATTTCAAAATCACTTTTTGGGTAAACTTTCAGGAATTTTTTTATTTTTGTAGAAAGCGGAGGTAAGTAACTGTGCGTCGCGAAAACTTTTTTTTTTCTTTCTTAATGTCAAAGAATTAACCTTTACTGTAGTACTATTATTTTTCTCATAGCAATTAAACTCATCGATTAACAATTCCATGCAACGCCAATGCGAAAAAAATGTCTTTTTCAACTTTTTTGGAAACCTGCGCGGTAAAACATGACGTTCCAAACTCCAAACAAAAAAAAATATATATGTGTGGGGCCACGCCCACACGGTAGAAGTGAAACTTTAATCAAAAAAAGTCTTAATAAAAAAGTCCCATTGTATAAAATGGCAAGAGTAAATTAGAAGCGATATCCAAAAACTAAAAGTTTAATTATTATTTTTAGATTTTTATTGTATTGCTCAACAATAAAAATTATCTCACGATCTTATTTACGATAAAAGTTATTTTTTGATTTTTATTTTTCTTATTTTACTTACTTTTGATTTTTATTATTTTGCTCAAGAATAAAAATTGATTGGGTGGCGTCCGTGGCGTAGTTGGTTAAAGTGCGTGGCCTCTATGCCAACGAACCTGGAGACCCGGGTTCGAACCCCAACAGCGACAGAAAATTATTTGAATTAAAATAATTTTTCTGTACGGCCGCAAACCTCAGAGAGTAATCAAACTGAATTAAAGGGCATATAGGTTACAAATTTAAAAAACAAAATTTTTTTTCGGGAATTTTTTAGAAGGAAAAAAGATATCGTTTTCAAATTTTGCTCATATATTTATTAACATTTAAAGAATACAACACTTTTTTCAGAATTTTTGAAGGGGTTTTTGACGTTATTTGATTTTTTTTTTTAAATGCCAACAAATTGACGGTGTGCAGGATATCACCAGTCTGGAACATCTGAGGAAAAAGAAAACAAATTAATCTTTGTTTAAGTGGCTATCGCCTGAACTAGGATAATTTTTTTCAGCCGAAAAAAGCAAAATGGCGGCCATTTGAAAAAAAAATAGATTTTCGAGGTTACAAAATCGGCGCCATTTTGTTTTTTTTTCGGTGGGAAAAAATTATCTAAACTAAACATTAAAAAATTTTCCTTCTATGAAAAAGAATTCCCGAAACAATTTTTTTCTAAATTTGTAACCTATATTTGTATAATGCGTTATAATATATATTATATAATATAATATAATAATTATATAACAAAATTTAAATTTCAAACCACTGTAAAATAAACATGGTGACGTAATGAAGCAAAAAGTGAGTGATGCTTTTGTTACTGATCTCGAAAAATATCGTTTGAGATTGGTTTGGTATACCCCCGAAACGATGACCATCAATATGTGTCATAGTGTTATTAATTATTGTGTTTTATTAATACTTGTACGAACTAGCTTGCAAATAATTTCTTTTGAAATTTAAGACCTTCACTAATTACTGTACATCTTCTAAATTCATTAATATAGCTTTGTTGCCCCAGCCATGTCACCATTTCAATTCCTGACTATTCTTGTACTTTTTGGTAAGTTTTATTCACTAACTTCTTAACCAACTACAGCTCAACGATGACTTTTCTGCTAACTTTACTAACTTTACCTAACAATACCCTTACGATAACAATTACTTTTTACGATAACGATTACTTTTTTAACTGATATTGGCTAATTAATAAAAACACGATTTTCTACTTTCACTTTCTCAATATTTTCAGATGTATCCATGTGTGCTCGTAAACTTAAACGCAGAGAAAGCTTTCATCGTCTGAATGGACCTCAATCACAGCCACCACCACCACCACCATCACCACCGCATCAACATCAACAGCAACAACAACAGCAACAACAACAACATAAACAACCTTCAGCCCCGCCCTACCAATTCGAAGAAGCACAACGTGAAGACTATCCATCACATCAGCAAATTTCACGCTTTGAACAAGATTATGCGCAAATACAGCACTCAGGCTCTGACAAAAATGGTGGCTCATTCCTTAGTGACAACGGATTGCGCAACATTGCACAGGGTTCCGCCGATCAGGCTAACCACGCGGTAGTCAATCAAAATGCAGCCGGCAAGCAGGCAGCTTATGTGGCCAAAAGCACACTTGCACAAGCTGCCGCACAAGCCGCCAGCACCGCAGTAGCTGTGCTCAAGGGCAAAGAATTGCTGCTGCAACGACTTGAGGAACAGAATCAAGAGGCGCACAAATCCATGGAGAGCGAATTACAGCAGCTTCAGCAAGCTAAACGTTCAGCCAAAGCAGCTCAATATTCCGCTCAACAAGCTATCAATCATGTGACTGTGTTGACAGCAGCACTCAACAATGCGCAAGCAGCCTCGGAGCTGGCACAGAAATCTGCTTCTGAAGCAGCCACTGAGTTGGCATCGCAAATAGACATGGTGGCCCAGGCAAAGATAAAGTTGGAACAAATTGAATCGCATCTTCATGCGACACGTCTTGACTACGAAGAAACAAAGGAGTCGGTGGAGAAGGCGACCTATTCGGCGCAGGAGGCTCAATTAAACGCCAATGATGCTGCAGTGCATGCCAATGAGGAACTCAGCGAAGCTGTATACTTGCAGGACAAGAGTGATAAGAATGTACGCTACTATCTTAACCACAATTATAGCAAACATTGAGTTAAATACTCGATATAAATAATTAAGATAAACAAGAAAAAATTAAATTATTTAACTTTCATGAAGCTCGATTTTTTACAAAGTAGCGTTAAAAACCTTTTTTAAAGGTTTAAAGGTTTTATATTTTTTTATAAAACAATTTTCTTCCATTTTAGGGGTGAGAAATATAAATTATATTCATTCATTGTTATTCATATATACTAAGAAAAGTTAAGCTATTACTAAGAAATCAAAAACGTATTAAAAAATGAACATATTTATTAAAAAAAAATAAAAAAATAACTGATCTAATTTTGTTCTTTTTTAATAAAGGGTTATTCATTTCGTGTTTCGCAGAGTCAGCCCTGGCATTTGACATTTTTTAAATGTTCATGACATTCAAACTGGTTTTTGTATAGTTAAAGATTTGCAAAATTTTTTCAGCGAGCACAACCATTTCGCGATAAGTGAACCGCCATGAATAAGCAAAATTGCCGTATATGAGGGATCTGAAAATCCCCAAGCTGTTGTGGGGATTCGATTGCATCCGCAAAGAGTCACTGGTGTGCATTATTTTCATTCATTGGTCGAATGTTGACCGACTTCTTTTACCTGAAATTAAAGATATGGTTCTGGACAATATGTAGTTTCATGTAGTTGGGACCACAAGCCACACAACAGCACCAATTTGGGCTTTGTTGCAACAGAATTTCCAAAATGACTTATTTCGAGATTTGGCGATGTCAATTGGCCTCCGAGATCATGCGATTTGACGCCTCTGGATATGTTTCTGTGGGGCTACGCAAAACATAGTGCTTATTACGTGAGTGAACCTCAAACTCTTGAGCAATTAAAAATCAACATTCGTCAAGTCATGGCCGAGCTGGTGCCCGAGTTGTCTAAGTCCCGTGGAGGATATAGGCGCTGGGTAGCCCTGATGTGAATAACTTTTTAGCAAAAAGTAACAACACACAAATATTTTTGTTTTTTTTTTTTTTTAATAATTTTATTTATAAATGATATACCCGGTTTTACTCGGGTGAAAAAATGCAAAATTTTGATCTTTAGTTCTAGTTTAAATATTTTAAAAAATCCAATTAATGAAAAATAAGCTACACTTAAGTGATTATTTATGACTTAAAAGCTCATATTAAAGGTTCAATGTTTTTTCTATCGGTTGGAAATAATGAGATACCGTGGGGCTGAGAAAATAGATTTATAGCGATAACTTTTGATCGGAAAGAGATATTGTTATAATTTTTTGACACAAAAATTATTCTTAAGGCCAGGTTACACCAAACAATTTTCAAAAAATCGAAAATTTTTTTTCTTCATAAACTGCTAGAAAATACTCTCAAAAATGACATAGAATGAGTACCGAAGATACGCGCGACCGAGAAGTAGCTAGAGTAGGTGAGTAAAATTCACCTTTCTCCACGATTTTTCACGAATAAAAACTTTAATCGGCTTTTTCTCGAAACCACGTTTTTTCAAATGGGTGTCACTCTTATTTCAAAACTATTATGCGTATCAACATGAACTAAACGGCATTTACTCTGTAGATGTCTCTCTATGGTCGGAACTACAACCAAACATATTCATTATTATTTAAAAAAGTTATAAACAATTAAAAGTGCAAAAAAGGGTCGAAAATTGAAAAATCCGCCATTTTATTTTTTTCTCGGTGGACATTTTTCATTGTAGTTCCGACTATAGCCAACTCGATACAGAATATTAAACAGTTTTGCTTTTTGCTTTTAGATGATTCGTTTTCGAGAAATCGTGACATCCACCACGGAATCGAAAAATTTGAGCAGCAGTTTCCAGAGCCACCTTAATGAAAAGAAAAAAAAAACAAACATTTTTTCCAGTGGCTAAATATGTATACTTTCATCGTGTAAGAAGTTTAGTTTCCAAATATTTTTTAAACAATAAATAAACATTCTTGGAAAAAGTACGTTTTTTGGTGTAACCTGGCCTTAATGGAGTTTACCTATAAAAAGAATAAAACGCCTTTAAAAAAAATTAATTTCTTTAAAAAATCACGGGTGGTAGGTCCCGTTTTTTGATGACAGAAGGTCGAGAATAAGGGATTATTGGAACTATTTCCTTAAAATCACCAGAAAATACAACAACTTTTTGAAATACAGTTTACGAATGTCTGGTAATATCGCGAAACATAGAATCAATTACTGTCAATCTGTGAAATTACATGTATTTCAAGAAGAGGTCTAGGAAGTTTGAATTGGCTGTGCAAGGTATGTACGTGCTCGTTCAAGCAAGCTACCTGCGGTGCCTTTACTGGCATTTATTTAAACATTTTTCGCTTTTATTATACAAAAGTATGCTTTTGGAAAAATAAAACAAAAAGATCACATACTTTTAGGCACCACATAAAAAACTTCTTTCTTTACAGAATTGTTTTGCTTTTTTTGTATTTAAATGCACAATACTTAAGAAAAAGTAAAACCTTATTGCACATCTACAGAGCAAGACCTTTCAAGACGATAAATTATTTTTAGATCAATAGTATAACGGAATACAACAATCTGGGTACTTTAACAAATCGAGGGTAATTTTCATTGAATAATTAGCTGTAATTATTTTTTAATGTACTCCTTAGATATTTTGTACTAAGAAACAGAAACAACAAATAAAATATTTCTTTAATTCATTTTAAGGAAGCTCTGAAGTACCTGTTTTTTTTTTGTACTTCTATAAAATATATAATATTTCTTAAGCTCTTGTATAAGAAAAGAACCCATTTATCCGAATTAAAATAAATTTAAATCAGTTTGAATAAATGACTGATTCCGCTTTTGTTATTATTTTTTTTTTCGGAAATCAATACAAATTTAAATAAATCGCCAATTTGTAAATTGATTTTAACAATTTTATTAAAAAAATAAATAAATATGCCAAACAAACCTATAATTTCTTTCTTAAATAATTATACCTACACTAAATATAACAATAAACACTTAGCGACTAATTGCAGAATAGTCGTTTAAACTATTCTGATCTATTTAGGAAATTACGAGCACAAAATATGTAAAAGAAAAATAATGATAAATTTAAAACAAAATGTCGTTTGAAATTGAATGTGATTGAACATGATGAACACCTATGAATATGATTAGACTGAAAAAAGTTTGAATAGCTGATGCCAAACTCTCGAGATTATCTACCACTTAAAGTATGTTTATTAAATTAACGAACTAGAAGACTTATGACTCTGATTTTTCCGACGTTGTGTCTGTGTCTGTATCTGTGTCTAACTCTTGACTTTCCAAGTTTTCACTATTTAGCGCTTCCTTGGTTTTTCGCGCCTGCTCCTCATTATCCATAGAATCTCTGAGTGTTTTAATATTAAGACCCGGACTATCGTCGTCCTTGTTTTTGGCATATTTCGAAAAGTAAGTCAAGGATTTCATAAGCTGGTAACTTTTTGAAATGGGTATATTAGAATCGTAGACGCTTTTGCTGGCATTGCAATCTACATAGAACCACCAATTGCACTTGAGGATGGTCTGATCGAACAGTGTGTTTTCGGGACAAAGAAAAGACTTGCGTACCAGTCCATCGTCGGTTAGGGCACAGACATGGAAAACCTAGAAATTTAAGAGTTAGTATAGATAAATAAATTATTTGCTTTAAAAAAATTTTTTTTTGTTTTTCTTACCATACAACCTAGATCTGTATCTGCGTAGAGTCCGGGGAAGTGCTTTTGTTTGCCACAAGAGAAACTAGTGGGCGGCAAATCCACCCTGGACTTGAAGTTGTCATCGAAATTCTTGTCATAGCCAACTGGATAGTACTCTTTTGGTGCATTCATGACCTGAAAAAAAAATGAAAGACAAATATTTGTTAATTATTTATAATTATTTGAATACATGTTTAATTGATGTTTCATTTTACTGAATACGATACAACTGAGAAATTAAATGCTCATTCAATTAGTTCTAATCTTATGAAATTGTACAAAAATAAACAAAATTCATTTTATTTCTTCACAAAACTTTATAAAGCATAAATTGAGGTCTGGAACTTAAGATTATTTTTTCCTATTATCCAAAAAGCTCAATCAATTAAAACGGTTGCAAGGAGAATAAGGAATATTTCAAAATACGGTATTTCAAAGCCGTTAAAGGGGTTAAACCTCGATAGGGTTAAAAAAAATTATAAAATAAAACCAATACTTTTAAAATCTCAAGTAAATATTTTCCTTTCAGTTCTTATAAAGTTCTTAATAAAAAATTAAAAAAGTATTAAAAGAAGCATCCTCAGCAAAATGAGCTGCGAATAAAAAACATAAAATAAATTGGTCATCCCAGCCCTTGAAAGGACTTTGGCGGAGTTTCTTATGATCACATCATGTTGTGGCTTTTATTAACTGTTTGTACACAAATGATCGAAAACTAGTCCTGCTGGTTTTATGCCGACTCCGAACGGCTAATGTGCATGTTCTCAAGAAGCTTTAAATAGCATTATTTACTCTCTGAGTTTTGCCATTGTATGCAGAGAGGTTACGGCCGATCAGAAAAATTAATTTCAATTGAAAAAATTTTCTGTCTTAGCTGGGGTTCGAACCTGGTCTCGAATTGGCATAGATTGGTCCACGCATTGTTTAACGCACTCGGCCACAGCCGCCACCAGAACAAAAAAGAGTCATTTATTATATTCTTTCTACCCTCTTTTGTAATTAAAAAGTAGTTAATTTTTTTAAAATTAAAAATAAAAATGCATTGTTTTACAAATGTTAATGTTTAGAGAAATTTCCTGAATCTTTGTTCCTTTAGATATTTACTCTTTTGACGCATCGCAAGGAATCTTCAAGTTTGAAAAGAAAAACTTATTAAAGTTCACAAAACTTTCACTTTTCGCTAAACCTAAATTTTACCATAAGAACTGATCAAACTACCCTCGTTATATTAAAAATACACGAGCTACTAGATTTATAAACTATTCCAAACAGATATTTGTACCTTGGACATCTTATTCTCATAAGCAATGTTCTGACTTATTTGTGGCAGTTCTGGTGGATCAAAGAACTCGATCGGCTGCTGTGTGGTCGTTGTTGTTGTTCTTGTTGTTGTTTTCGTCGTTGTCGCACGTGGCGTCGTTGATGTGCGTATAAATTCCTCACGCAATCTGGAAGCAAGCATAGCGCGATGTTCGGCCTTCATCTGTTGTTCACGCACATAGATCGCATGCTTGATAGTGTCCACACTAACATTGGCTGCCGCGGCCAATTCTTCGACTGTCACATCCTTCAAATCGAATTTTGGCTCCTCGAATTGTAGATAGTTTGGACTGGTGTTAAGGTTATTGCTGCTTACTTGGTTATTGGTGATGCGTGCATTTGCATTTGTTGTTTTGACTGTGTTGGCTATGCGTGCGATGGAGTTGGGCATGGCTTGGAAGACTGGTACTGCCAATGGCTGTGAAACAATGGGATTTGCCGCATGGAATGTACGATTCGAATGCTGTATTAGTTAGAATAGAGAAAGCATTTAGGTATGTTGCACTGGGCACATACTTCGAAATATTTTCCTCCCAAACTTACCACAGGTTGTGAGTAGCTTTCGACTAGCTGGTTATTGACACTGACGCGTGGATTAGTGGAGTCCATAACGATGCTGGATCTGCGCTCGGCCGTTTGTATTGGCATAGGAGCTTTTTTCGGTATGGGACGGAAAGCAGGCACGCCCAATGGCAGAGGCCGTGCCTCAGTCATGAGCGGCATTGTTTCTGCATATTTGTGCGGTGGTTCTTTCACAGGTGCACCATACGGCACTGGACCGGTGGAACGCGATATGATGCGCTTATTCGGCGGAGGCTAAGGGAAAAAAATTATAGTTTTTAAAATAACTTTTATGCATATATTAATTGCTCACCATTTGTTGTGCAGCTGGCAGCACTCCAACGAAATTTGGTGGTCCATTTTTATAGCTAATAGCGCGTCTACGCCCACCTTCCAGATTGCCCAAAGACTCACCAAAGCCAAGTTCATCGCCAAGACTGAAACCTTAAAACAATAAATTATTTCAGTGTCACTTATAACCGGATATCAGCTTAATGCAAGCTAGCCTATGCCTAAAGCTTAAATAAACTAAAAGCTCACTAAATAAGAGCTCTTTTCAAAAGAAGCCATTGACATTGGCGTTGGATTTACGAAAATGTTTACACATTGTTTGTTATGGCTTTAAAAACTAATAGAAGAAATATACATACATACATAAATAGAGTTATAATTAAACCAATATTTACACTTTTTTTGGCTATGTGAAAATAAACAAATTTTCATCTGTTGACGTTAATTTTTAGACGTTAAGTTTGTGGTTTTGTTGTTGATTCAACGGCTTTTTTCATTTTATTTACCTAAACCAAAATGTGCTTTTAGGCCGCCTAAATTCCTTACACGAAAAAGTCCAGACTTTTTGAAGTTACAATTGAGTATAAAACCAAATTCAGATTCAAAAACGCACGTCCCGCAAGCCAATCCTAAAAACAAACACAGAAAGGAGTTTTTTTTTATACAAAAGATTTTCTAAAAGGAATTATTATGAAAGAAAGTATAAGAATATGAAGAGATGATTTTTTTTTTGTTTTAAGTTATGTTTAGTTAATGAAATGTTAGTATAGTTAAAATTACATAAAAATGGAAATTCTGTGTTGTTTTTTTTTTTTTTTTTTTTATTCAAAATACATACCACATCCAAGCCTAAAGCGAAAAAAAAAATACTTGTGCTTTTCACTACAATAAAACAAAAATCTAAAGAAAATTTAGCTTTTCATAATTTTTCACGTACTCCGTATCTTCAACAGCTTTTTTTGACAATTGAAATTAGATAAAAATTGAATTGACTAGTTGATTAATTGAAAAAAAAAAGAATTGGCTGTGTCGTGGACACACCCGTAGGTTTTGACGTGACGGCGTATCTTTATACTCCTATTTCATGTCCAAGTTCTTGTTTTAATCTATTCCTAGTTTGAAAAGGTGTGTTTAAGATATGTCTTAATTTTTGTCCTAATCCATATCCTAATTCATGTCATAATCCTTTTCCGGTTTGTTGTTGTTGTTGTTGTTGTTGTTGGTGTTGGTGTTGGTGTTGGCGTTGGTTTTTATAAAATTTCTGAGTAAATTTTCTTACAAATAAATTTCTGACGTCATGGGGACACAGCGAGAGCCTCTCAAAGATCGACATTTGGTCTGTTCGCGTACTTCTCCAGTGAAAAATATCCAGCAGCAACTTGCAAGAGAGTAACGCACAATTCTCTCTCAAATAGAAAAATATCCAAAAAAGTACTCGAACGCGAAATTTGCAAAAACTTGCAAGCCTCGATAACAGCTGATTACATTTCAAGTGGAATGAAAAATAAAAGGAAATTGGATATGAAGTATTAAATTTTTTATTTTTTTAGAGGAGATTTTCGACACAAAGATATAAGAGTGATAAATAACGTTAGTAGCAAAGTTTTCTACAAAAATTTAAGATACTTTTCATATTTTGACGACTGCAACAGTCAATCCTCCGGTTTGTGAACATCAGTTTAACTATATTTCTTTGATTGTTCAACTTGCAACTGACTTAAATCAGCTGTTTTCTAGCTTGCAAATTCTCGACAGTAAAAATTTTTCCAGCAGGAACTTGCAGCTTCCCCTCAAGTCAACTGTCACTTTGCGCTTTCAATTTCTCTCACTTTGCAAGTTTTTTGCGTACTCGAACGCCAAAAGCTGATATTTTGTGATAATTTTCACAAATTATCAGTACTCGAACAGACCAAATATAACATTCATACAATGGCTTTGCATTGAATTTTTACTCGGTGAGTATATAAGCTACGATAAATGTTTAAAAAGGAAAATGAAGGCTTTATAGTTGGCCTTACGACAAAAATAAAAAAGAAATTCTGACGTCGTCAGGTCGTAAAGATAGCAGCTTATGTAACAGAAATGTAATATTGTTGCATGGAATTATTACTGACTCAGGAGACGTGCTAAGGTAAATTTTGTTTTACGACAGCATAGATGTGCTATTACGCCTTACAACTAAAATACAAAAAAAAATTCTTATCGCCATGATTTCAGAGTGGCAACCACATAATGCAGTAAAAATACTACAACCATGAAAAACTTTGGAACATGGAATTTTAACTCTGTAACTACTAAGATAACGGTAAATTTTAAGGAACGAAAATTAACGTGAGGACTTCGGGAACATGATAAAATAACAAAAAAATATTGACGGCGTCATGAGGCCCCTCAGGAAACTGCCTAATGCAACCATACTCAACCTGTGGCCCACCAAGCTTTTATATGTGGCCCTAAACACATTTGTTATCAGGAACATGATTTAAAAAAATCGTTCTAAATTTCAGATATATTGAGATTATATTGATAAAAATACACCTTTCCAAACTAGGAACGGGATTCAGTATATTTGATTAAGTCAAGAATTTGGTCATGGATTAAAACAAGTGTTTGGGCATGAAATAGGTGTATAAAGAAACACCGTTACGTCAAAACATACGGGTGTGTCCACAATACAGCCAACACTTTTTTTCGTATTATTCTACTTGACCACCCTTTGCTACTTTAAAAAGCTTTCTTGTTTTGCGCTCATTTTAAAAATTTCGAGCTAAAGTATAGAGCAGTGTAAATTCAATTATATTGGTAGAGACAAATAGAAGTCTACAATTAACTCTCGATCGAAAATGCATATTTTTAAAATAAAAATCTTAATTTTCAATCATGCAAAAAATTGACATAACATCAATTATGCTTAAAGTTTACATAACATCAGTTATGCTTAAAGTTAACTAACATCTTGCTCTCCCATAACATTAAAGTTTCCCATCCTAACATAATATCAACACTTAATTAACATCGGTTCACTAAAAGAATTAGTGGTTTTCATTAAGCGTTAATGTGCATAATTAAGATGTCAAAATGAGATAAAAAAAAATGCCTATTTCAATATAACTGCCGCATTCCCACCTTTGGTCTGTCGTTTGTTTATTTGCTTGAGTGCTGTTTAAAATTAGATAAGCATTTCGTGAAAAGTCCAAACATGCAAAATGCCACTTAACATATGTGGTGTGAGAACGGGACGACAGAGACCTTCGAAGGTCAGCATCTTGACTTCATTAACTAGTCTGCTCGGGCATGACGTGCCTCAATATGCCTCGCTGTGGCGTACCATTTCATTAGTTTTTTTTTGTTTTTTTCAAAGTCTATCTCACAAACCAACATTTTATGCCAATTTTCACATTAAAACTGAAAATTAAACAAATATACATACAAGCACGAGTATGTATGGAGGTTTGTTTTTTAAAAAAAAAACAAAAAAACAAATATATGGCAGACAAAAATGAAAATGTGAGCGAATATCACGTGAACCTTATGCAGAGGCCCACAACAAAATGTGGTCACAAGCAAGTCAGGTATACCTAATATAATTGACCTCATGCACCATAGAGACGTTGAAAACATTTATGCATGCTAAAAATACTCTTTGAACAGCTAAGCAAGTTGATTTTTTATATATTTTTTTTTTTTTATTTTTTTGGTAATGCTTTTTATGACGCTGGCAAATGAACGTTCATCAAGGCTCAAAGAAGTCATCGCCAACGTGGAAAAGATGTCTTAATTAAGTGGTTTTTTTTCTGTTACGCTATGACACGCTATACAGTCGATCACGCATGCAATCAACACTGTCAAGCCATTATCTTGCATGTCACCCATTTCGTGAATTAAAAAAAAGGATAGTTATGTCACTTTCTAAAATATACTTAATTATATATTTTTATGTAATACAAAATCCAGTTCACAAAAACATACGATTTCAGAAATTACAATTTAAACATAAAACTTTATAATTGAACATCAGCCAAACAAAATCACCAAACAAAATCAGATTTTTAAAAACGAAATAAAATTAACCGACCACGGTTTGTAATGGATACAAATACATTTTCGTTTAGAAAAATACATCTTATATATAAAAATCTCGTGTCACGGTGTTTGTGTTCGAACTCCTCCGAAACGGCTCGACCGATTTTAATGGTTGGGAGAAAAAATGTTGCTATACCCACTTTTACCCAGACGGTTTTGGTGGTGTTAGACCAAAATTTGGTAAATCAGTTTACATGGTCTAGTAAACTATCACTGTTGGTAATTGTACCAAACAGCGCGTACGGTACCAAACAGTGCGCGATAATTATACCAAAATATACAGGCAAATGACAGTCGGTCCAAGACACTGGTGAGAAAAAAGCCAGTTGTCACTCCTACCTCGTATAATTGTATCATGCCGCCTATCTATATATCAAAAAATCAAAGTTTGTCAGGTCAATTAGTTTTTTTATAAAATTAAAGTTTTTTCTTGATCGTTTTGGAACAAAAACAAAATATGTTCAGAAATAAATATAATTCTCATGTAATCTGTACATCTCATCCCATATCAAAAACTTTTTCTATAATGAGCAAGATGGATATATGTCATTCTAGCTATAAAAATTTTTTATTTCGTCATATTTTTAAATGAATCATAAACTTATTTGTTTTCTAAAAGCTAAGGAAGTCAAAGCAAAAATTTCCAAAAATTAACAAAGAATTTTTTTATCGTCTTTAAGGTATCCTTAAGGATATCCTTACCGTCTAGAATTTTCAAAAAAATAATTTTTTTACGTTTTTAGATTCTTTATATCTTCAATAATAACTGTCTTAAATATTAAATCGAAATTCGAAGCCAGTGCCGAGATATAACGTCTCAATCCTTTGCGAGCGCTCTCGGCTCGCCGGAGGTGTAAAAGAACTTTTCACGTGTTTTTCTCGAATTTAGGTTTTTTAACTGGCGGACAGTTAATCTTCGGATCTACTGGATCGATTTTAATAAGATTTGAAGCATTTTGTTTGTTTTTATATCCTGTGTTTTTGTTTTGTGTTTACCACAATTTGACCACAAAAAAAAATATGAAATTTTTGAGTCTGAAAAAAGTTCGAAAAAAGGTGATTTTTGAAAAAATTTTCAAATGTCTGCCATTTTTTATTTTTAATGATTTTTCAATTTTTCTGGTAAGCTATCACGTAAGAGCACTTCCTTTTTGTAACTCTTTTAGAATTTTATGTTTCAGACTCACCATTCCAAAGATTAACTGTCCGCCATGCAGCATTCTCGTCTCTTTGAGAAGAGAATTTGAGCGTCCTCTATTAAATGTACAATTAATAGAAGAGAAAACATTTTTTCGTAATCTTCAAGAACTGTTTAATATTAAAAAAAAAGTTTGATAACCATATATAATAAAGAAAGTAAGAAAAAAAATTGTTGAATATATATGATTTTTTAGCATTCTTCCTTTATCTTGGCGACCCAAAATTTAATGTTACGCTTAAAAAAAATTGTACAAAAATTATAAAGAGCATCAACAAATTGTTTTTTTTTATTGAATAGATAAAAAATAAAAATTGTTAAAAAATCATTGTTATTGTTGTTGTTGTCATTGTTTTTGTTCTTGTGTGTCATGTCAAAGTAGACCAAGAAAAAAAAGGTATGCTGCTGATTATAATCAAAAAATTTTTGTGCATTGTCTAAAAATAAAAAGTAAAAAAGAAATATGTTAAGAAGTAATACCGTTATCGTCGATACTAGAATTAAGTGGGTCGTTCAAAAAATAGCGAAACTGTATCATCCAAATATCAAAACTTAAAAAAGGGGGTTTTTAAAACTTAAGATAGGTCCAGTTCCGTTGTTTTTGGAGTTACCATCATGATTCTAGTACCGACGAGAACGACTGGTGTTTAAAGTATGTGCTGCAAAAATGATTCAAATCGGACTATTTTTTCGATAATTTTTTATTACAACCAATCGCGAAACTATTGAATGGATTTGCTAGATATTTTCGTAGTAAGTTTCTCAATGCTATGTTAGTTCATATAAGCCAAAAAAATGTACCCTTTGTTTAAAGAACGGGAGCCGCTCAAACAAGTTTTCTTAAATATAAATGTTTTTTTTGCGCTAATGACGTTTTAAATGCCATCTCAATATCTATTGTGCGACGTGAAATAACGTTTTAACTACCAATTAGTTTTGGATATAAAACATTTTTCCATTTTAAACAGACATAATATGTCATTTATTAAACAAATCGTATTACTAAACGATTTTTTTAACAAACATTTTTTTTTAAATTAAATTGTTTTTAACCTAAGTATTTCCATAATGCATTAACAAAAAATATCTACAAATTGTTTGGTACTTTTAATATGTTTTTTTCATGAATTGTGAACAATTTGAATTTTATCGCTTGCATTCATGCAAATGTTATTTTTGAGTTTCGGACCATAAATAACACCAATTCAAAAACATGGAACTATAAAAACACTGACTTATGAAATACGCTAGCGGATTTGACACCGAAATAAAAATAGAGCTTGTAAAACTTTCACTTAAAATTTGAAAATATCAATATTTATGCATGAATATTATAAATTTTTATTTTTTTTTTCATATTGACATAATTGCTTGGAATTTGTTTCATTTCTGTGCCCAATACAAAGTTTAATATTGTCGCCGATCTTTTTTTTTAATAACGCAGATACAATTCTCCGTCGTCAGCCTTAATGGTTTGAACCTTGTTACCGATTGTTATTTTGCGCCACTTAAACACAACATTAACGCAAGTTCAAGAACATCGTGTGTTAAATGCTAGATAATTGCAAGCGTTAGAATGTTCATGCTTGTTATAAAAATTGTGATGGTTGTTAGTTGAGGCGCAAAGTATGAGAAGATACAAAAGTAATTTAGCTTTGGTACTTTTATTAATATTTTGACAGCAGAGTTCATACTCAGCGAGATATTAACAGAGTAAAAACCAACTAAAAAAATATTAAACAATTTTTGTAAACGCAAAATGGTATGATTGTAAGAATGATTACAAATGACATGAATAAATTTTATCAATTTCAAATTCGGATGATTTAATTTAAAACCTCAAGTTTGTTGAGATTCAACGGTTTTCCTCTAAGGCTCTAGGCTACTCTCTTTCAACAGCAAAATTTGGCGTACGAAGTCTGAAAAATTTGCGCCACTATATTTAAACTTGATAACATGTCTTTTTTATATGGTATAAAATAGAGACAAGGTCGATAATAGTGAACAATGGCAACCCTGCTAACGACAATAGCAACTACTATTGACTACTGTTGACAATAGGGGGTTTCAGACAATTGGATAATTCAGACTGAAATGGCATGTTGTACGCCATGTAGTATTATGCGAAAGCTAATTCGACGGTCAGACCAACAAGTCGAAAGAAATCGAAAATTTTTTATATTTCTTCCAGTCCAGTCCGACAAGTCCAATCCACGGAACGCATATCTGAATTTCTTTCGAAAATTTTGGAATATTTTAAATTTGAAATTTTTGATGGAGCTTATAAAGTGTTGTTTTCCTAAAATATGAAAAATAAAAAGGGAAATTTATAAGAAAAAAACAGTGATGAATGAAAATTTGATCAATCAGAATATCATCCAAAATAGTTCAGCTATATTCCGTCGATCTGTTCTGCCTGAGAGTCTGCAAAGTAATGAGTTCATCGTACATGTCGTATTCTCCGAAAGCTTAACAAAAATGCCCCGTTAGTTTGACGTAGGATATTGTCTGAAGAC
The DNA here is from genome assembly GCA_943735915.1 of Pherbina coryleti. Taxonomy (NCBI): domain Eukaryota; kingdom Metazoa; phylum Arthropoda; class Insecta; order Diptera; family Sciomyzidae; genus Pherbina; species Pherbina coryleti. The sequence goes on along the minus strand of OX030949.1, from coordinate 158,820,856 downwards.
ATGTATGATTGTCGGAAACTCTTTAATAGCAGCATTACTGTCAAAAATGCCAAATGCTACGGCAGAGTTTTCAAACTTAGAGTTAAACCATCGTAATTTTGATGGATGTATTGTCAGCAGTGTCCACTTTATCCTTTTCTAATTCCATACTAACATTTTTCATTTATCCCAACATAGTGTGGAATAATATTGGTATGGAAGGCAGCGTCCTAGTGTAAGAGTCCGTCTTTGATATGGATGGATATATTGGGCAATTTTATAGGTTAGATTAGGTACGGTTGAAATATTTTAGCGTTCATCGTCCTTTTTATCAGAATTAGTTAAGCGAGCGATAACGGAAATATATGAAATAGAAGGCCATATATTGGTCTACTAATGGGCAATGTTATCTAAGATAACTATATTGTATTTTATGTGTAAATTTTTAAAAAATTTAATTTGTTTCAACCGTCCCCATAACAGGGTCGGTTGAAACAGTGCCTGGGGTCAATTGAAACACATACAAATTATACAAAATATAATAAATTAACATGTCTTATTCATCGTCTAATAATATTTTATGACTCGTAACGGCATAGTTCAACATCCCCATACCAGGGTCGGTTGAAACAGTGCCTGGGGTCAATTGAAACGCATGCAAATTATACAAAATATAATAAATTAACATGTTTTATTCATCGTCTAATAATATTTTACGACTCGTAACGGCACAGTTGAACATCAAAAAAATTTTTTAATTAATATTCAAGTCTTTCACGATACTTATAATCTTAACATATATAATAATCAGATGTTGTTGACGATTATATTTTTTGTAGTGTTTGGGTACTACTTGCTATTAAATTTCTCAAAATTCAGCAGCATTTATTATAAACTCGATTTTTTTTCAACTGTTTCAACTGTCCCCAACCACCAACCAGGTATAAAACAGTTCACAGTAAGACTGATAATACATTTGAATAAAAACTAATCATACACCCATATTCTACAAACTTCAATTTAAACGATATAAAACTCTCAATACTCTACTTTTAATAAAACCATAATAATTGCAAAAATGTTCACATAATACCAATAATACAAAAAATACTTACTTTTCCGTTAAAAACACAATGAAGCCTCCTATACACTACCACAGTGCGTGAAGAGCGAAGCGACATAAAAACTCGTGTTTCGACTTGTTGTCCGCTTCGTTCTCCCCTTGTACCCCTTAACTTCATCACGCACTATTGCAAGATATTCGCTTTGTTTCAACTGTCCACTATTTCAACCTTACCCAGTCTACCCTACTACCATTGTTTATTACCATTTCCGTATTTTCCTAGTAACAAAACCTTAGGTTGCAATCCCAGCTGACACAGAAAGTTTTTTCAATTGAAAAATTTTTCTGATCGGTCGTCAGTTCCCTGCATGCAATGGCAAACCTTAGAGAGTTAATAATGCTTCGTGATTATTGAGTCGGCAAAAGCCAGTAGGTATCCAGTTTATCCGATTATTTGTGTACAAACATTTGATAACACGCACAGCACAATTTAATCACATTTTAAGTCATCAATACGAAGGTTTTTTATAGTATTGTAGTATTTTCCTTCGAAAAATAAACAAATTCTAAACAAAAAGTATTTGAAGTCTGTGATATATAAATGTAAGATAATGGTAAAGAATTAAGGTTTCATAACCATATATCTGTAAATTGTGCGAATATAGTATATGTTTTGTAACGTTTTGATTTATTTCTACTAAATAAACAAAATCTAATTAAAAAAATTAAAAAATATCGGTCAAAGTCCTTTCAAGGGCTGAATTGATCAATTCATTCATTCTTTTTCAAAGTTCAACGAGCAGGTGGATATTAAAGAGCTGCGTAAGCATAAAAAAAATTACTTGCATATAGGGCTTGCAATCCCGGGATCCCGGACTGTTTTCCAGTCCCAACAGTCCCGGGATTATAAGGCCTATAATATTCTATATTTTCGGGATCCCAGTATTACCTTGAAATTAATTTCTCCGAATTTGCTTGATTTTTCCGAACTTTTCCATAAAGACTTTAGACTATAAACATCAAAAACTATTTCAACTTTTTTAATTTACTTTGAATTGAATTAAATGTGACCTTTTTCATTCAATTATATTGAAACAAATTTTTCAGCTTTAGGCCAAGTATGTTAATGAAGAAAACAACTAACAACAACAACGACTCTGTACTAGAGCAAATCATACAGCAGACTAGCCTAATTTCCGACTAGACTGTTTCGTTGGCCGGTACACTATCTCATCATTAGTCTTGCATGACTTTTACTGTGATCCACTTAGCTACTAAAGTCTTACTATGCCACCAATTTTGCCGAGAATGTTACTCGGAATTTTTTGGCAGAGAGAACGCTTTCCATTAGTAACTAGAGTGCATATCTACTTTTGATACACCCTGTCAAGGTTAACCTTGATCGTATCATACTTTTAGGCCTAGCCTCTAACTTATGCGCATCTTTCGCATTCTTTTTTTAATAAACTTTTAGCCATTTATTTTAACTTTCTTTTATAGGTTTTTGTTAAACTTGAACATTTATAATTTAAAAACATGCTGCACAGCATTTATTTTATTGTTTTATATGCAGAAGCGTCGAAATTTCTCACAAACATAAATTAAAACATCGTTTGCCAATTTAAATAATTCTGTTTTCTTGTTTATATGTACATAGCAGATAAACTGAATGATAACAGCAAATATGTATATTGTAGCTACCAAAATACAAAAAACCTTAACACCTGGTTGATAAGCTGACATCATGGTAGCAAAGCAAAGGCAGTTATTTGCTTAACAATAACAAAGGTTAAGGTTTTTGCGTACCAACGAAATGGGTGCAGATGCGCTAAACAACAACAACAACAACAACAACAACAACGACAACACCAACAACAACAACAACAACAATAAAAATAAAATTATCTTTAGTAACTATCAACAATAAACGAAAACGTCAAAACAAAATAAAAACAATTTACAAGATTTGATGTTTGGTTTTTTTTTATTTTTTATTCAAATAACAACACAAATTCATGAAAAGAGTTGTCGAATTCGTTTGCTTCTGCTTAACTCATGCAAGTGACAAAAATTTAGTATTTAATGTTGACCTACTTTCCAAACAACAAATTTTTTAAAAAGTGTTAATTTGTGAATAGCTATTCCAGCAGACAGCTGATAAAAATCATAAACCGAAAATTTAATCATCAAAGAATTTAATCATAAGTTAACGCAACGTTAAGGCGCGTTACTTAATTTCCCCCAACAGATACTTTTTGGTCTATCTTAACATTATTTTGGTATCTGTCTGAAAGTGCTAAAAACAGAGTTTACTTGCTATTATCTTTTTCTGTTTATTTTGATTTTATTTCTATTTGTATCTGACAAATAAAAAGCTAGTTGTGTCTACTACCAATAACATAAAAAATGCACTCTCTCGCTTCAAATACTCGTACAAGTGAAAGCTGCAAACAAATAACGCCTTACAACTAACGCGTGCGTCAGCTATTTGTATAATTTTAGCGCATTACTGTCAACCAATTTCATTCAAGAAGTCATAAATATGCCTATGAAGGCAACTAAAGTGAAGTACTTAAAAATAAAATTAAGTGTCTTTGAGTCTATTAATTTCTTATAGCAATTTTGTTTTTTTTTTCTATTAGCGCTTTTGCGAAATGTTATAAAGCTTATGATTTTATGATGTGATGATTTATTATGAACTGTTTATAATTATGGGCTTTCCCATACATTTTTTATTGCTAATCTTTTGCTTACTTTTAATAGGAATGCGATTAACATCGACAGAAATTGTTTAAAAATAAACATTTGACCCTTCATCAAGTTTTTATGTGCATGTTTAGCCCAGTGCAAAAAAGTACTAGTTCAAAAATACAATTTTTTGGTTCATGTAGCAGTTTTTATTGATCACAGAACACCCTGTAGACGGTAAAACATGCAGGTAAGATGCATAGTAGCCAACTAATATTCCCATACAAATTTCTTTTTTCTCACAGCAATTAAAAAAACTCTCACATGGGTTCTTTTTTTTTAAAAAACCAATTCCAACAGCAATAAAAGATCCTTTAAAAAATTCCAGAAATGGGAACTTTCAGAAAAAACGCGCAGTTATAAAAGTTATAGAATATCGACTGTATTCATATAAAATTATGAACCTCTAATAAAGCCCTCATAAGAAAAAAATTTAAAAACATTATTCATAAACGTTCAATAGCGTTAAAAATCTCTTTTAAATGCTTTAAATGAGAGAATTTAAAAAATGGTTGAAATCTTGAATAAACTCTCGACAAAGCATTTTTAATTTTTTTTTTCTTTTTTTTGTTTTCTTTTTTGTGTTCTCATCTGAACACAAATTTTTTAAAAAATGTATTTAATTATTTTAAAATATATCAAAAACAAACAAAATGTCAAAAAATGTTTGCAAATGTTTGTTTATAAATCAGAGGTTTTTTAAAAATGGCTAAAACCATGGTAGAATTATACAAGGTAGGAGTGACAATTGGCTATTTTCTCAATTGTATCTTGCACCGACTGTCATTTGCCTGTATATTTTACTTACTATTTTCTTTTTTACTTTTTTCGTTCTCTAATCTATACTATTTTTGACAGTTGGTGCAAGACGAAGAAACTGTCACTCCTACACTAAGAGAAAAAAATATTAAATTTATCCAAAAACTTTTTTAATTTATCCAAAAAGCGAGTCATTTTTGCACCAATAACGCATTTACTTAAATCGACTACGTAAATATTTAAAATTTATTTAACCTTAATCGGTCCCTTGTGTAAATTTTACACACACTTTTCAACTTCAAGCTGATATTTCTTGAATATAAGTTCATCAAATCGAGATAGAATTTTGATTGGTATTTTAAAAAATCTTTTTTTCTTAAAAAATAGATAAAATAGTGAATAATAAGGAATTTTTAACGACAAAATCGTATTCATTTCATTCATCGATGAAAATATGATTCTTGAAACCTTTGCAACAAAAACTAAATGAGAACTATAAGAAAGCTGCAACTGCAAGAAATAAACTGCAGGAACAGTGCGATGCTGTTGCTGCTTGTCGGAATATGTGTGTACGTGTGCGATGCTGTTGCTGCTTGCTTATATGGAATATGTGTGTACGTGTGTGGTATAAATACAATTCAAATACGAGAAAAAAACGAGTTGTAAGGAAAACATTTGATTTATCCACGTAAATATTTAAATAAAATTTATACTCAGGCGTGGATAATGCTAATGTGCGTTATTTCCCTTAGAGTACCTTCTATAATTGTATCATGGATGAAACGTGCTATTAACCCCTCGTAAAGCTTTTTTAAAGTTATTTGCTCTGATTTGAGCACAAATATTGCCAAAAAAAAAATTTCAAAATATTTCAAACATTTGGAAAATATGTCAAAAAAATTCAAAATATATAAAAAATTAAAAAAAAGAAAATAAAAACAAGAAAATTTGTCAAAATATTTACAAAAAAAGAACATAATAAAATTACAATTTTTTCAGTGCAGAGGGTAGCTTCGAAAAGCGTCTGATGTTTAATTATCAAAATTTCGACGGAATTGTGAAAAATAATTAAAAAGTCATTGAATTTATCTAATATAAAAACCATTATTGACACTGTTCCCACTTCAAATTGTAAGTGTTCCTCTTTTAACTGCAAATCAGCTTCATGTTTATGAATAAAAAAATTTTAAAAGACTTTAATATTAAAAAAAAGCTTTTAAACCATTGAAAGCTTTAAAGCTATTTTAAGATATTAGGTCTGTTTGCGTACAAACTTGAAAAAAGTTCAAGTAAAGTTCAAGCTGTGAGAGTTATTTTATTATCTGTCGAAATGAGAGAATTTACACAAAAGTATGGAAACGACTTCTAGCGAGTTTCAAGCACAAAAACAGCTGAGTGCCTATAAACGTCAGCAGCGCCAAATTTATTTACACCAATTTGAAATTTTCTTGTTCTTCTTGATGCTTGTTCTTATCGTGCTCGAAGAAATTGTTCAAGCAAAGTTTAAGCTAGTTTCGAGGCTCGAGAGAGTGGTGTTTTGCTTGTTCTTCTTCTCTCTCGAGCTCGAAAAATGTGTAAAGAAACGCCTTCAAGCAACTTCAAGTAACTTGAAGTGTGTACGGATAACAGACCTATTTTTATGAATACAACTGTAAGATAGTTATTTTTAAAAAAGGTAACATCAACATTTGACTCAATTGTCAAAAATATTTCAAAACTAGTAAGAAATGATCTTTGACTGGGTCGAAGTTAAAATACCCCCACGGCCGATTCAAAGTCTTAAGCAGTCAAAAAAAATGTTTATTTGCAAAAACATTTTTGTCATAGTTTTAACAGAAAATATTCGATTTTGTTTTTTGATAAAGTTACTTTGTATGGGAGGTAGGAGTGGTTTTCACTCGATTTCGTCAAATCATGTACTTAGAGTGCATATTAAATCTTATTTGCAAAATTTCAAGTCCATATATTCAATTTTTTGGAATTAAAAGAGATTGTACCTTCTTAGTAAAGTCACTTCGTATGCGAGGTAAGCGTGGTTTTTATTCGATTTGGTTGAATTTCATGCACAGAGTCCAAAAGCAAAATTTCTAGGCCATAAATTAATTTTTGTGGAATTCTAAGAGATTTTACCGTTTTGATGATGTCATTTTGTATGGGAGGTAGGCGTGGTTTTCATTCGATTTTATTGAATTTCATACTCAGAGTGTATATTAAATATCAAAGCTCATATGCAAAATTTCAATTCGATTAATTTTTGTGGAATTTTAAGAGATTTTACCGTTTTGATAAAGACACTTTGTATGGGAGGTAGACGTGGTTTTCATCCAATTTGACTCATTTTCGAACTTGATCTTTATTTTTTAGATACAAGCTTAAATATCGAATTTAACTTGATGAGAACTTGAAAATTATGGCTGTAATCGTGATCACAGAAAGACAGACGGACAGACAGACAGACGGACAAGGCTAAATCGACTCGGGTGGTGATGCGGATCAAGAATATATATAATTTTCTATACCTACCAGGCCTTCTTATGGGCGTTACAAACGGAGTGATAAAATTAATATACCCCTTTTACGTTTTTTAAACGTGGGGATATAAATATCAAAACAGAAAATATTTCCAAAACATCTGGTAATTCTTGGCAAGAGTAGAATGCACAAAGATGGCAAAACATTTCATCGCAAACAAGTCTTATTTATGACCAGTTACAGATTTACTTGAAATGCTTATCGCTTTTTAGTGCAAAGTGAAAAGTGAATTGTGAACTCCAAATATTGCAGCTGCTAAATGAGAACCAAACCCAATCAAATTTTTCTTATAATCAATTGAATTTTTTATAATTTTAAAATTTACATTCATTTAAAAATTTTTAAATTCTAACCGAGGATTACATTATATAAATCTATAGCTTGACCCTTTTTAAAGCTCTTCGAGGAAATCGTCCAATAAATGTTTTTGACCATATCTCAAATGTGGTTTATTTAAATGGGAAATTCCGGGTATTTTTAAATCAGAAGGTAGGATATTGGAATGAGTGGAAGAACATAAATTCTGAAGGTTATTAACAACAAATAATGATAATCGCAATAAATCTTAAGCGTTAATTATCTATTTTAACTATGAACATGTAATAGTTTATGTTTACACGAGGAAATAATAAATCTTTTCTGACAAAAGGAGAATTTGAAACTTAGGAAGTGGAATTCGAAATGGAAAAAGTTTTTCGAACTAAAGGTTGAATTTGAAATGCAAACAATTTTTTTTAATGGAAAAAGCTTTTTAATGGTAAAAGCTTTTCATTGGCTTGTGAAAAGTTGAATTTGATATGGAAAAAGTTGCATTTGAAATGTTAAAGGTTGTATTTGATGTTAAAAACCTGTACTGGTGCTTAAGTAGATAGTAAGTATTCCTTATGTTTTTGACAAAAATGTATTCTTAATTTTTATTTTGTTTTAAGTTCCGAATAACGTTCTGTTGTGCAATCCTGTCCACTTTTAAAGGTAATCTTAATAGAACAGAGCGCAATTAATAGAAAACATGTATGTGACTAGTTTTATTATATTTTAAGGTGAAATAATTTGCTTTATTTTATTTCCCGGAACTATGGTAAATTTTTGCTTTTATGACAACGGAAACCAAAACAAAAAAAAAATGATTCTTTTGACCCCGCTTGTGACTCATACGCAGTTTAAGGACAACTTTAATAACATAATATTGACTGTTCTCTGCGAATTATAGGTACATATGTGCAAATTCCATTTCCTGGTTACCATCAAGCTAATCAACAATTGGTGAATATTTAACTTAATTACGTTAAGCATACGCTAATGTGTGGTTTCGTCTTGACTGACTTTCATGTTTACCTTTGTTGTAGTTTCTGCTGATTTTTTTCGCATTAACTCCAAATAACTATCTTAATTATATCAAGCCAATGTTTAGTTAAATTATTTTCGAGTGGCAATTTGTTTTGATTGCCGCACTCATCTAATCGACCATAGGAGCAGCTGCTGCTTGGCTATGGCAGGAAGACTTGTTGTAGGAATACTACAACAACAAAAAAACACTTGAACAAATTCAAGTTCAACTACAAACTTCAATTTAATAACATGTGCTCGGTCATTGTTGTTTTGCTTAAAATGAGTGATGGCAAAAGGTAATTATCGATTAATCATAAAATTATTAATGGTTATTTATTTAACTATTTAAATTAAATTGCTCGAAACTGTTAAATTTTTTACTCATCATATTTTTAAAGCTAACGAACTCGATAATTGTAAAATTAATGACCACATTAAGTAAAAATAAAATTAATATACAGTGGTAAACATTCGTTTAAACGCACCTTTAAAGGTATTACAAATTCCATTTGCGTCTTTTACGAAGATGTACTTAACCAATGTTGCCTATAAACAACATTGTACTTATAGGCTTCTAATTCCCGCTATTTTTATTTTTTTATTCTGCGGTTTTTCGCATTATGTAGCCTTATGAGTTGTGTAAACTAACAGCTATTTGTTCTATTGTTAACTGTACGCGTGTTCATTTGGTAGCCGTTCTCCGAAAAGTGAAATTGTCAAAATCAAGATCAAGATCGTTTCGAGAAAATAGTGTTTAACAAAAAGTGGTTAAAAACATTAGAATTATTGTCCAATTGTAAAACCAAGTAAACAAAATAAAGAAATAAAGGTAGGAGAGTTATTTAAAAAAAAAAAATAACATGAAAAAAGTTTGTCCAACCACTCCCCAATGTTGCCTAAGATGTAACAAACGAACCAGGATACCAAGGACTTTGAAATTTTTGTCAGTTCATATTTGAGTCAAGACTAGCACATATTTGTCCTCAAAAAATGTATATCCCCTTCCATTTTAATTCGGCCTTGAAAGGGTTCAGAAAAAAGAGGAGTGCATATTTAACAGTTAACTTCTTCTTGTCTTTTGCAATGTAATTTTGTGTTCACATTGCTTGAAATGAATTGTTTAAATTAATTTCTATTAAAGAAGCAGCTCATATTTTTAACGAAAAGTTAAACATTCGCTTAAACCATTCGCGGACAAGACGGCATATGCCGTAAAATTTAGAGCAAAATGTTGGGACAAGGCGGCATATACCGTCAAAAATGACATGACGGTAAAAGCCGTCCAGACGGGATTTCCCTGCGTGTCCTGTGTTGCCAAATTGGAATTGTGGCTGGGACATGACGGCAATAACCGCATAATTAAATTGGCCAAAAACTTTACATAACTAACTGTGTTTTTTAATTCTAATAACTTTGCTTTAGTCCCGGATTAATTATCTTCAGTTACTCCGAAGATATAGCCTATGCCCTACAAGAGGACCATGGGAAAATCAACTATCCGCGAATGAGTTAAAAGCATTGTCGTTTTCCTTCGTAAAACTATTTTTTGCTAAAAAAACACGCTTCAACTTACGAAGTGAGTAAAGAACTATTATTTTAAAGTAATTATTAAAAAAATATTGTTTCACTTCACAGCTTAAGCTATCAAGTTGAAAAATCACAATGGAAATTGAAAGATCAGAAATGATTGACCGAAGTTTTCTTAAAAAACGTGCAAATTATGGCAAGAAAGATAAAACAAAGAGCAAATTTTCTAATCGGCAAAAGGGTTTAATTTTCGAAGAAGCCACGAAAAATATGTTAAATTCAAGACAAATTGCTGACAAATTAACACTGACGGTTTCAAAACAGCAACCAAACGCATTCTTCATGCACAGATCACATTGACGACAACAGCGAGATAACGATATCTGTCAAATTTTTTTACATGTATTTCTTATGGAGAGAATTTGGTCTAATGTCGGTAATGTAAAGGCACTGCAAGTTAAAAAAAAATATATAAAACCAGCATTTGATGTTTCGGTTTGCTCTGCGCATGGTTTTTTGTTTAAAGCTTAGAATGCTGTAGAAACGAAAACTCCGCGACATATAATTCCACACAGTGTAGAGTCAAAATTTTTGTGTGGAGAAAAAAGCAACTACAGTACAACCTTTCTCAATGCAACTAGATAGATTTTTTCTGTATAAAAAAAGGTAGTTTGCAAGCAAAGAAGAACTGAAAGGAAATAAGGTAAAAGTTTATGCAAGTAAACTGTATATAAAGCCTTTAGTACTTAAAATGGTATGTAATTAAATAATCTTTTGACTAATAAATTTTTAATATATAATATGGAAAAAAAAATCAAAAATTGTACCAACTTTTTCTATGTTTTAATATCAATAAGAAGTGTATAACTCGATTGTTTCTTATTTAACCTTAATCGGTCCCTTGTGTAAATTTTACACACACTTTTTAACTTCAAACTGATATTTCTTTAATATAAGTTCATCAAATCGATTTAGGAGTTTGGTTGGTATTTTAAAAAATCTTTTTTTTTTCAAAAGAATAAATGAAATTATGAATAATAAATAATTTTTAACGACAAGATCGCAATCATTTCATTCATCCATGAAAATATGGCTCTTGAAAAAAGTGTGTAAAATTTACACACAAGGAACTTATTCGTTTCTCAAAATAAGGGACCGATGAAGGTTAAGTATTATATAATTCTACGTCTTGTGTTACGACATAGTCGAAACTGCTGTATTTTTTTTGTTTCATTCACTCATTTATAAGTTTAACAGATCTTACCAAAAATTTATCTGTCACGTTCACATTGTTTATTTCACCATTTACACCGATTTTCGCTGAAGTAAATCGACATCAAAAGTCGATTAATAGAACTAAAATTAACGATTACTACCAACTCTTTATTTATTTTCGCATCGCTCGCACTCATAATAGTTTTATTGTTTATGTTAAATTAGTTTTAAATTATAATGCTACAGATTTGTTGTTACTCTGAGCAGTGTCTTGAAGGTGAGAGCCACAGAACATTTTAATTAATTGGTTTAAATGAAACTGTTTGAGGCTTTGCAGCAACATCAGTTACATACATTCAGCACTGAAACAACAAGAGCGATGTTAACGATTTTAAGTAATAGTTTTTATTAGAGGAACGTGGTCAAAGTTTATGTCAATTAACTATATGAATAAAAATAAAATACATAAAAACCGCACGGAATTTAAATTAATTCTAGTACGAATACATGTTGAACGCATTGGTATTTTTTGTTAGTTTTTTTTTATTTATTTATTAAGTTACAAAATTAAACGCTTTAATATTGCATATAAACCAGTTTAACATTCCAGTTTAACTTTTAAATTAAATAAAAATAAATATATATGTCAAAAAAGTGACTGCAAATTAAATGGAAAATCAAAATTACCACCAATTTAGTATGAAATTTTGAAAAAATATTAAAGGATTTTAATAAATTTGTCTTCCAATTTTATTCAAGTGCATTTAATACTAGATTTACTTTTTATGTATTTTATGTAGCACAGTTTTAATAACAAAATTAAAGGAATGTTCATAGCCGTATGCATATCAATACCCTCACTACAATCTAATCACGTTCATCATAGCATATCTGTCACACTTAACCCAACTTGCCATATCACACCCTTTACATCAAAACAATCAAATTATCACGACCATAACACAACCATCATACCACACACAGCATACCATACCCATCAATTAGGTATGATACCATGACCATCAATTAACCTTGCCCATCATACAATAGCCATTTTATGATGACCATCATACCATGCGATTGAAGCATTAACACATCAGAGTCTTTACTCATCATGCGATATACATTACATCAAAGACATCATGTGCACCAAAAAAAAACGTGTAATTTTATACATAAGCTTTGCTAAAAAATACGCATTCTTAGTTTGGTAATTTAGCAAAACCGAATGAAAACCACGCCTACCACCCAGACAAACTGACGTCATCAAACTAGTTGAACTTTCCTAAATTTCACCAACATTAATGTATAAACTTGATAGTTCACACCTAAGCTTGGATGTTTAAAACGTACAATGAATTTGAAATTTGGAAAAAATTAGATGAAAACCACGCCTATCCACATACAAAGTGACGCCATCAAAATAATAAAACCGCCACAGCTTCGAGTACACTTAAACACGGATGGGTAAAATCCTAAATAGTTTAAATTTTTTCTCATCTTAGTTTTGATATCAGTCTTGGTAAAAACGTTTTAAAGTTGCTCTGTCGTTTTCATTTTAGAGTCCAATATTTGAAATTCTGTATCTAATCTTATTTCAACCATATTTATATCAATTGATATGTTAAACTCATGGAAATATTCTCTGTTCGAACCAGAGAACAGCTTAAGTGATTTTAAAAAAAAAATATTTTTAAATTATAGGTATGTTTTAAAAGATCTCGTGGCGTCCGTGGCGTAGTTGGTTAAAGTGCGTGGCCGCTATGTCAAAGAACCTTGGAGACCCAGGTTCGAACCCCAGCCAGCGACAGAAAATTATTTGAATTAAAATAATTTTTCTGTACGGCCGCCACCTCTCTGCAGACAATGTCAAACCTCAGAGAGTAATCAAAATGCCATGTAAAGCTTCTTGAGAATAAGAACATTCCGTTCATCGCCGTTCGGAGTCGGCGTTAAGCATGTAGGTCCATTTCTCGGTCAATTGTGTACAAACTTAATAACACGCACAACACAATTGATCATAAGAAGCTAGGCCAAAGTCCTTTCAAGGGCTGAAATGGCCAGTTATTTATTTTTTTTTTTTTTAAAAGATCTCGCGTCCTCTCTGAACTAAATTCATGTGAAATAATATTAATATTAAATGAAGGATTTGGGGCAATAAGGTGCTAACCCACATAAAACAAGTTTGGAGATAAACTCATTTGAAAGTTTGACGTCTTATTTAAATCGCAATTTTAATCGCAATATTTTGAGTTGTTCATATTTTCAGAATAAAGAGGGTTCTTCTATTCTTAAATGTGCATATTTAGTAATGGACAAAACTTACAGCTCCCGGAATATACAGCTTCGGAATTGTCCGAAATTTCGGGCGATTATGTCATTTTTTCAGATGTTTGTGCCAAATAATTTCGGGTCTTTTGATAATAATTTGAAAAGAAAGAAGGCCCAGAAAAATAAGATTGGAATTTAAGCCCTAAAAAAAATTAAAATATTGTAAAACGTCCGAATTTTTGTTTATTCCCAAAAAGATAAGAAAATTCAGAATCTTTATGATAAAACGGTTTGTCCTTGCACGAATTGTTAAAAAACCAACATTTCTTTGGAGATATGTATTTTGGAGATATGTATTTTCACAGAGTAACATTAATTTACTATTCAAATCTGTTCTTTTATAATTTGATAATCTTACATTGAATCTGAATCACGGAAATTACGCCCGAAAATTTTGGAAATAAATCCCTTTTTTGGCATTTTTTTTTTCGGGAGTGAGTTCATCGGGCTTAAGCTCCGGGAGCCACTTATTACTCATTAAATTATAATTAAATTGGTTAAAATTTCTGAATATTATGGTATATGTTGGAAAGCTCCTTTTTGAAAGTAACAAAGACGTCTTGTAAGCCACACCATTTAACTTTCTCAATATTATTTTAATTTTCATTTTTAGAAGTCCTGCATGCAGTAGTATCTGAATACTCGGAACTTGAAAAAACTTCGTCTGTCGGTGGTAGGAAATTAATTTATATTGAAAACAAATTTTTCGAGCTCTAGGCCGCTACACCAACTCATCAGTAGCCTTTGTATGACTTTTCACTGTGATCCACTCAATCCACTTCGGTTCTACATATACTGGCAATATGCCGAGAAAGTTACCCGGAATTTATTTTTGACAGAGAGAACGCTTAAATTAGTAACTGAGTTCTTATCTACTTCGATGCACCCTGTGTCAAGGTTAACCTAGATGGTATCATACTTTTAGACATGGCGTTAACCCATGTGCATCTTCGAAATTCGATCACAGCGGTTTACCGCTATTCCCCAACTCACATTGTTATTGCCAATTAAGCAATCTAATCGTTTTGTTGTTGCTTTCAATGTGAAACTGTCAAAAACTCTGAGAGTCAGAGCGGATGAACACAGATTGCAGCAATCTAAATTTGTTCATTTTGAGATTGCTGTAAATGTCGGCAATCGGCAATCAGCAATCTGAATAGTGTTGCTAGGTGGCGAAATAAAATTTTGAAGGAAATGTCAAAATATGATTGGCGTGTCGTGTGAGCTACCAACAATCAGAATGTGAAAGAGAGTAAGAAAATTTAATCGATTGCCAATCAACCTTTGCCAATATGGAAGTTGTAGCGGCCAACGAAACAGTCTGTATAGTCAAGCTGTGTGATTTGCTCTATACAGAGCCGTTGTTGTTGTTGGTTGTTGCCTTCTTTGTCTTCATGTTGTTTTGTTGTCAACATACTTGGCCTAAAGCTCAAATTTGTTTTCAATATAAATAATTAAAGGCCATATTCAAATATAAAGTGGAAGAAATAAATATAAAAGCTGTGATCTAGAGAAACATCTAAAAACGTTTTCCATATGGGCTAGTTCCTTATTGCGCCGAACCCTTAAAATATTATTTCAGTGACTTTCGGGCAAAAAAAATGTCCTCTTGAAATTTTTATAAATTTAAACAGCTAGTAAATAGAAAATGTATTGTATTTCGTAGCTAATTCACAATAGTGTAGCGTTTTTGCCATCAAAAACCGGTAATGCTCGAATTTAGCCCAACCAAAATCGAATCTTTTGAACTCGTAAAAGTTATCCACACTACAAAGGCACAAATACAGTGCCTGTCAATCATTCGGCAAGTTTCTATATTAAACTTTATCTTAGATTTAAGCTTTTGTCTGAACTTTAAATACGATTGATCCATTTAAGCAAGCTGTCAATAAAATTAACTTGATTAAGTCCATAATACCTTGAAATATATTAACTACAGACTGTACAATCTACGTGATTTCATTGACGCTTTGAAAATGCAGTAAGATAAGATAGATTTCTAGACGAACGCAAAAGCAAAAGCATTGTTTTATTTTTATAGACTGAATTCATTGCTCTCATCAAGGAATTAAGAGTATAAATTAAATAAACAAACACATTAATTAAATTTTGTAACTAACTCATTACGTATACATTATAAATTTTTCAATCAAAATCACATTAACACCCAGCCTATGAGTAATAATGACGTCTTAAAAGTCATACTCGGTGTCACTTAACATTCACATTAAAATAAAGACCGTTTTTTACAATCATCATTAAATTAATTTAACTTAATATTCATGGGAATTCAACTTTTAATTTTCTAAGCAAAATAAAAGAGAAAACGCAAATATAAAAAATGCTTTATTATGCTAAAAAATGTGTTTATTTTTTTTTTAAATAGCATTTAATAAATTAATCTACGCATTTTTGTGCTTTAGTTTTGGTCAAGTCTTTAAGGTAATCAATTTAACAGATAAGCGATTTTGGCCTTTACCACAGAGAACCGGAATCAAGGCACGCCATTTTTAAGCGTTAAACGCTGAAACCATAAATTAGGCCACACTTGAAAATTGACGCTCACAAAAATCATGACCAATCTTTTAAGCTTTGCTTCCTACTCAATTGATGTTACCGCAAAAAGATCTTGTCAGGAAAAAATTATTAATCGCATAAAAAGTCATTCGTGCAAAAGAAAACAATTTTTAAAGAAATCGATATAACTGCAGTTGTAACTGTTCAATAAAGCTGCAGTGAAATAGTTGTTGTTTTTATTTTTGCAACAACTATTATGTGCATGACTGTTAATATCTGCAAAAGGGACTTTCAAATTTCATAGCATTATTGTTATAGCAGCATTGAGGGCTTGACAAAAATGCAACTTCATTTCGTTGACTCCAGCAAAAATCGCCATACAGGGTGTAATAATAAGTTTCAGGAAATCAAAATTAATAAAAAGAAGTTTTGTATTTCAGGAATTAGGACACTCTAGAATTTTCGAAAAATCAATAATGTTTTTTTTTAAATGGTCCCTTATGAACTCGAAAATTATGTCTCAACATATTATGGCCGGGAAAAATTTCCAAGTAAATATTATACTTTTAAATTTAAGTATAAGACCGCCTGGTATAACTACTCAAAACTTCAAACGCGTTTATCTCAAAACTGCATTTTTAAAGTTGGCCGGAGACATAACTCAGACAATTTTCAACCGATTCTGTTGAAACTTTGAATTTATCTTGAAAAATATACATATAGTGCATGGAAGCATGTAGGATTTTTTTTTATTGAAGTACTCAATTGTTATTAATAATAATCTGATTATTTTTTAGGCAAATTTTTCACTTTCCACTTTAGAAGTGCACCAAATGGCCGAAAATCAATGTATCAAAAATATCCTACGTACTTCTATAGCAGATATAATATCCAGCCGTAGACCCTGAAAAAATGGATTCGTCATCGAAAATACGTTGCACAGCCGCAATTTCGAAATTAATCGCTTCAAAAAAAAAATTTTATACTGTCACTAATATGTATAATAAACTCCTTTTTTTTAATCTGAATTTGGCGTGGCGTAGTTGGTTAAAGTGCGTGGCCGCTATGTCAAAGAACCTAGAGACCCAGGTTCGAACCCCAGCAGCGACAGAAAATTATTTGAATTAAAATAATTTTTCTGTACGGCCACCACCTCTCTGCAGACAATGGCAAACCTCAGAGAGTAATCAAAATGCCATGTAAAGCTTCTTGAGAACGAGAACATTCCGTTCATCGCCGTTCGGAGTCGGCGTTAAACTTGTAGGTCCGGTTCTCGGTCCGTTGTGTACAAACTTAATAACACGCACAACATAATTGATCATAAGATCCTTTCATTCAAGCCTTTCAAGGGCTGAAATGGCCAGTTATTATTATTATTATTATTATTTCTGAAAAAAAAACCAAAGAGAGCTTATTTTTCCGGCGTTTAGAGTGGCCTAACCCGTTAAGAAGCTTTTGACTTACAGGCGTTGCCACAAGTTTAGCCCACATCACAATAATTGGATTAAGGACAATTATAACTGTATATTATTGTAACTCCGCCTGTTCTCACGAGCAGCCTGTCCAAAGCCAGGATAAAAGAGGATGGTCGCAGGCAACGGGTTCGCTCTATCCTGTGTAAATGTAGAGGTACTACCCAGATCCTGGAGTTCATCGCACAATCTGGGGAGTAGGTGGACCGTTTGACTTGATCAACGGTACCGTATGCCTACGAAGGAATAGCAATGATTCTTAAAATTTGTTAGCACGAGGATAGTCTTTACGCTCGACAGACGTAATATGACAATTTCACCGGCACATTGGAATTGCTCTTATGGATGTCTTAAAAAGACACAATAGAATTTGGTGTACAATAGGTGTCAGAATTGGGTACTCCGAGGTAAAAAGTATATCTTAGTAGCCTCGGAGTGTCAATTTGCAAAGGTGCAAAATAGTGGTGAACATGTGTCACACACAGTCAGAAAGGATGTGGTCTACGCTGTAGCACTTCCAATAGTGGTGGCTTTTGCCATCACAATCATGAACGATGAGTGCAGATGTGTCGGTATGTGTTGGTTCGTGTCGAGTTAAATCCCTTTTGCCCGGGGAGACTATCGCAGGGCATCAATCTGCTGGGCATCAATTCTATGAACGTCGACCCCATTGCCATGGGGCAACGTGGAATTAAGATCATACGGCAGTTGTCCGCGTTTCAATAAATTTTAATTTCAATCTGTATATAATTGTATATATAATTGTACAAACATATTTATTTTTTTTACAAAAGCAATCTTATCATAAGCGGATATCATAATGTAAAAACACAAGCGATCATTATCAAATAATCCAACACACAAACCCAAGAAACTAACGGTTGTGTTTAATACTTTTATTCCCAAATAGACTCTAACAGCGATATTCTGGCATAATTGTCACAATCAATTGATACTGAAAAATTGTGATCATTTTGATTCGGTCTCTATTGATGAGTATTCAGGTTGAACTGTCACAAGCATAAAGCTTTAATAATTCACCACATCATGTTGTAAAGCTTTTTGAATTTGTTGCCTCCTATTGATATCAACTTGATTTGCAATTCTGCAAATGTATTTTCAAAACAAAAAAATTTGAACAAAACAGAAATCAGCTACAAGCAGCAAGTATGCGCTTTAAACATTACCAGCTCAATATAACTGGTCCCATCTGCAAACAACCAGCGCGCAATATAATCACTACCAGCTCAATAAAGTTGATTCCATCTGCAATCAATACAATCTCGCACCAGCTTCAGCGCGAACTTTAAACGTAGCCTCAGACGTGTAAGTTGTTGACAAACGGCTATTTAAAACTAAAACCGGTGCATATAATACTTTGTCTTCTTATGTAAATAAAAATTCGTTTATTTTCACAATCAGACCCCATTCATGCTGCACAGAAATTTATTCAACATTTTTGAAATGTGGTTATTTTAGATATTTTAAAATTAATTTTAATCAATTTAATAATACATACACATACTACATAGATACATATTTATAAAGTTTTAAAAAAATAATCAAATTTTAGATATAATAAAATTCCATCAAAGCAATAAACAATTTAATATCAACCCGAGTGAGGACCTAACATTTTTTTGTGGATTTGAAGTGTTTGTCTGAAGTCTTTTATAATAATATTGGCAGGCATCTTTGAAAAGTGTCAAGTGTATTGTATCATACGCAAATTTCCATATGAACCTTTTGAACGATTTGGACGAAATTGGGCTTGTTCGAAAAGTTATATCACCACCCTTGAAGTCCTTTCATCCGCTTTTATAGGGCGAAAATTTCAAAATTTTTTCTTATGGAAAAAACTACATCTCAGTACACATTGATGTTAGAAAAATTAAATTCCACACTGGGTTAGATAAGATCAGCTCCTTTCATATTGCATGAAGTTATAATAACCAGAAGTACCCGAAACTAACAGGAAATTAATAAATTAAGAACACTCTGATAAAAATTATATCTACAATAACAGGATATTTACAACAATGTATGTGACAAGCCTACTTATGCCAATAAATGTGGGTCAGATACTTACATGGATATATTTAAGACTCTGTATGCAGTAATAAAAATAATCTAAGAACTTGTACTTAAAATATTTAGAGAAGAATGAAAGTATTGCACGAGGAAAAAGCCGAAAAAAAAACTAAAATAACTAAACTAAAAATTATGAAACGACCCAGAAAAAATAACTAAACTAAAAAATTCTGAAACGTCCTAGAAAAAATTTAATAGTAATGTTACACTCTGAATAGCCAGAGTGACATTAATGTATGACAGCCATAGCCAAGCCATGAAGGTGCCTTGAAAACAGCCCTGCATTTTTCAAACAAAAATCCGCCTCTACATGCCTATGATTTCTGGTCTAAAAATTATGGATCTGTTTTGAATTCATAATTAATTTCTGGCCTGAAAAATATAGGTAAGATTTTTGAAATTTCAGGTTAGAATGTTCAGTTCACAAGAAACAGTACATTATATTTTAATTTCAGCTCTGAAATCACAACTAAAGAAGACTGTAGGCTTTATTTTCCGCTTTGAGTTTCAGAGTTTCCTATTGCAGAGAAAAATAATCAACAAAAAGTTGATAACAATTGGAATGCGAGTCAGTGAGGACAGTGGACGTTTATTTTGATTAATAGGAGAAATTAGGCATATGGTCCTTGTTCAAAGCATGCTAAATAGTACTTGAACAGCAACCGCATGGGTGGCAGAATATTGATAGCAAAAAAGTGGATAGCGCAACCAAAATTCTGTGGATAAAAGCACAGCCTCAAATCAGCGTTCGGGGAAAAATGGCAACCCCATGATCTTTTCTTAAGAAGTACCTTTAAAATGAGTTCAAAGCTGTGTAACTCTGCACGTCATCCCCCGCTGTTTCACCTTTCATTGAGCACACGGCTTGGATATACAATTTTAAGTTCCAAAGTACCGATCTCTTCATGTGACTGGTGCTCAGAACAGGGACTCTTCCGAAGCACACCACCAGTCACGAATTATAAGATGTGATAGGATCGTAAGTATACCATCACTCAAGAGATTAGTTCAGTGGAGAATTTACTATACCAAGACTATTACAGCATCATTATAGAGCAGACCAGCGCTTCGGGAGACCAGAAAGTCGCAGTAAGTTCCGGCGTAAGTAATGTGAAGATGGCTTCTTCAATCAAAACTATTGAGAAAGTTGTCATGGAAATGACAATTTTAAAACTACAATTTTTTCAGTATTTCCCATGACGGTTGTGTGGTCCGTTGTGACGGACGCGAAAAGGAGAGAGTAAGCCGGCCTATATTCTCAGAAATTACCGCTTTGTCAAATGAGTCAGGTGACGGACTCTTGATTACTTTTGAAGAGCAATCGATATACTCAAACGGCAGAAGCATCTACATATGTATGATGAAACTGCAGCTACTCTTTTGGTAGCAATTTTCATCGACAAAAGACTTAGTGAGCTAGCTGTCCTCGAAGCACTCTTCATAGCCATGATACAATTACAAGGTAGGCTCATATTGGAGAGCAGGGTGCGCTAGTTGTCAAAATCGGCTGGTAATTTTGAGTTTATCTAATTATTGTTGTTGCTTTTGTCGTTTGACGTTTGTAGCTCCTACAACTTTGTAGTTGCAAAATTTCTCAATTGAGCAGCCATCTTAAATTGAGCTTACCTTGTTATTGTATCATGTTCATAGCTTTATCTGGCAGGCAAATCGGGAAATCGAAAAAGGCCCGTCAATTTGAAAATATGTTGTTCGAAAATACTTTGTATTCTGCTGAATGAATTCACTAATTGATAAAAGTTTTTAAATCACATTATTATTTTTTTTTTTATTTTGACAAAAAAACAAGTTTATGCAAATTTTTTTATGACATCGAATATGTTACGTATCGCATTTTGAATTTTCGCATCTCAATGTTATTATGCGATAATTTTGATGTTTCATTATTTGTTACGAAAGTGGCATGAGGCACCTTAATATAATTTTGATAAGATTGAGATACGGCATCTGTATGGTGTGGTTATTTTTTATTTATGATATGATTGTTGCTTAGATATGGATTGTTTAACTATGGTATGAAATTTCATTTTTATCCATTTCGAACGTACATATATACGTAGAAGAGCAAGTATAAACTCAAACCAAAACGTAAAAAAACAACATTAATTTTTTAAGTTTTTCAAAAGTTTCCCATTAATGTGGCCCTTTTTTAAAAATGATCATAAACTTTGTTTTGAAGTTACTAGCCATTTAGAGACAATTATTTTAAAATAAGATATTTTGTATCATTAATTAAAAATTCCAAAAATTTTTACCGAAATTTGAACACTTTTGCACTAAAAAAATTCTCGAATCTTACAATCTTGCAATTCATAACTTTGCGGCCCCAGATACCTTTAATTTTCACCCTACTTTGGGGTAGTTATTTTAGCTTGATAAAAACTTACGGCGAAAAAACCCTTGATTTTTGGCGAAAAAGTGATTTTTTTTTCAAATTAAAACTGCTGGTAGACGGTTACACCGATTTCGACATCCCTTTAGATTTAAGATCTACTTGAATCCAGCTTCTAGAATATGAGTATCGAAAAATATTTCTTTTTTTCAACCGAACAAAACGATCCACCTTTATACCCATACATGTCAGTTGCATTCGTTTTTGAAAAATTTAGTAACTAAAATCTTAAAAAGTCAGTTTCCACTGAAATACCCTGTTCGCATTAGTAAACAAAAGTCATTTAAAGACGAAGGCATGCATTTAACACCAAACGACTTCTGTGGAAGCGACTTTAAAATCCAATAACACATCGATAGTGACTTGACTGAGTATGAGACAATAATGACTCTGCAACAATAGATTTCTGTTTATTTTTAGTCTTGATAAATATGTCCTATAAACACAAGAGAAACGAAATAAGAAAATAATATGAACGAAATGAGGTACCTTTGAGAAGATGAACTCAATCCCAAACCTTTGTACAGTAATGTTGTATTTGATTTGCAAGACAAAATCGCCGAAAACTTTTGCCAAAATAAATTTTAAAATTATTGTTTCAAAAAGCTAATAATTGAATTGCACCATTTTCGTTACTCTACGTAGATGCCCAATTCACATCATTACGATTTACAAAGTGCTAAATGTTGAATTATTATATTTTGTATAATGAATAAACAAATAAATTTAAAAATGTTCGTCTACATATCCATACCTTGCCAACCATGTCCATCTGCGGGAGTTTTCAAAACTTATACACATTGGAATCTTCGGAATGAGGTCAAACATTAAGAGAAAATGTGATTCATATTTTTGTTATTGCCATTAAAAATATGGTTTTTCCTAAAACCCAGTGAGTGTTCATGAATCATGAACTTCGTTCATTCAAAACAGAACTGATGCAGAGACATCTTGGCTTTGGTATAAAACAGGAAAAAATCATATAATTTGAACGATGTTTATCGATATAAAAATTAATGTGTACAAATTTGAAAAGATTACACAACAAAGCATTTTTATAAACATGCCTATTTTTCAAAGCTGTTAACACTTCAGAGGTCATCAACTTCAAACAACACCACAAACTAACCAACGAATCTGTTTAAACCAACAAACTTGTAACCAAACATATGAGTACCAGGCTTTCAAGTTTTCACACTCTCTCGTGCTACAATTAATTGTTATAATTATTTAATAGCTGTGCGAATTTTTATTTAATAAATTGATTACAACAACTGCTGCTTCGAATAAGTTTTTATTATATTGTTTAGCATATAAATGGCTAGTAATTAAATCGAGTTGAACTTGACCAATTTCTCAGTTATCAGATCTAAGTTTAGTTTTAAAATACTATCAATAGATAAAATAAATAAAAAAATAGATAAATTTAACATTCTCTATTTTTTGAGTTGTTGATTATTAAAGTTGGTTGGAACATTCATCAGTTCGGTTTCTTCAAGGTACTTCGCTATTCGTTGAAAATCGTAGCAAATCATAGTCGAATTCGATAAATTTTTCTTCGACTGGTAGGAGAAAGTTTGGAAAGTTTTAAGACGGTTGTATAAAATTTTCAAATAGTTTAAGGTATAATATACGTGTAAATTTTTTTTTTTGTTTAATGTGTTCTTTATAGTTTTAAGAATATACATACACATTTTTAAATTGGTATTTAAAAAAAAAAACAGAAGTTATAACGGTTTTCGTTGACCTATGTCTTAATTCCATACAACGAAAATAAAAAACTTTAAACGCGATTTCCTTGAAACTAGTTCTTTAAAACGGTTCGATAGATAACTCGAAATTTATTGGTTCAATTTCAATGATTTGTTTTGCATTTTGTTCGTTATTTTGTCCTTTAAGCATCCCCCTAAATTCAAGTATCTATTTTTTTTTATAAACAAAAAAGCGTGCAAAAATGAATCTCTTTTTTTAACTTTATACTTCAACTTCCGCCATAATTAAAAAAAAACCCCGAGAGTCTTGCGTAGGGGTGATGCTTAAAAATGTCTATGCTTTAAAATGTCATTTGATTTTTTTGTTTCCGATACATGGGAAAGGCCATATCCATCGAACCGTTTTGGATGTCTTTTTTGCAATGCCATTTTCAGCGCCCTCTATATAAAAGCCAGAACTGTATTTAAAAAAAAAAAAATATTTTTATAAAGTATTTTTATAACCTGTAAAATAACCTGTATAAATAAAAAAAAATAATTACTTCTTATATCTAAAAATAATTTTTTGAAAACAGTTCCCGTTTTTGGTTGTTACACGTATATTATACCTTAATAGATAATTGTTATAATATAAAGGGTGGGCATATACAAGTTTTTTTTTAAATGCAATAATATTAACAAAATTTAACTTTTTCCATGTACATATTATGGCTTTATTAGTAAGAACAAACATTCCCGTGGCTGCCTCGGCTGGCTTCGCAGTAGTGCATTCTGTCACTCCAATTTTCCAAGACCTTGTTAATGGTTTCGGGCTTTAGCTCACGGATTGCTTGGTTGATATTGGCGTTAAGTGCTTGCATTGTTTCCGGTTTGTTGGCATAACATTGGTCCTTTACGGTTCCCCACAAAAAAGTCCAAAGAGGTTAAATCGCAGGTCCGAGGGGGCCAATTAACATCGCCAAGACGGCTGATAACACGATTTTGGAATTTGGAGCGCAAAAGATCAATTGCGGCATGGCGCGCCATCCTGCATTTAACAGAGGTCGTCCAAATTCATGTCTCCAATTTCAACAAAAAAATTCGGTTAACATGGCTCTGTAACGCCCACCGTTGACCGAAACGTTGTTCCCAGCTTCATTTTCGAAAAAAAATTATGCCACCACTCCACAATTCGCGCCGAACTGTCACTCTCTGTTGATGAATGGGCCTCTCGACAATAACGGGTGCGGGTTTTTTGATCCCCAGATGCGGCAATTTTGTTTGTTAACGTAGCCGTCGAGATGAAAATGCGTCTCGTAAGAAAATATAATTTTTCCCCCAAATCATCTTCTTTTCAAATAACGCACTATTTGGGCTACACAGCACTCATTTTGGAAATAAGTTCCCAATGTTTCCCAACATTGTTCAAGCGTTAAGCGACTCATTTCATTCCGCGGAGGTATGACACTGATTTTATGTCAAGATTTCGGCAGTCGAAACTATGTTGCGGTGTAAAGTTTTAGTTTCCTTAAGCGCCGTCTATGGCTATGTTAGTTAAATGATTGAAGTTCATCACGATTTTTTACACGATTTTTTACTCTCTCTGAAAATTTTGATTGCCTGCTCACACACGATTGTTGATTGATGCTCTGACGACGCCATTTGTTACTTTTCTGCTACCTACTATTTTGTGATTCATATCCTTTTTTCTTCAAAAAACTACCTTTATTACCAAAAAAACTACTAATTAACTACTTTCCTTGACATAATTTCCAATTAAAAAAAATCAATTAAAATAATGCAACCATTTGACAGATTGATGCAGGTCTAGAGTTCTATCAAAATTTTGACTGACGAGAGAAGATTTTGGAGTTAATTTTCGCTCTGAGATAAAGTTCATTTTTTTCATAGGAAAGTAACAACAAATTTTGACTGATTCAATAATTTGACTGACGTGTGAACATAGGCTATTGGTCTTTCAATGTGGTTTGTGAATTTGCTCAGTTGAAAATGAACGAGTAGTTGTGGTGAATAACTCGTGTGAAGCGAGGTTTACCTTGTTTCATAAGGGAATATTAAGAATGAGCCTATTGAACAAGGTTAACCCAATTAATGAGTTAATTTACTATATTTCCCCAACTTGAATTTCCGAAACGGAAGCAAATTTCAAACTAGAAAAAATATTATAAAAAATATTATTTACAAAAATATTATTTACAAAAATATTATTTACAAAAATATTATAAAAAAAAAAATATTTTTTAAGTTAAATTGAAATCATGAACTCTTTATCCTTTAAACTTCTTTTTAAACTTTACAAACTACTTTTTCTTCAAATCATAACAAACGAAAACGTGAGGGAAAAACCATTGAAGCCAGGCAAAACTGGTTATCAGTAACTACATAATACGTTTACAGTTGCATTGTTTTGCTTTATACTGTTATATGTATGATAAATAACAAGATTTAAATGAAGTTATTATTATTTCGATTGCAATTTGAATGGAAAAAAGCAGGAAATTTAAATGGAGTCAAATTTAAACTGTGGTCAAATCTTTTATGAAATTTTTGATGTTATCTTTTTTTTATATTTCTTCTTATAAGTATTTAATATATTGTATGTAGATGCCTTTTAAAAGAAGCTAAGAAAAATATTTGTAATATTCAAGGAAAGTTAAGTGTACACTATATACATATATTGAAGTCAGGTACTCTTAGTTTAAGCTAACTAATAATTATTTTTTTATAAAGTGTACTTTTAAATAGCGATAAGGTTGAAATAAGATTGCATAACATATTATAATTTATATGGTATTGAGAATTAAAAAATGACTAGTGGAATTAAAAAGTATGCAAAATAGAAAAGGTATTGCTTACAAAGTTTTTCGAGTTTACTCTTTAAGAATCGATTTTCATATGTATATAGCCCGCGGTACGAAAAAAAGGTGCCGAGTAAAATCGAGTGTTAACAAAAAGTGAAGGCTATGCCGAGCTATGCTGTGGTGGAAAATTTTAGTTTTCTAAAGCGCCATCTATGTTTTGATGAGGTAATTACAAGCTACAAATTGGTATGTGAATTTGCTCATATGAGTTATTTATGCAAGGAGTAAAGGGTTTTCAACAAGAGGTGTAATTTTAAATTCCCCACCATTTTTTCATGTGGCAATACATGACGTTTTGTGTCATGTATTGCCATGTGACGTTGTGTCTTTCGATGACGTTTGATAAATAAAAACTTCGAGATTTTCAGATATGGATCGATACACACTCTAACAACGCATTGAAATAGTAAAAAAAATATTGACACCTCTTGTTGAAAGATCCTTTATAAATAAACTAAATAGTTTGCGTCTGAGCAGCGAGAAATTATTTTCGACAATGTAGCTAAGAGGAACAACGAGTAAAACTGGTGGTGAGATTTTAGACATAACATGAATTTTGCTTTTTGGAGTTTATTGGAGCTAAATTCTTAAGTATCGTTTTCCATATTTGATGTTTCACAGGAAAATGTTCCTTATCTTTCCAGACAAAAATTTTCAGACATTTTCAGGTTTAGTTTGGTTATACAGCCCAGACATGTTCTGAGCATTTAACAATCGGTTTTGAGTCGATTATTAAAAAGAAATACCAAAAAAAAAAGAGATTTCCCCCAACTTCTACGTCCTTAAAGAAAGAAAATCTTATCTTTCACTATGTATTTTAAATGGAGAAGTTAAGGTCCCTTTTAATTGTCAAAATTTGAACATCAATATCTTAAAACTTTGATTTGCATGCTAGAACTTTAAAACGTTATGAGAAAGTGAATTTTTGAAATTTTTTAGTGATTAAGATGTCTTTTTGTTCAAAATAATATGTTATTTTAAAAAATGCAAAAAAACGACCTTTGATTCCGAAAAGATAAGGTCCCTTTCACAGTGTGCGCATCACATATGTATATAGCATCAGTGTACTTAGTTTGCTTGAATTTGGAGGAAATTCTGGGTAAATTGCCCTTCTTTCACCACTGTTGCACCAAAGACAACAGCACTATAGATTCGGCTAAAGAAACCAACTGTAGACGTTGTCAACGAAGCGTACACATTCGGATTTTCTACGAGCTTGCTGCTTCGTTATAAGACATAGAAACGATTCAGTGATGTTTGCTTGAGACTTGCTAAAAGCGTGCGTAATTTTTCTATTACGCGTGGGTTCAATGAAATTTATATTTGGCGAGTGAAAATTTAAAGTAAAAAAACGTGAATAAATAAATTATAAACAAGGTGAATAATAAAATTATAATGAGCAGAAGATATTTCAAATATAAAATAAAAAAAAACATACTAGTACTAGTGATTAACTAGAGCAAATGTATGCAATTGATCCCGTCAATTGATATACATACGCATTCACTAGTTCAAACGGTGACTCGTACTTTCTTGAACATAAGCTCATACAAAATGTCGATAGAAGAACGCACTGTGAGGGGTGTAATGTGTCATTAATACTGGTGACCATGATACAATTATATAAAGTAGGAGTGACTACTGCCTGTTTTCTCACGAGTGTCTTACACCGACTGTCTTTTGCCTATATATTTTACTTTCTATTTTTTTTTAACTTTTGACGTAGAATACGTCATTCTCGAAGGTAAGTAGGGTGGTTGATAGTGATCAGGTGTCTTTTTGAGCCTTTGGTGGGCCTAAAGTACTGATCGTACAATGTTGATGTTAGCACTTGTTGGTCTGCTTGATCCTCAATGGGACAAAAATTCATGTTAGAACTCTCTAACTTATATAAATTTTACACAATTACATGAAATATAAAGCCAACATTTGATGCTTTTGTTTGCTTAAACTTGCTACCTATTTATCGACAGTTTCCGGTTTTATCGACAAAACCATAAAATTTGTATGGGTCCCTAATACAAATACCACTCCCTAAGGAGTGGTCGGAGGGAATAGGTGTCAAAGGCAAAAATGTCCCTTTTGCAAAAGTAATGGGGGTCGGTCATATATATTAACCCTTTCCGGCACTCTTTTAAAGCTCATATGCTCAGGTGTATGGAATAAATAAACAAAAACCATAAAATTTGTATGAGAGCCCCCCAAAGGAGTGGTCGGAGGAAATAGGTGTTAAAGTCAAAAATGTTCCTTTTGCAAAAGTAATGGGGGTAGGTCATACATATTAACCCTTTCCGGCACAAACACAATAAAATTTGTATGGAAGCCCCCCTAAGGAGTGGTCGGAGGGAATAGGTGTCAAAGGCAAAAATGTTCCTTTTGCAAAAGTAATGGGGGTCAGTCATACATATTAACCCTCTCCGGCACTCTTTTAAAGGTCATATGCTCAGGTGTATGGAATAAATATTTTACTAAATATTTTTTAAAAAAGATGTCATCAAAAGCGAATTGAATAATTCTACGTCTTGTGTTACGACATAGTCGAAAGTGCTGTATCTTTTTTCGTTCTCTAATTTATACCTACTATTTTTGACAGTTGGTGCGAGATGAAAGAACTGTCACTTCTACCTTCTATAATTGTATCATGTTGGTGACCATTGGAAGAGTGACTCTTGCACTGGTCGAATTTTCTGGAAGAGAGGTTTATCTTGTGTCTTAAGGAAACTTCTAAGTGGTGGTAAGATTGAAAATAATGAGTTAATTGAAATTTATCACATTTTAACGCATTATCTCAGTCGGCAATTGCCGGGGTCTATGATTTTAAACTAGTAGAACTCAGAAGTAGAACTAAAGAAAATCTGTTCCTATCAATCGTAGCTATCAAACCTGCCTGCTTTTTGACAATCCAAAAATCGCAAGGAGGGACATTTGATAAATTGTTTACAAATAGATTAAGACACCTTCGCAACCTTTGGTCTACGTAACCTTATCCAGAGTCACTACTTAAGAAGTTTTTACCATGGTAGACGAGAAAATTAAACGATGCCTCTTAGCAAAATAATGGCAACATGACTTCACTGTCAATAATGTTGCTTTCTTGATAAGAAATCCCCTGCACGTTAGTCAAATCAAATCTGTTCTTGGGTAGATATACACCGCGAAATGCACCTTATGGCCAACGTGGCTTTTTTTTTTTTTTTTCTCCACGTGGCTAGCATATACAGAAGGGAGTTCAAAACTGTTACGTTACCATGAACTTCCGCTCATACTGATGATTTTAATTTTCACTTTGATAAAGATGACGGATTGCGCTTGATATAAATATTTAAAAAATAACTTTATTTAGATCAAATTAATGTTAGAACACTGGGGACGACTAGATATGGTATAACCATTAATGTGATATTTTCAAAATTTGTAACTTCCGACGTTTACGTCAATGTATTTTAGTTTCCACAAACCTATTGTCACAGTATTCAATAAAAACTTAACTATTTACGAAATAAATAATGTAGAATAAATAATATTTTTTTTTATTTTATTTTTGTATTCGTTCACTTATCCCCTTTGCATTTTGTATTTAAGGAGTAAGCTCCAGTCGCGCGTCGAAGCCGACACGCTACTTTTTTTCTTCTATTTTAGCGAAATATTTTAGCGAAATATAATAGTATATTTTTAATTGGACCTTTTTCGGAGTGGGCAAAACTCAAGTATACCAAACCAAAAACATTTTTCATCCATATAATAAGTATCTATATTTAAAACTATGTTAAATTAAGTTCCCTTTAAATTGTAGCTTCCGCGTTTTTGCTGAAACATTTATTCTTGCTATTAGTTCTTGAACTAAAGTTCTATAGAAATACAAATCATTTTCAAGAGCATGACCAGCAAAAATGGCAAAATTCTCAATTTAAATAATTAATCAATTTTTTTTTTAAATTTCATTCATTCATTGTTACTAAAAGCGCCAGAAGCAAAAAGGTTATGAGAGCATTTAGTGCTATTCAATCAATCACTAATGATCATATCATGAAGGTCAGTTTTGTCGTTTATTCGTTTATGGGTATTCTCAAATGTCTTTTGATGGATAGTAAAGTGGTGGGTAGCGCTGCAGTTTCATAATCAAACATTTTCATTGAAAGTGGCAACAAATTACTTCATCAAAAATTAATTGAAAACTCTTCCTTAAACGATGATGACGAATGATAACATTACAATAAATCATTTGAAATACAGTTATTTGCTTGAGCAGTTAATTACAATTATACGAAAATCAACTCAAACCACTAAGGCTACTTTAATACCCTACTGTAGGTAGGGCCCTACACCTGGAAGGTAGAAATTGAAACGAACAAATATTTTTATAAACAAGAGTGATTTCGGGAAATAATAATTTCTACAAAAGTTGGCTTCAAATATAGAATATAATTTTGTATATTATATTTTTTTTTTTATTTATGTATAAACTTGAAGAAGCTATATTAAAAATTTCTTTCTAGGCCAGGAAAAATGGTCTATAGACCAATTAGAAGTTTTGATAAAGCGTGTCATACAAGGGTTGCTATTTATATTTCTGGCCTTGGCAACAATAAATGGCAACAATGTCAATGGAAGTTGACATTGTGGAATATACATTTCTTCAGAACATTTTGCCATTTGACCGCGAATTGTGTTTTTTAAAAAGTGACTTGAAAAATTCATTCTAGGCAAAAAATAGAATTAATTTGGCAAAATTAATTCGGCAACTGGCTGATGGCTAATGAACATAATTCTTTATACGACTATAAAGCAGCATTCTGCAGTAATGTAAAAAACTGGCATAACGAATTCAATAGTGGCCGCCATTCGCTCCAGGATGGTTGGTGTGCCAGAAAACATCTATGCTGTGTATGAACTGATAAAACAAGATCTTCATGTGACATACCGTGAGATTGAGGCATCTTTGGGTATTAGTATGACAAGCATCATATGATATTGCATGATCATTAAGCCGAAAAAAATATTAATAATTCGTGTTGGATTCCACATAATCGGACAAACGCTCAAAAAAGGCTCGTGTCGATTGATGCGAGGAAATGTTGAAAAAATACGATCAAAGTGCATCAAAGCCTATGTATAATATGTATCTGAACAGATGACGAATCATGGATTTATGCGTTGTCGTATTAGCCCGAAACAAACAGTAATCGACCGTATAGATCTTTCAAAACGAGCTAAATCCAACAATATTTATTCGCAGAAGAAACACATCTAAGCAAATAGTAGCCTGTTTCTTCGGCATTACTCGTCAGTGGCGTTAGAGTGACGTAGGACGGGCACATCTGGATAATACAAATCTATGCTTTTGCTCCAAGACATCGGAACAATTCGAAAAAAGTCGAAGAAGAGGCGAATTATTCTGCATCATGGCAATGCGAGTTCTTACAAATGTCCTCAAACAAATACCTTTTTGACCAGCCAACAATCGAATTAATGACTTATCCGCCATGCAGCCCTGATTTGGGACCCATTGACTTTTTTATTCCCGGAAATAAAAAAAAACACTACGTGGTCAACGATATTTGACACCTGAGGAAGTAGTTGTTGCATTCAAAACGTTTCTTTTGCAGTTACCTCAATCCGAGTGGAAAAAGTGGTACCAAAATTGATTCAAATGTATGCAAAAGGTATGTATTGATCCTTACGTAGAATATTTTGAAAATCAATAAAACAAATTTCGATCATAAATATTTGTTTTTGACGTAGAATACGTCATTCTCGGAGGTAAGTAGGGTGGTTGATAGTGATCAGGTGTCGGTATTTACATTACTTTTTGAGCCTTTGGTGGGCCTAAAGTACTGATCGTACAATGTTGGTGTTAGCACTTGTTGGTCTGCTTGATCCTCAATGCGACAAAAATTCATGTTAGAACTCTCTAACTTATATAAATTTTACACAATTACATGAAATATAAAGCCAACATTTGATGTTTTTGTTTGCTTAAACTTGCTACCTATTTATCGACAGTTTCCGGTTTTATCGACAAAACCAAAAAATTTGTATGGGAGACCCCCTAAGGAGTGGTCGGAGAGAATAGGTGTCAAAGGCAAAAATGTTCCTTTTGCAAAAATAATGGGGGTCAGTCCTACCTATGAACCCTTTCCGGCACTCTCTTAAAGGTCATATGCTCAGGTGTATGGAATAAATATACAAAAACCAGAATATTTGTAAGGAAGCCCCCCTAAGGAGTGATCGGAGGGAATAGGTGTCAAACGCAAAAATGTTCCTTTTGCAAAAGTAATGGGGGTCGGTCATATATGTTAACCGTCTCCGGCACTCTTTTAAATGTCATATGCTCAGGTGTATGGAATAAATATTTTGCTAAATAGTTTTTAAAAAAGATGTCATCAAAAGCGAATTGACTAATTCTACGTCTTGTGTTACGACATAGTTGAAACTACTGTATCTTTTTTGTTATAAATAGCATCCCTTGTAATTCTTAATCAGGAGATTATAAATGAAGTTAAGTAAAAAAAAACAACAACGGATTGCTGGACGGATTGAATTGTACTGGGCGGTATAAGGTATTTTTTACACTTTCGCATATTAGGTCTAATTCGTACTCACTTCAAGTAAAGTTCAAGTAATAGCTCTGTATTTGATTATCTGTCAAAATAAAAAATCTGTCAAAACGTACGGAAACGACTTCAAGTACCCAGTTGGCTGTTTCCTTTAGGATTCATGGAGGATTAATGCACGAAAATTCCCCATCGCCGACGAAACTTACGGAATCGCCCATACAATTCATGCAGGAAAATTTCATACAAGTGTCCAAAATTTCGTGGACGAAATTTAAAAAAAAAATGTAGAAAATTTCGTCAACGAAAGCAAGAGGAAAGTATGCAGCAAATATCGCCAAGGAAATAAAACGGAAATTCAAAGGAGATTTCGCCAACGAAAGCAAGATGAATTTTATTTTTTAGTTTTAACCTAAAAACATATATAAGAAAATTAAAATAAAAATAACTTATGCATTAATAAGATTAAATCCACTGTTTGTTAGTAAACGTAACATTAAAGTTTTCAAATTTTATTTTGTTACACTTAAGCACAACTTTTATTATGAACATTTGTTTGATAATGAATCAGCGTTTCTAGCTTGGTGCTTTTTCTACCACGTTCGGCAACCAGCGTTGCAAGCCGTAAGGCCACTAGTCGGTAAAAGAAAATTGTAAGAAAGTTCGTTAATAAATCATTGAAAGGTGTGAAAATTCTTCTCGGATTCACAGACGATTATTCGTTAAGGGATTTCAAGCCTACGGGGTAAGTTTCAACCACAACAGCTGGTTATTGACAGTTGAAATTAAATAAAAATTGAATTGACTTATTTAAAAAATGGAAAATTCAAAGAAGTAAGTGAATTGTTCTGTCCAGGAACTTATGGGCTCCATTTGCGTTTATTTTTAATAATTGGCTAATCAATTTCATACTTATTGACTTATTTATTGAATTGACTTATTTAAAGAAGTGGAAAATTCAAAGAAGTGAATTGTTTTGTCCAGGAACTTCTGGAATCCATTTGCGTTTATTTTGCTTGTTTCAACATTATTTTTATTAATGGGCTTATTAATTAAAGAAGTTGGTTATTCTTACATTTTTTTTTTCAACACAACACAACACAATAATTTAATTTTGTCATTTTGACAATCAGCTGTTTGAAGCTCGAGATTCGTGCTTGAGGAAATTTTTCAAGTAAAGTTCGAGTGATAAAGAGCGACATTTCGAGTGATAAAGAGTAACTTTAAGTAGCTTGAAGTAAGAACGGAAACAGACCTATTATTGTGAGTATTTACATTGACATTTAACTCAAGTCTTTTATTTCCGCTTGCAATTAAATTATCTTATCAATAAATTTAAAGATTGACCATCAATTCCAGACACTGTTAATACATACGTAACTTTTGAATTCAACAAAAATCGTATGAAAATGAACGATAACCATTTATAGATAATCACTTAATTAATTAAAAATCAATTATTGGACACTTTAACACTTATTTCAATAACAAGGTTACGATTAATTGAAATGGATGTTGAAATAATTAATCACTTGGCCCTTAATCGTTTTATTTAATGATGTACATTTTGCTTAAAGTTTGTTTCCTATTCTGTTCAACCATTGTCAAAATTTACCAAATGACGAAAAACGTTTTATCACATTCTTCATTAAAACACACATTCAAGCAAAGTAGCTCAAATACATAATTGATAAAATTATACCGATGGTAAAAGAAGTTTGTTGCAACTTGTTGCCACAGAACGCGTCTTCTTGGATTACGTGTTGGATTGGCAATAACCATGAATGTTTCTTGCAACCATGCTATATTATTTACTCACTTGTTAACTGGCTGACTGGCTGTCAGCAGAATGCTTTTATTTAGTTACGGATCTGATAATAATAATCGTGTTTATTCAACGCTTCCATTGATGATCATATATAATTTTACAGTTTGATGAACAGTTAAATGAATTTCAATTTTCAGCTAGTTGCATACAAAAATTGCATACGGAAATTATTAAATATCAAAAAAAAAAACGATATAGCCCACATTACAGACAGAACTGCAACAATCTAGTGGCAATGCGTTAAGTTAAAGATCAAGCTTGTGCTCATTCGAGTAGTTTTGCAGCTTCTTATGAATTGCATAATATTCATAATTTTACCAAAGTCTACTTATGGCTGTTGTTATTGTTTTTGTGTACGTGTTGCGTTTATAAATTTAAATTTTAAATATTGCTCATATTTTCTTGAAGTTTTTAACTTTTTAAAACCAATAACCTACTTATTTTTCTGCACGTCAACATACAGAAATAAGAGGAATCAAAACTGTCCAAATATTTAAGTATTTACAAGTTCATATGGGAAACGCTATAGTTATTGGCCCATATACAGTTATCGGCCATTTAGACTTTTACATCCAAAAACAAACAAAGAACCTACAAGAGTAGTAGATTTAAAACTGCAATAATGGCAACACTTTCATCCTCTGTCAAATAGGTTTAACGAAATTCCGCTAGGTGAATTGGTTCTTTTTTGGTGTATGACATTTTGCCGGAGGTAAACACGTAAGTAAGTTTATTAAAAAAATTATAAAGACTGCTATTTTCTTAAATGCAATATTTTGTGAAGTAGTGTCCTAGTGCCATTATTCAAATTGTATAAAATAATGTCTTGTTGTGCGTTCTATATAAATTTAGGGTGTAATAGAACTTATTTTCTACATAACTTCCAAATTTTATAGTGGCCAATAGCTATCACAATTATTTGAATAACTTATTGTTATTGGCCTCCTATGCCAATAGCTATAATTAAAAAAAAAAAAAAAAAAAAATAGCGTTGTTAGTAAATCCTATTCAATTACTAGAACTTTTAAATCATTATGAACAGTAAATAGCCAAGGCCAATAACTGTGTTATTTGTAAAGCTACCTTATAGAAAAAGTAGGCCAATTACTATAATTTCTTTTTTTTATTTTGAATAAATTAGCTTAAAATTATTTTCTTTTCTATACCAAATTCGTAAGGAAAAATAATGCCAACGATACCACAATACACAAAAGAGGCATTTGATGAGGCTTTAAAAAAAATCAATACAAAAACAGTGTCTTTGAAAATAGTCGCACAAAATGTATATACCAAGAGGTACTTTACAGTTTGAACTAAAAAATCCTACTTCAAAATCTCAATTTGGGCCAACACCTTATTTGATATATGAAGAAGAAAATACTATCGCAGAGTGGCTGATTAAAATGGCTCGTAAAGGCTTTCCTAGGAAGTCAGATGATGTTCTCGACACAGTTAAAAAATGTTTCGACTGATAATTCAATCGTTACTCCTTTTGTCAATAATAGGCCTGGTCAGGGATGGCTAAAACCTTTTTTTAAAAGTCACCCTAGTTTAGTAAAAAGAACCAGCGAAGGAGTAACTAAAGCCAGTGCTTGCGTGACCACAATAAAAATTGATGACACCTACAAGAAATCCTATAGACCAGTGTGAGCCTCCGACTTCTACTACTGTAACCACTTTAACAGAAACTACCTATTTAATAAAGGGTGATTTTTTTGAGGTTATGATTTTCATGCATTAGTATTTGACAGATCACGTGGGATTTCAGACATGGTGTCAAAGAGAAAGATGCTCAGTATGCTTTGACATTTCATCATTATTGGCCGAACGATCTGCCACAACGTCGAATTTTCAGTGAATGGGCCCTAGAAAAGTTGGCAGAAAATCCGCTTTTTTATCGACAAATTTTGTTCAGCGATGAGGCTCATTTCTGATTGAATGGCTACGTAAATAAGCAAAATTGCCGCATTTGGAGTGAAGAGCAACCAGAAGCCGTTCAAGAACTGGCCATGCATCCCGAAAAATGCACTGTTTGGTGTGGTTTGTACGCTGGTGGAATCATTGGACCGTATTTTTTCAAAGATGCTGTTGGACGCAACGTTACGGTGAATGGTGATCGCTATCGTTCGATGCTAACAAACTTTTTGTTGCCAAAAATGGAAGAACTGAACTTGGTTGACATGTGGTTTCAACAAGATGGCGCTACATGCCACACATCTCGCGATTCTATGGCCATTTTGAGGGAAAACTTCGGAGAACAATTAATCTCAAGAAATGGACCGGTAAGTTGGCCACCAAGATCATGCGATTTGACGCCTTTAGACTATTTTTTGTGGGGCTACGTCAAGTCTAAAGTCTACAGAAATAAGCCAGCAACTATTCCAGCTTTGGAAGACAACATTTCCGAAGAAATTCGGGCTATTCCGGCCGAAATGCTCGAAAAAGTTGCCCAAAATTGGACTTTCCGAATGGACCACCTAAGACGCAGCCGCGGTCAACATTTAAATGAAATTATCTTCAAAAAGTAAATGTCATGGACCAATCTAACGTTTCAAATAAAGAACCGATGAGATTTTGCAAATTTTATGCGTTTTTTTTAAAAAAAAAGTTATCAGGCACTTAAAAAATCACTCTTTAAATCAATTAATAACTACCTACAGAATGCCCCAGAAAATAAGAGAAAGTTTATTCGAAAGACTGAAAAAACCCCCCTTTGACATTACCTCCGAGAATTTTAGATCATTCGTTGAAAAAAAGAACTAGAAAAGTAAGAAAAAGAGAATCAAAAATTGGAAAGAAACAAGAATGATAGAAACAAGAATGATAGAAACAAGAATGATAGAAACAAGATTACGCGTTCCACAAAGAGAGAGAGAGAGAGCATGACGTCACATGCGATATTGTCAGACTTTGGAATAATTTTACTTTGGGACCCACGCCTAAATATTTTTTTTTTTATTTTTAAATATGCATACGGACCTCCTAAGCCTATTGGCACAATAAAATTTTGTCGGTCTAGAATAGTTTAGGAGATAAAAATTTTGAAAGTTTAAAAAAGTCATATTTTTCGTATACGAAAATATTCATATTTTTGTACAGAAGAGTGCATATTTTTACTTTACTTTTCCGAAAGAATTTATTTTCAATTTCGTCAATTTGCCTAAGCGATCATACATTTGCATACGTTTTTGTCAAGTAGAAGTGCCGTGTGACGTCATGCACAGTTGAGAAAAAGAGCATTAGATAACGGGACTTCGGAACGCGTAATCTTGTTTGTATCATTCTTGGGGAAGAAGAAGAGAAGAGAAGAGAAGGCAGCTGTACGGAGAGAAAATGCTCTGAAGACAGATAAAGGTAAAGGTGTAGGAAAAAAGTCAAAAAAAGGAAACAAAAACTATGAAAATATTAACATTGAGACTGAAAATGAGAACGACAATGGTAAACCAAAGATATTATCAAATATAGAAGTGGTTACTTGTGGTACGAGTCAGCTTCTAGCTGCTTAAAATAAGTCCCTATTATGTGATCCTTGTAATTAGTATTATAATCGTCATTGCATCGATCGTCCTATTAAGCACAAAGAGCAAATTCCAGATGACGATGAGCTTTCTGACTTTATATGTCATAAATGTTTTTTGTTGAATAATGATGATTCTGAATCTTTTGAGGATGAAGATGATCAAGAAAATATGTTTTAATTATTAAAGAAATGATCAAGCTTCAATTTAGATTTTGTTTTTCGATGTGGCCAATTACTGTATGATCTCATGGCCAATAACTGCAATGTTATGGCCAATTGCTGTAGTTATAACTTTTACGTCTTTTTGTTATTTTTTTTTCCTAAAATGCTAAATAAAAGTGTATAAAAACGTCTTATCTAATAAAAAAATAAAATAAATAACTGGCCATTTCAGCCCTTGAAAGGACTTTGACCTAGTTTCTTATGATCAATTGTGCTGTGCGTGTTATTAAGTTTGTACACAATTGACCGAGAACCGGACCTACATGTTTAACGCCGACTCCGAACGGCGATGAACGGAATGTTCTCGTTCTCAAGAAGCTTTACATGGCATTTTGATTACTCTCTGAGGTTTGCCATTGTCTGCAGAGAGGTGGCGGCCGTACAGAAAAATTATTTTAATTCAAATAATTTTTCTGTCGCTGCTGGGGTTCGAACCTGGGTCTCCAAAGTTCGTGGACATAGCGGCCACGCACTTTAACCAACTACGCCACGGACGCCACTAATTATAGTCTTATCTAATAGATACATTAATATAGAATCATTTGTCATCATTTTTATTTATTTCTCACTGAGAAATTTATTATTAATTCGATTTTAAGATCTTGAAGTCGCTTAACTGACCAATAACTATAACGTTTCCCCTATTCTATACATAGAAATTGGACATTAAAAATATGTAGTGACCTCAAGCTCATCCCTATAAAAACATTGCAGAATGTAACCAAACGAAATTTTAAGTTAATCCTGTGAATATTCTCGAAGTTATATGCACATTTTTAGAGATTTTTTCGAGCGTTTGAAAACAGTTTGAGTCAATTTGGCTTGTTTTACATAAATGTAATCATGCGTCGTCGATTCGACGAAGACTTTGTTTCATTCCATTCCTATTTTGTTCTATCGTGCTTTATGTGTGAAAATGTTGCGTCCCTGGAAATGCGCAAATGTGTTAAAATTTAATAACTTCGAGAGACCCGTTTTTTCAAGTTTACTGTTGATTACTTCACTAAGATTTAAAACTAACCACATTTCATAATTTAATAATCATAACCAACTTAATAGTTACATAAAAAAAAACATGAAATGTCAGAGAATAACAACTTAAGAGCTTAGCACCTTGCAATTTTTTTTTCTTAATTTTAATATATGCAAAAGAGAACTTGTTAAAAACTATTGAATTTTCGAAAGTTGTACATTTTAAACCTATTATTATTTTTCCACATGACAAATCTGCATAAGGTCAATATTAAACATGTGTTTGTTTAATGCGGTATCGATCAATAACACTTTGATTAATGTGCTTCTTATAAAAACAGCAAAGGAAAAAACAACTCCACCACGAATAACTTATGTTATATAAATGTGCGTTTGAAACATGCAATGTTTGTGAAATGAGTGTTAATTATAATATCGCCACTTAATGATTTGGTTAATTAATGCAAAATTGAGTAAAAAAAAAAACGACAACTTACTTGCGGCCTGCATAATCAACATGCCTATTAGAAAGAAATTCATCTTGTTTATTTATTTGTGTAGTGATTGATTTTGGTGTGGTGTAAACGTCCAATGGCAAACGTGTTACAAACGTGTCTCAACCGCGTCGTATAAACGCAAATCAAATATTTTTCAAAAGAAATCTTAAACACTGCACTTTTTGTTGCAACCTTAAATAAAACGATAAAAGTAGTAGATTTTGAAACAAATGTTATCTCGTCACTGCATATTTTGAAATAGCACACGTTTCACTTTTTTTATAATACACGTTTTCTGGCTGTGTTCACAGTAACGATCTCGAGTTAAAAATTGAGTTAATTTATTAAAATCGGCCAAAATTTTGCATTTTTTTTAATATTTGCTAGATGTCGGTAATAAAATTTAAAATTTAAAAAAATAACGTTGATGTATACAGCGTGACCGTTAATTTGTATATGCATTGATGTATCGCATGTGTGCGTGCGTTATATCGTATCTGGCATATCAAAAGCACTCTCTCTTTCCGCAAAGTAAAAGTGGATCCGATAATAAAATGTACAACAACAAAACAATTTCACACAACCGTGTTGATGACCATTCGAAAAATGAGTCGTTGTCGCTAACAAAATTTTTTTTTTTTTGTATTTTTAAGTTATTTTATTTTTCTCCACTAACTAGTGGCGTGCACTAATTGTTGGCTTGGCAAGTTAGTCGAAGTCTAATACAAGCAACAGAGACTCACTGGCTGGCTGAGTGCTAGTCGAGTGTTTGCTTTGGTTTTGCCCAAAAACACTCAACTGGAACTTTCCAATCAGGTTGACACCGTTGTTGCATGCGTTCCGGGTGCAAGTTTTGCAGACAGGCAATATTACTGTAATAAGCGAAAAAGCAATATGCAAGTTCGAATTCGAAAATGCACCTATTTTCTTAAAACAATCCTTAGAAATTGTTATTAAAAATTGGCGCGCTCAAATGAAATTTGCAAAAATTTACGTTTTAGAAATTTTTATAATATTTATTTATTTATTAATTTTTTTATGAAAATAGAGCATTTTTGCAACATTTTATTAATATTTCTCGCAAGCACGCATTCATTTCAAACATCGCAATTCAAATGTTCGTTTCAAATATAAATATCCAGTGAAGGCTATAATCAATGATTTGCACCAATTCATAACCAACTTTGTAAGTTATCTTTCGTACTTCAACTTCAAGCTGTTTGGTTCGTTCTTCTGTGCCGCACACCGCAACACAAACAACAACACGTTTTAACTGCTATTCAGCCAAATTCGAAAATTCATTTGAAACGTTTTCTTGACTAACACTAAATAAATGCACGAACTTTTAGCTTTAAGCACGCGCTTCGCCGTGTGGACTCGGTAAGACTAAATTTTAACTAAAGATTTTTACATTTCACAGTTTAAACGACTCGCTCGTTCATACGTTCGTGGCTTATGGTTGATGAGTAATTGTTTATGGTTGTCGGTCGATGCACGTCGTTGAAACAGGTAGAGAATAGAATTCGAAAATGGTAGCAAACCGCAATAATTATCGACATTGGCTCATGCGCTCATATGTTTTGGTAAGACACGCATGCGCAGTATTGTTGTTGCTGACTTAGAAGTTGTTTAACAGTGCTCTTTTTCTCTCTTTTAAGTTGGCCAAGACACTCTGGAGGCTTAATGGTTTTTTTTCGATTGCAAAAACTAACCTATATACCAGTAAAGCTATTGAGTGTCTGGAAAGCTTAAAACTTACTCTGCAAACAAAGAAAAATAAATAAGTTATATGCAATGGTTTTTAGAGAATGGTACTTTACTTTACTAACTAATATTATTGATGTCTTATTTATAAAGTTTCAACAAAATTTAAGGCTTAGCGCTTTGTAAGTAATCGTTTGCAAATGATCAAGGTCGTCACTTTCTTTTTGAACGGGTTCTGGCATTCTTGATGTTATGATGTCTGTGGCCGTTTTTGATCCTTTTTTACGTGTCCATAACATACCTAAAAATATTTAAAATTTTTCATTGCTGCGTTTAGTTACTTACATTCTTAACACCTTTTCATCGAAGTTCGATCCTATTGTTATTTATAGTATATTTAAATTTTTTATCAAAAAGATATTCAAAATATATTCACACAGGAAACGGACAACTTTTGAACACATATCATTCTCTCTATCTCTTTCTATTTCTCTTTGGATACCATTCCTATCATGGTGCCACTACAAATTAGGCGCATACATGGTAGAACCATGGTACAATAACAAGGTAGGCTCATTTAAAAGTGGCTGCTCAAATCTGAAATTTGATAACAACAAAGCTATAAGTGCCACAAACGTCAATCGATAAAAATAACAACAACAATAAGAAAAATAAAAATCAACAGCTGATTGACATCCAATTCCCGTTTTTCTCTTATATGAGATCATGTTATTGTATCATGGTTAGAACATCATGGTAGGCTTCATGATAAAATAAACAAGTTAGACTCTCGGATGAGAGCCAATAGTACAAATTATCAAAAAACACCGAACAACGAAAAGCAGCAAAAACAAGCGGAAAATTATTTGTATTGATTTTGACAGTTTAGGCTCAGAGCGAGAGAGGATTTTCAGCCGCAAATCTACCTTGTTTACTAGGTAGGCTCTAACAAATTAAATTAAATATTATGCTTTCCCTTTTTACAAACGTGCAAGAAAAATTTAGAGATCTGAAGATATCTGTAAGACAAAAAACTGGTTTTAGATTCTCTTACAAAATGACCCGGTAAGTGAAATCATGATGTGAAGACGGAAATAAAAATTTTATTTTCGTTTCATCAATTCATAGCAACATCAAGGGTGAAAAGACATTCAGCCGTATTCATAAAAATATCTTAAAATAGCTTTAAAATGTTCAATAGTTAAAAAGCTTTTTAATGTTAAAAAGTCTTTTAAAATTTTGTTATTCATAAAAATGTTGTAGCTGCTTTGTAGTTAAAATAGGAACACTTTCGATTTTATGTGGGAAGAGTGTCAATAATGGTTTGTGTATTTGATAAATTCAATGACTGTTCATTTATTTGTCACAATTTCATCAACATTTTGATGTTTAAACATCAATATTTTTTCAAAGCTACCCTCCACACTGAAAAAATCGTCTTTTTTTATCTTATTTTGTAAATATTTTGAAATGTTTTGACAAATTTTCTTGTTTTTTTATTTTCATTTTGTTTTGAATTTTTTTATATATTTTGAATTTTTTTGACATATTTTCTAAATTTTTGAAATTTTTTAATTATTTTTGACAATATTTGTGCTTAAATGAGAGCAAATAATTTTAAAAATGCTTTATGACTGGTTTATTGAACGTTCAGCCCATGGTATAATAATACAAGGTAGTATTGACAGTTGCTTGGGAAATCATATACTGTCAAAAAATATACTCAAAAAGAGAGCGCTCACAATCCGCCATTGAAAACACAAGCAATGTTGAAAACGTTGAAGTGAAAAAAAACAACAACCACAGCAGCTGCTGATGTATTTCCACAAAAAGCTGTTTTTGACAATTTATGTTTTCCTGTTGAAGAGAAAATAAGCAGTTGTCAATGCTACCATGTATTATTATACCATGGTTCAGCCATATTTAAA
Source organism: Pherbina coryleti (assembly GCA_943735915.1). Classification (NCBI taxonomy): domain Eukaryota; kingdom Metazoa; phylum Arthropoda; class Insecta; order Diptera; family Sciomyzidae; genus Pherbina; species Pherbina coryleti. Next base: position 158,777,085 of record OX030949.1, on the reverse strand, counting down.
AATCCTCTCATTTATAAACAAACATTTTCAATAATTTTTTTGACATTTTCTTTGTTTTTGATATATTTTGAAACAATTTGATATATGTATATTTGACATAATTTGTTCTCAAATGAAAACAAAATAAAATTTAAAAATGCTTTATCGAGGGTTTATTGAAGGTTATTTATAAGCATTTATAAGGTCATTTATAAAGCAATTAAAAGAGACTTTTAACGCTATTCAACGTTTATGAATAATGTTTTTCAATTTTTTTTCGATTTTTTCCTTATGAAGGCTTTATAAGAGATTCATAATATTTTATGAATACAGCCGATTATATCTTGTTTTAACATTAAATCTTTGGGGACATGAAATTATAAACTACCCTGGGCTGAAAGCCCGATGTGGTCAACGGAAAATACATTTTATTTTTTTTTATTTTAAAAACAAAAACAAGTCATTAGATACTTTTGAAGGTTTGCAGCGAACTCATTTCCAAGAATGATATTTTAGTTTAACAGCAAAGATTACTACGATTAAATAATTAAAAACCAAAATCAGCAAAGCTAGTATAAATAAAAGAAGCGAACGTTGTTAAAATATGAAAACTTTCTGTTCTTCTCAGAAATCAAATTGTCAAAAACACAAATTTCTGTATTTTTAATTAACTACATAAAAAAATCAAAACTTATTTGACAATATTCACTGATTAAAATAGAAATTCGATAAAATAAAACAGATTTTTTTAAAGTTTTCCTTCATATTTTTCACCTGAAAATATTTTTGTTCAATTTAAATCTCAAAAAAATTAAACAAACAAATAATGAAGCATTAAAGAATTTATGTTATCAGTATTTAAGCAAATAAATAATTTTCCAACAATTTTTCTTTAGAAAACACTAAACATTGCTCATCATCGAAAAGTATTGGTGAGGGTCTTTTTCTATTACTCATACATAAACATAGTTGGCAACGCAACGTAAGTCACTTAAGTGCCTGTGTTTCCACCTTTGCACATGATAAGAACAACAGCTGCGCAGCTTATTCCAACTGTCAAAATTTTGATTAGAAATCCTCGAGTTTGACCACGATTTTCTGTTGTTTAATCTTGTATTTGCAATAAGTTTAATTTTTAAATTTATTAAAATGTATGCGAGCTTTTTAAAAAATATCACAGCTTTAAGGTAATTACGAAGGCAACATCTACTTTCATATATACGTATATTAAAGTCATATGGCACAACGCTATAGTGCATGGTATAATTGTATCATGGGTATAGTGTACATGCGCTGGAGAATATTTTACACCTGTTATATAAACGAAAGAACCGCAACATTAACACTTGTTTTTTTCTTCATCCTATGCTACAGAGCTTATTCCAATCAGGCTCTTAAAACCACACCTAAAGTGCTTCCCATTAACAAGATTCTCATTGCCAATCGTGGCGAGATCGCATGCCGTGTCATACGCACTTCACGCAAGTTAGGCGTACGCACCGTGGCTGTCTACTCGGATCCGGATGAAAAGTCACTACATACCCAGTTAGCCGATGAAGCACATCGTGTTGGCACCGCAGCCTCAGCCCAATCATATTTGCGTGGTGCAAAAATTATAGAAATTGCTAAAAACACCGGCTGTCAAGCCATACACCCGGGTTATGGTTTTCTATCCGAGTCAGTCGAATTTGCGGAGCTGTGCCAAAAAGAGGGTGTTATTTTCATGGGACCACCAAGCTCAGCCATACGTGACATGGGCATCAAGAGTACAAGTAAGGCAATTATGTCGGCAGCAGGAGTGCCTATAATAAACGGCTACCATGGCGAGGATCAGTCGGATGCGAAACTGCAAAGTGAGGCGGAAAAGATTGGATTTCCTTTGATGATCAAAGCCGTGCGCGGCGGTGGTGGCAAGGTAAAGCGAGTACCTTCTTAAACATTCATGTTAAGAATCATAAATAATTAACTATATTTATTGTTAATTTTATTCCTAGGGTATGCGTATCGCCGAGAATCGCGAAAGCTTTTTGGATGCCCTTAACTCTGCACGCACGGAGTCGCAAAAGTCCTTCGGAGATAGTTCAATGCTTTTGGAACGCTATGTTCGCTCGCCACGTCACGTTGAGGTGCAGGTCTTCGCTGATCAGTATGGAAATGCAGTGTATTTGTGGGAGCGTGACTGTTCCGTGCAGCGTAGACATCAGAAAATTATCGAAGAGGCTCCAGCTGTATGTATTAAGCATTCTTCGAGTTTTTTTTCTGGTTTGAAATAATTTTTTTTTTGCAGCCTGGATTATCTGAGGAATTACGACGTGAACTTGGTGAAGCCGCTGTGCGTGCCGCCAAAGCTGTCGGCTATGTTGGTGCAGGCACTGTTGAGTTTATACTGGACAAGGAAGACCTTTCTTTCCATTTCATGGAAATGAATACACGTCTTCAAGTAGAACATCCAATTACAGAGATGATCACCGGTACTGACTTGGTTGAGTGGCAAATACGCATTGCAGCTGGTGAACCATTGCCAGTCACTCAAGAACAGGTCTTGCGCAAAGGACATGCATTCGAAGCTCGCATTTACGCTGAAAATCCAAGGTACGCAAATAATTTTTTATTACAAAAGATTACAAATTTTTCTATTTTCTACTCTGTAGAGGAGGTTTTTTGCCGGGCGCTGGTCCTCTACGCTATCTTGCGACACCTCAACCAGATGAAAACGTACGCGTTGAGACGGGCGTGCGTGAAGGCGATGAGGTTTCCGTACACTACGATCCAATGATTGCAAAGTTGGTTGTATGGGGCGAGAACCGCGCACAAGCTTTAAATAGTCTCATTGCAAGACTGAACGAATACCACGTACGTGACACATTCTTCTCATCTGAGTATTTACATCGTTATCGAAACTTTATTTATATTCATAGATTACTGGCTTGGAGACCAACATTAATTTCCTCATTGATCTAGCTGCTCACCCCGAATTTCAACTCGGTAATGTACATACCGGTTTCATTGATGAACACTTCGACACGTTGTTCCCACCAATGCAAATCAAACATGATGAGCTATGTAAAGCTGCGCTTGCCTTGGTGCACAATGAAATGCAAACTTCTCGCTGCAATGCGTTAGCACAGGATCCTTTTACTGCTACTCTCAATGGACGTCTGAACTACGCTCTCATTAGAACGTACAAACTAAAGTTTAATGAACAAGTTTTCTGCATTGCCGTTAAGTACGATAATGATGTCATACAAATGAAAATCGATGATGGTGCTTGGAGCACAATTAAAGCGGAACGCCTGAATGATGGTGATCGTTTAAAAATTCGCTCAAATATTGACAATACCATATCCACATTTAATGCCAATATTGATGAGCATGAAGTTACAATATTCTTAGAGGTACGTCTAGCAATTTATTTATCTAAAACTTGAAATAATTACGAAGATATTTTTCTTTTTGTGGGCTAAAAATAATCTAAAATTGAGTCGTGATTGTCACTTGTTAAACTTGTAATTAAAATTTGTGTTTGTTTTAAATGTTTTAAACCAATAGGGTATAGAGCAAATTTTTCAAAACTCTATGATGTTAATTATAATCTAAACAAAACTAAAATCAAATAAACCCCTGATGAAGGAAGAAATCTGCTTCCGAAACATTGGGTTAATTGAAAAATATGTTTTAGATTATTTTTCAAAAATCTAGTGACTAAAATAGCCCACAAAAGGAAAAATATCTTCTCAAAATAAGAAAAAGAATTGGTCAAAAATAACAAAAATCCACTTAAAATAATTACTTTAATCTCACCCCAAGGGCGGTAAAGTAAACTTTGAAATAGTGCAACCGAAATTTTTGAATGCTCACATTGATCAGCTGGGAGCGGGCGGCTCCAAGGTTCTAGCACCTATGCCGGGTGTTTTGGAAAAGGTTCTGGTCAAACCAGGCGATCATGTTAAGAAGGGCGACAATTTGGCTGTGCTCATTGGTAATTTCTTAATCTTCACATTTTTCCAATTGCATAATTTCTGGTTTTCTATCTACAGCCATGAAAATGGAACATATACTAAAAGCTCCTAAAGATGCAGTCATCAAGTCAATTGGTGGCATTGAAGGTGAAAACGTTGCCAAGGGAGCCGCTGTGATTACATTTGAAGATGATGATGCCAATTAACTTTACTATATGTTGATGTTTGTTTCTATTTTCTAATTCTTATTGTGTACCAGATATTAATTGCATTTATTTACACTATAACTGCAACAATTAAATTGTTGCTTTTATTAATTTTAAGTAGAAATATTGTGCAAATATTTACATTGTTGTTGAGAGTAATTGTGTATTAAAGGTTTTTAAATTGGTTACTTGTTATGTTTATATATTTAAAAATTTTAGTTTGTATTTCTTAATCCATTCCTTATTTTTGTTAATATTAATTAACTTTAAACCTTACATAAAACAAAATTGATGTTTTTATTCTAATAATTTTTTTATCAATTGATTTCGTATATGATACATCAATGAAGAACAGGCGCTCTAAAGGTAAGCTGTTATCTGCACCAATTGTAATTATTTGTGCTTATATTTTTTTTTCTATCATGCCACTTAACAATAACATTAACTTTTTTCAGACCATTTCTAACCATGTATCGACCTGTAGCATTGATAAGCAATCTGCCAAAGGCGTTCCACAGTACAACTCTTCTCCTCAATCCCTAAATAATTTTTGTGTAAATATATTCATCAAAATATAATATGCAGCATTTAGTGAAAGAATATACAAAAAGTTGCTGATATAGAAGAAAGGAAGAAAATGACCTTACAAGTTAGAATGGTTCACATCACATTATCATTTTTTTTTTTTATAGAGTACCGAACATCCTGTATTAAACTTAGGATATAAAGTTTGTAAACAAAAATTGCTCTTATTGCCTTATATATATATATATATATATATATATATACATACATATAATATAATATATGTACATACATATAATATAATATATGTACATACATATAATATAATACATATATATAAAACCCCCACGTTTAAAAAACGTAAAAGGGGTATATTAATTTTGTCACTCCTTTTGTAACGCCCATAAGGAGGCAGGTATAGAAAAATATATATATTCTTGATCAGCATCAACACCCGAGTCGATTAAGCCATGTCCATCTGTCCATCTGTCCGTCTGTCTGTCTGATTACGATTACAGCCGTAATTTTCAAGCTTCCATCACGAAATTCGATATTTAAGCTTGTACCTAAAAACTAAAGGTCGATTTCGAAAATGAGCCAAATCGGATGAAAACCACACCCACCTCCCATACAAAGTGACTTTATCAAAACGGTAAAATCTCTTAGAATTCCACAAAAATTAATATATGGGCTTGAAATTTTGAATCTTTGCTTTGATATATGACATGCACTCTGAGTATGAAATTCAACGGAATCGGAGGAAAACAACGCCTACCTCCGATACAAAGTGACTTTATCAAAATGGTGAAATCTCTTGAAATTCCACAAAAATTAATATATGGACTTGAAATTTTTCATATGAACTTTCCTATATAACACGATTTCTCTGTATGAAATTCAACAACCGAGTTAAAACCACACCCACCTCCCATACAAAGTGACTTTATCAAAAAACACAAGCGAATATTTTCTGTTAAAACTATGAAGAAAATGTTTTTACAAATAAACATTCTATGGACCGCTTAAAACTTTGAATATAATTTGGTTCGGCCGTGGGGGTATTTTAACTTCGGCCTCTTAACTTCTCTTATTCCTCTTTGTTCTTTGATTCGTAATTAATTGTTCTTTGACTACTGATCTAGGGTTAAAGTGTACGATAAAACTTTGCAAACAAACACTATCAAACAATTCAGAACTAAAGCTGTATATCTTCGTGAAGAGTTAACCAAGATAGAACTTTTTAACGCATTTTTTCTTATAGAAGTCTCCAGACCCATATTTTCTGCCAAAGCGACATTCTTTCGTTTAACATTGAAGCTTTCTTAAATGATTTTTAAAGTTTCGGTAACAATTTTTGCTACTTTTGTGTTGCTCAATTTTTGATTTGTTCCGTCAACCGTTAACATTAAATACTCTTTGTGTTCGCATTTTTCGTCAATAACTTAACAATTACTTGTTTTTTTTTTACAAAAGCTTTAAGCTTGAATTCGAAAGCTTAACTGAAAAGAAGCCAGAGGCGTCCGTGGCGTAGTTGGTTAAAGTGCGTGGCCGCTATGTCAACGAACTTTGGAAACCCAGGTTCGAACCCCAGCAGCGACAGAAATTATTTGAATTAAAATAATTTTTCTGTACGGTCGCCACCTCTCTGCAGACAATGGCAAACCTCAGATAGTAATCAAAATGCCATGTAAAGCTTCTTGAGAACGAGAACATTCATCGTTCATCGCCGTTCGGAGTTTAATTGTGTATAAACTTAATAACACGCACAACACAATTGATCATAAGAAGCTAGGTCAAAGTCCTTTCAAGGGCTGAAATGTCCAGTTATTTATTTTTTTTTTTAAGCTTGAATAATATTCCGACACTTTGAGCCAAAAGTTAATTCAAATTGAATTGAAAGTCGTTTAATTTTTGTTTTGTTTTGATTTATATATTTAAAAATTAAAATATTTTATTTATAATAATAGAGATACATTACAAAAAAATTTATTTAAGACTTTATATGTGTTTATTTCAGTTTAAATTTCAATATTTCGTTATTATAGTTGTTTTTTTTTTTTTTTGTTTCATTTATATTTTTTTTAATTTATTTTATATAGACAAAGAATAAAACATAATGTTGCAATAGTTAGCAATTAATTATAGCGTATGCTTGCTTTGACATAATGCTTTGTATGAATGAAATTAACAATTAAACTAAAGTACAATTGTTTCTTTGGAGATTAAAGTTTCGTGTAATGTGTTTTTTTTTCAAGAAATTATTCAATATTTTTAAATCAATTTTCTTTTTATTATTTTTAGTTCTTTAGTTTTTTATAGTATTATTATAGCTTTTCGCTTAACTTTATTTCGTTTTCAACTACTAATTATATATATATATATACATGTATATATATATGTTTTTTTATATTTATTACGACTGCAGCAGCACATTCATCTGCCCACTGTTTTTGAAATTCTTTTGTTTTCAATTAAGATTAAATTTATTTTTTATTATTTAATACATAAAAAACGAAAAACTTATACATTCATTTAAAAAAAGTGCTCGAATTCTATAAAATCTTAGAGTTAAATAAAAAATACACTAAATTCAGTAGCGTACGCAAGCAAGTTATTCGCGACAGCCCTCTCGATAAATGATTACATCAAAATATTTCAAGACGCGCAATATTTGGAACAATTTGAAAGTAAAACGGCAAACTCAGGGACACAACGAGAGTCCTTGCGCGCAATGTTCACCCCTTTGCTTCGCCTCTTTGTAGTGGAGATTAGTGTTGTGTATTGTTAGTGTTTTAAAAATTAATATTAAAACAATAAAAAAATTGTTTGTATTTTTTTTATCTATTTCGTTTTCCATCAGCAGCTTCTACTGTTTTTTATGCAATGGAATACATTACTTAAAATAATTATTTAATAAACTTAGTTAAATTAAGTTGAAACTGCACCTTAATTAGTGAATGTGAAACTAAACATAAAAAAACAATTTTATAGCTTTTTAACTAAAAAAATAATCCAAGTTGTTTTTTCCTTGGTTTTATTTATGTACCTATGTACCTATGTCTCATGTGTCTGCAGGTGTAACTATGTATGTAAATTTTCAGTTTTTTCTCGCCAACATTTATGTCTGTATATATATAAATGCATAAACCTTTATATGCAAAATGTTCACCTTTCTTTAAAAAAAATGGCTTATTTTTTCAAGTCAACAAACTTGTTCAACTGACCTGACCGCTCGTTGAATATTTAAAGCGTTCGCTGTCAGTCGTAAAATTGTTTCAAAAACATGTCTGACGCTCGAGGCCCATTCATCTGCGCCTTAACTTATCAAAATGTTGCTTGTTCGTTTGAGTTATAAGTATTCAGATTTTTTTTTTTTAATTCTTTTGTTTTCACTGCTATTTCGACGCTCCTACAGTTTTATGCTCCATCTATTTTACTTCATATTTCTCTTTAACTTCTCTTAATGCGCGAAAATTGCATATTTAATTTTTGTTTTTTTTTTTTTAATTTCACATTTCGAAGAATGTCTATTTTTTATATATATATATATTTTCTTTATTAATTTATTATAATAATTTATTTAAATAAAAAGTAATAGTTAATTTATTATGCTTTAGTGTGAAAACGTTTTTTAACTTCATCTATGTTGTTTGTTGTTGTTGTTTTTGTTGTTCAGTGCTTTCGCTGCTGTTATTGATTCCTTGTTTTCTTTGTGATTCTTTAACGGTTTTGGTTGTTACAATTGTTGTTGTTGTAGTTGGTGCTACCGCTGTAGTTACTGCTGCTACTGTTGTTGATGTTACTGTTGCTACTGGTGTGGGTATTATTGTTGTTGCTGCTGTTGTTGTTGTCGGTTTGGTTGACAGCGTATTCATGACTGTTGATGTTATCGTATTTACAGGTAAGCTCGTTGTTGTTGTTATCTGCACGAGTTGTTGTATTGTTGAATCCAAATTTAAGTCCATGACAATTTTACCACCGCCGCCGCTGACGGACTATGATGAAGCACAGAAAGAAACAAGCAAAATGTACAGATTAGGTACCATTAAAATGTTCACTCAACTACATTTTGAACTAAATGATTTTTTTTTTTAAGAAAAGCACAAATGAAGATCGTGTTAATGGACTGTACATAAAGTATTTAAATTATTATTAAAAATCTTTTCAATTAGTAAACCTTTGTGAAATAAAAATAATTTTGCTTCTATTGTTTTTTTTTTCGTTTTTTAGATTAACATATATTTTATGAACAGCCCAGCATAAATGACTGATGAAGAAATAATAATAACGATGATGATTTATGAAATTTAACCAACATACAGTAAAATTGAATGTCTAAATGAAAATTTTTATGACATAATAGGTATGTTGTCGGAAGAAGCGTTAAACATTCATCTAAATGATTTAGGGATGATACTATTTTAAATTATAACATGTGAGTGACTCAGCTGTGCAAAAAGCATTTTGAAACAAACGAAAAACTATGTCCAATATGTTTTACACAAATTTTAAGATTTGATGCAAATAAAAACCTACTCATTTTGTGTCCCAGCCAAAATAAGACAACAGAAAATCTTAAGTCGGACAAAAAATATTCCCTTACGTTTTCATGTCAACATATTATTTTTAGAACAAGATTAATACAAAAATTAAGATTCTCTTAAAGTACAACAAAGTATGCTAAACTAAGATATACACACAAAAACGTGGTAAACTTATAAGCATGTCTTACACATCTCTAGCAAGGTGAATCTCAATGACCTGACACCTGATTTATTTATCGCATTTTAGGATTAGGCAGATCTTTTCACATTCACTTACTGAATAAACACTAATAATTGTTTTTAAAAAAACTTTACGAAATCCATTACACAAATAAGCAAAAATGCAATTTCAAAACTTTTGACCTTATACCCGGTTATTTTGTTTATAATTCCTTTGATCTAGGGAACGATCGAACTGCTTTTTCTCTTCTACAAGAAAACATCTCCTGTCAAAAACAGCTGTGAAAATGCATATGCCACTTCTGAGGTTGTTGTTTTTTTTTTACTTGAACGTTTTCAACATTGTGTTTTAAATGGCCGATTGCGAGCGCTCTCTTTTTGAGTATATTTTTTGACAGGAAATGGTTTCCCAAGCAACGTTATCTTGTAATTATTATACCATGGGAATGATAATGCTCTATCGCGTGTGACTCGTTTTGTGGCTCCTGGCTATGCTAAGCTAAGACACGCGACAGCACGAGCTCAAGCTCTTACTGCTCACGAAACGAAGCAGGGAAAAAATTTTACAGTAACTGGCAAGATAAATAAATAGGTACTGTTATTTAAAATATGTAAAAAAAAAATAAATAACTGGCCATTTCAGCCCTTAAAAGGACTTTGACCTAGCTTCTTATGATCAAATGTGTTGTGTGTGATATTAAGTTTGTACACAATTGACCGAGAACCGGACCTACATGCTTAACGCCGACTCCGAACGGCGATGAACGGAATGTTCTCGTTCTCAAGAAGCTTTACATGTCATTTTGATTACTCTCTGAGGTTTGCCATTGTCTGCAGAGAGGTGGCGGCCGTACAGAAGAATTATTTTAATTCAAATAATTTTCTGTCGCTGCTGGGGTTCGAACCTGGGTCTCCAAGGTTCTTTGACATAGCGGCCACGCACTTTAGCCAACTACGCCACGGACGCCACATTTAAAATATGTATATATTAAAAAAAAAACTGTCTACAAATGAAATCCTGTTCTTTTGTACTTTTTGAAATATTTGACGCAATCAGCTCATTCTTCGCTTTTTCTCTGCAAATTTTGCTACTTGCGAATTTCTGCAAAAAAGTACGGAAGCACACCTTTTATTGCATGTAACTAGCGAGCGAAAACATTTTTAAAATATTGTGTGGCTCCGACTAGCGAGCTGAAGCTACACACACTAATATAACAGAACTGACTCGAGTTCGTAAACGAGAGTTAAAAGCGGGCAAACATTTCCGTTTCCTGGTGAAAACATGTGTCCAACGTTGTTTTAATGGAAACATTATGTTATAGTTGAAATTTTTTTAATTTGCTGCAGAATTATTAAATACTAATTATTTACATTTTGAGCTTTTAATATATTTTTTAAGAAATGTACCTACCTACATTGGAGGATAAAAATAAAAACTTGCATCTCTCTTCAGAAATTGTTCGATAATAACCCTTCATGTGGGTTGGGGTAAACCACTACGCGTGGCACCCCTGATCGAATGCATTGTTTATTAAAATAAATGTGTCAGAAAGTTTCTTTTCGATAGTAAGACACATTAAAATTAACTCTCGACCCAGTAAAATTTTCATACCACCTATTCTGTAACCATAAAAAAAGAAATATTTAAAAATTACCAACAATAAATTAAAAACCGATAATGCCGTTAAAGATTTTTAACTCGGTAACCAATAAAAGCCAAATTTTTGACTTGGAATTTTATAACTAGAATACTTGCTCAACTTAGTCTAACCGACTGCCACTGCCTACCATCTTCTAGAGAAAATCTTAAATATATTCCAACTCATTCCATAGTGTTTGGTTTCTGATCAGCCAACTTAGTATGATTGTTTTAAGTGAAATTTTAAAACGTTTGTTGTGAAATTTTCATTCGTATTAGATAAAAAGTATATGATTTGTTGCAAAACTTGGTGCAAATGTGTTGCCATTGGTTGGTGCCATGTTAAAAAAAAATTATATATATCTATATATAAAAATATTTTAGGTATATTCGAACTCTGCAAACATTATTTACAAGCAGCTTAATAGCACGGGCACAATGGGCACAATGAATCCAAAAGAAATAAAATATTAGCAGCAATTTGATGCGAGGCTATAGTGTTTCAACAAAGTAAGAATTAAGCTTCATTACTAAGCAAATTAGTCTAAATGTTTGGAAAATACGAGTACTTAAAAATAAATGAACTAACTTGACTGCAAATCATACTAAACGGCTTGATGTGTTACCACGTTGTTTATTGTTTCCCACCGTACGCTATTTTGTGTGATACACGTGTTACATAATGTTCCGAAAAGATTTCGAAAAATGTTAAAAGTTGATAAAGAGATTAAAAAATATTATAACTAAGTACATAAATATAAATAAAATAGACATGTATAGTAATTATTTCTTAAAGTTATAAACTTCAACGGAATTTTTAATTAAAAAATTATTGAGTATAAAAATCAAACACCTATTACGAGAGATATATAGAGAGAGTGGGAAAATGGTATGGAAAAAATTAATTAGTTACCGTTTTTGTAGAGAGTGCCAATTGGTTCAGATTGCTGGTCAGACCATTTATATTTGCTTCTGATTGCTGTTTATTGTTCTCTTCGGCTATCAAAGCGATGACAGCAGCATTGGAGCCACTACTTGCACTACCAACGATATTGAGAGCAGTGTTTGATTTTCGCTCTATTGTACGCACTGTAACAATTGGTTTGTGTGAAACCGAAGCTGCAGGTGTTGCAGCAGCATGCGCTGGACTGTTAAGATGCTCATTATTTTCAACACCTTGCTGCAGCCGCTGTGTTTCATCAATAGGCTCCACATCGGATTCATTGGTTTCTTCCTGTTCCTGCAGATTAGAAATTAAATTAATTAAAAACTTTTTTAACAATCTAGAAACTCACCTCTTCGGGACAGAGTTCAAATGCCATCGTCCAGGTATTCTTTGCGGATTGGGAACGCTCCAGCATGTAACCGTTTGTGTTATCATTGCTTTGCGCTGGAGGAGACCAAGAGTACGAATTGTACTGACAACCAATGCCACGTCGTCGTTCTAATTCATCCTGTAGCCATTCTACAGCTATTATCCAGTGTCGCAATATGCTGGGATTTGTATTGAGCATAGCGAGTGCCACCTGACTTTTGTGAAAAAGTTGTGTAAGACACTTTATAATTTGATAGGCGCGTTTTTGGTAATGTGTCTTGGCCCTTTGTATAGTTTCGAGTAGTCCTTCGCGCTCCTCAGCTACACCATTCAAAGCGTTATGTATGCGATGATGTTGCCACGAATCCTCAATTAGCAATATATGCAGTAAAAGCTCGGTGTGATGGCGCATATCGTGGCAGAAGGCAAAGCCGCACTGCCACAAGAGTTCTGTTAGCACAGATCGTGAAAAATGCGGATTTTCCCAACTGCAATATTGCAATAATTTTAAGCCCTCTTCGCCCACATTTGTGTCTTCGATAAGTTTCTTAATATAGCTGAAAATAAATGGGATTTATTTGATGTATAACAAGAAAAACACGGTTTAAATTTCGAACACACCTTGTACGACTAAATAATATATCAATACACTCTGCGGACAATGGTATAAGATCTTCATAGCTAACATTAGCTTCCTTGTAGGGATTTGGTAGAGGTCTTGCATTCTGATTTGAGCTCTGGCATCTATCAGATATATCACTGCAACGTATCAAATGCGAAACAACTTGGTGCAGCTTATTTAATTCCGGATATTGATATTTAATTGAGGGGCCAGGACCTTCATCCAATGCCACTTGCATAAATATAACCGGCACATTTAACTACAAATTTTAAAATTGAATAAGTTTATTTTATCTAAAATCACTTTTAAAATAAAAACCTTCAACAGCTGCTGCTTCTCCTGTATACCCAGTCCAACATACATGCTAAACAGACTGAAGTAATGTGGAAGATGCTTCCCATGATCGGCAACTTCACATTTTAATAATTTAAGCACACTTATTAAAATCTGCTCGCAAAGGTTGGAACCATCAAAACCACTCAGCGGTTCATCGTTTATGGCAAAATGACAGAAGAACACCACCAACTTAACAAAGACAGTACGCACTTCAGGTGACGGTGCCATTAGAATGTATTCACCAAGACGTGATGGTGGATTGAGCAGCGCATTGCTGGCGAACCATTTGCGCACCACAGCCGATGAACGAATATGATGTGATAATGTATCGTACCTAATATACAGAAAGATGTTTTCTTAAGGCTGGGGGTAAAAATCAGCTATTTTTATACCATTCAATAACTTGTCCTCGCAGCGACTTTTTGGTTCTGAAACCGGTATGAAAGAGGAATTGCGATGCCAATTGAACACCCAACAGTGACATGTCTTCGGCAGCTGGAGTCTATAGCGGAACAGAATTGGATTAGAAGGTACAAACAAATTTATTAATATTAAATTAGCGTACCATTTTGTCAGGACGTGTCGGAGGAATACTGCAGCTAACTAATTTCTTAATGAAATTGAAAAATTCCACGGAGAACAGACTCTTTGAGTGTAGAAAGCGTATATTTTGGTTGCTGAAAATTAAACATAAATATTAAATCAAAACTTTCACAAACATGCATCTTATCGAAAATTTAAAGTAATCCTTAGCAAATAGTTACACAAAACTTACCGCACACTCCGCTCAATTGGTTTGGGCAAAGGCAGCACAAAGTTACGACTCTCTGCCAGCGATAATTGCTCAACACTTTGTTCGAATTGTATAGTCTTTTGATCACAACGTGTATAGAAAAGCATGTAGGCATTCCACCAACGCTTTTGTCTTCGATATTGCATACGCTTTAAGTTGTTATCATAAATTTCACCCATGTAATCGCCACCAAAACATTGAGCTTTCATTTCATCATCTTCGTGCATTTTGCACTCAGTAACATCGCCATCGTCGAATTTATACCACTGTTCCTTGCCGGTAGAGGGATTTCTTTCATAGAGAAACACATGTATGATGTTAAAAAATTAAAGACTTATTTTATACAATTAAAGAGGTCTAACTTTGATAGAATATAACTGAAATAATGTCCACCAGAAGCTTGTCCGCTGTGCACCACAATACCGGTTAGCTCATATTTAGTTGTTTCACCATTCGATTGACAATTGTCACCCACTTCAATGACTTCGCCTTCCAGCTTTGCTAGACCAGAAACTGAAAAAATTTTTGTGTGTTATAGGATGATCAGAAAACAAATGCTAACAAATGTGAGAAATGAAAATCTTGAAAGAAAAAAGTTAATTTCTCTTTAAATTCTTAAATATATTTCAGTAAAAACGTTCTTCCTAACTTTGTACCGTATATCTTTTAATGGATTTGCCATTACAACAAACATAGATAATATCTCATATCTGCAGCGAATTGTAAAATGAAGTAAACTCATTTCGTTAAAAGAGCACTTGTCACATTTTTGAGTTTAATAATCGCCTTTATAATTTTTGTGTCAATTATTTATCACGATAAGCTTTTTATCAATTTGTTGTTAGTTTTTTAAATTTTAATATTTTTCCAAGATTATTCCCTTATGACATTTTGTACCTTCTCTACTATTACATATTTTGCCTTTAATTTTTTTTACTTTTTTTACTATTTCATATTTTGTCCTTTTTTACTTGTTAATTTCTTACTTGTAAACTTTAATTTTTTTATTTATTGTATATTTTTATTATAATACATTAACATTTTCTACTTCGGTTTTCTCTTTTACTAATTTTGATTTTGAATTTTTTACTTTTCCCCATTGATTTTTATAATTTGTATTTTTAACTTTTTCATTTTAATTATTTTATTTATTTTTTTTTCTTTTTTTTTATTTTTTTATTTAATTTTTTTTTTTTTTTTTACTTATTTATTTATTATTTTTTTTGTACTTATTTATTTTTTATTTATTTGAATGTTTTTAATTTTTTTAATTTCTTTTAAATTTTTAAAATTTTGTAAATTTTTTTTAAATTTTTTTTAAATTTTTTTTATTTTTTTTAATTTTTTTTTTAATTTTTTTTAAATTTTTTTTTTTTAATTTTTTTTTTTAATTTTTTTTTTAATTTTTTTTTTAATTTTTTTTAATTTTTTTTTAATTTTTTTTTTAATTTTTTTTTAATTTTTTTTTAATTTTTTTTTTAATTTTTTTTTTTAATTTTTTTTTAATTTTTTTTTAATTTTTTTTTTAATTTTTTATTTATTTGTTTTTTTAAATTTTCAAAATTTTGTTACTTATTTCTATTTAATTTTTTTAATTCTTTTTTTTTACATTTTATAGTTTTTTAATTTTTAATACTTTTTGAACTATTTACATTTTTTACTTTAGTATTTCTCCTCCTTTTTTTTCTACAATTTTTTTAAATTTTTGTTGTTAAAAAAATTGTTTTTTTTTTTTTGTTCTTTTTATCCCTTTTCACTTGTTTATTTTTTATTCTTATACTTTTTTATATGATTTTTGCTTGTTTTTTATCATATTTTGAAACGTATTTAGTTATTTACTTTGAAATTTATTCTGTTTATATTTATTTACATCTGTCACATTTAATTTTTTTAAATTTATTTGGTGTATTTATTTATCATTTTTTTTACATGTTATACTCAATTTTAATTTTTTTTTCTTCTTATTTATTCTACTTTTACTTTTATTCTTTATTTCATGTATACTTTTGCATTTTGTTCATTTTTATATTGGAATTAAATTGTATATATATTTCAATTGGTGTTTTCTTATATTTTATTTTTCTTAATTACCTGTATAAGGTTCCATATCCAAAACACGTGGAAATTCAAAATAATCATTGAATTTTATCGCACAAACTCTTTCGTAGTCGTACTCGAATCTTTTTAATTGTATGGCTAATACAGGCGGAAGTTTTCTTACACATAACCTCTTAACTGTTACTACCTAATAATGATGAATGAATATTAATAATAAGTTGAAAAAATACATTTAATGAATAAAAAGCGAATTTCTTACTTTTTTATCACATTTATCACAGTGGTAGGCATCAGCACCCTCCAACAGTTCACCCTTAACGTATTGCTCTAGAGATTCCGTTAGTGAGCTATGATTTCTTATATCAACACTAAATACACTAAAAGGCTCCTCTTTGGAATAGCGATGCGGACATTCTTGACATATTTTTTGATCACTAAACGAACCACCTAAGGTGGCGTTCATTAACTGTGTGTGGCCGAGAGCTTTTAAACCCTCATCTAAGCTCTCGAAGAGTGACATAAAGAATTCAACAGCATCCTGTTGTTCGCGCAAGTTAACAGGTTCACCTTGTAATCTAAGGATGAGGGATTGAATACACTTCAAACAAAATCCCATAACAAAACTCACTTGAAATGTGTCCATAAACCACTTGGAACATAATATTGCAAAGCGCTGTGTCCCAAATGGGCAAATATGGCTTGAACATGTTTCAAAATAACAACGTGATAGTTCTTGCGCATATCGCTGCTATCATCAGAGTAAATTGCAGACGATGGTGCGGCAACGGGTTCGCCACTGAAATCTTCATTATCTGTGACAGCTGCACCTTCCGCTTTAAGAATACCAACTCTGATTGACGGTACCATATAGAGTTGTTGCAACACCGAATTCATATAACAAGTGGCGCCAGCATTCTTAAGTCCACAAAAACCTTTACTTGGTCTTGCTCCAACTGGTGGCAAGTAGTCCCATTCGCGTAGAGGATCAGTATCTGGAAAACAAGAGGGGAAAACAGCACTTACAGCAGTTTTATCACATTCAACACTAACCTGTACACACAAAATCTATTATAGTATTTGTAAGAAGTTTCATGTTAGGAACACAATTCTGGCACAATGCAATCAATAAATCACAAGCAGCCGCTACTGTGTGTGGACTGCGGCAAACCGGTGGCGGTGCGGTATCATTTTTCAATTTTCCAGTCTTTCTTAAATGCAAATATTCGCGTGATGCCGTAAAAAGGAAATCATCAATAAGCTCATGTATCAAATCGTTAAGTTGTGATTTAGTTTCCGGTGCCAAGAAGAACATCAATTCTTTAGCTAAACACAAGTGACCTTCTAAGAGGTCCTCATGCACCTGTATATCGCCGGTTAGTTCAACATTTTCGCGTATTTTCTGTAGCCACTTAATTTCCTCCGATAAAAGACCATCGCCGATGTTAAGCGGCCAATTGCAGACACAACCATAAGCAAGCGTACGACAAAGTAATTGGAAAAAGTCCGCACATGTGGCTTCGTGTTGTGGCACCAGTGTCTTCAAAGAGTTAACCAATAGAGAGACCATATAGGCAAATGGGCGACGATCTCCGGCACAATATGTGCATGTCAAGAATAACTGTTCCGCTGCCACCTGGCGCACATGTCGTGATGGATTCTTCAATATCAAACATGTTATATATTTTGGCCATATTGGATCATTGCTGAGTGCCTCGTTGGCACTAGGGTTTAGAACAAGCGATATAGTTAACACTTCGAGTGCCTCTTTGCACATGGAAAAGTCTTGCGCATCTGGCATGGAAATGTCATCGGCAAAATCATTCTTACTGCCCAATGCCTGCAAGTTGCCACAC
This sequence comes from Pherbina coryleti, assembly GCA_943735915.1. Classification (NCBI taxonomy): domain Eukaryota; kingdom Metazoa; phylum Arthropoda; class Insecta; order Diptera; family Sciomyzidae; genus Pherbina; species Pherbina coryleti. The sequence goes on along the minus strand of OX030949.1, from coordinate 158,759,076 downwards.
GATGAGGCCCAAGCCAATTGTACAACAGCCTTAATTGTGGTAATATCAGGACATGCCCATTGAAGAGCAGAGCTGAAGAGCGTACGACAACGTTCGCCCTCTACACTCGCTGACAACATTTCGGCAGCAAGATTCTCTGCCAACTTCGTTGAAATCGCACGCAAAGTACTCTCCGAACTATTTGGTATGGATGTTAATATCTGTTTGAGTATTTCTACTTGAGATCTGGCGCCAACATCAAAATCACAAAGCAGTGGTTCATCGCCTACACGTGACAGCACACAGCCCACAATGTAGATAAAGAGTTTGGCGAGACGTAGAACGCATTGAAAGGCTGCACGTTTGGTATACATATCCGCGCTGGGTAAAAAGTTGTTCTTCGTAAGCAGCTCTAAGATGAAATGCGCACAACCAGAATGCAACCAGGCAGATTGAATCTGAAGCGCTGCCTCACCGCAAGGATCGAGAGCGGGTATAAGCAGGCCATTGAGAACTCCCAAATTGTAGAGCACTTGCGCTGGCGATGGATGAAGAAACATCATCTCCGGTGTACATTCCTGTGCCGAGATCTGAAAAGATTCAAAAACATGAAAATTAATAAAGAAACTGAGGACGAAAAAATAAATGAAAACAATGTTTTTTATCAAATTAATTTAATTATAAAGAAATTTAATTATCTTCGCGAAATGCAGAATGGTAAAATAAAATTGTCGATCGATGACCAAGAGAGTTTAGAGAGGAACTATTTTCTTCCCTTATGAAATATAATGAAACGTTGCATTGTGGACAGTGGCTTCAATTACGTGCCACGGTCGCTCATATATGAGAGACACCAAAATTTCGCCAAAATCTACTTTTAGTTCTTTTTCAACATAAGTTGATTAAAAATTCCCAAATAGTCATTTTGTAAAATAATTTAAAGAATTTTAATCTTATAACGCAACTCACCTCATCGCTAACAGCAAGTGGGGGTGCACTAATGCCACTGCGTTCGGGGAAGTTCTCTTCCTCCTTGGTGCTCACCGCTGCTGGCATGCGACACATCATTTGCAACATTTTAATCGTGTGTCTGTCGCAAGGCAATAAATGCAACAATACTTTGGAACTCTCGCGCAGACGACCGTGTTCTAAATCACTGCCCAGCTGATATAGCTTCAAGAAGAACTCAATATACTGATAGTTTTGCGATATTATAACACCTGGGAGAGTGCTCTCTGATTCGACGCGCTGCATATCTGGGCAGGGTCGTGGCGGTGAACCTGTGCTTGAGTCGCTCGAGGAGTCTGGACTGCTGGGTAGACCAGCACCAATGGGAATGAGCTTAGCACTCAATATCATTTTATCGCGTATTGTGTACTGCGAGAGGGGATTGATCTCGTCTGAGATTTCAATGAGCTCGCCATTGTTGTAGTACAGATCCACTTTGATATTGGAAGTCGATGTACTTTTAATGCGTTTCAGCAGGTTGCGTTTAAACGATGCAATAGTTTCGTTGTTGTGTGTTGTAATTTCAATATCATCAATAGGACGTCCTGGATTTTGGAAACGTATGTAAAGACTAGTGTGTTTACCGCGTGTAACACGACTTAAGGGCAGTATATAACGATCACCATTGAAAGCACGATCGCATTCTTTAATGTATTCCTGTAGGACTTTGAGTATACGGCACATTTTCTCAGCCTCAATGAAACGCATCTTTAAGTCTTTCGAGTCGGCAGCGTCAGCATGATTGGGATCATCGACAACAGCAACTGGGTTGGTGCCAATTGTTTTACCCAGTATTAAAATATTGCTAAAGTGCGTGCGCAAACGTTCACAACACTCTCCAATAAACATTTCATGAAAGTCCGAAATGTTCTCCTGCAATCTGGGACCCAAGGCGGTCGATACTTCTTTGAGCAAATCTATAGCTTTGTTTGCTATTTCTTCGCCACCCGTGGTAATGACTCGCCACAGATAATCTTTGCCAATAAGATCTTCATTGTCTAGTATGTAGCCTCGATGTATAGCTTTAAGTTTGTCCTCTTTGGAGTTGACAGCTTTAAAGAAGCGTTCAAAACATTTAATGCCGCTCTCAGTGAGTAGATGAGGATCTAGTTGTAGTATGTTATTTTCAAAAAAGTCCTTATTTATACCGGGATCGAGGTCCGGTTCCTCGCCCATAAGTTTGCCGAACCAGCGGAAACATTCTTCACGATCGGTTGGAAATACAGCATTTACGGCCAAGCAGTGCCAAATCTGTTTAGCCTAAAATGAAAAAATTATGGGTATAACTAGTCTATACTTTGAGTAATTTTTATTGTTCGAGTTCTGGGTTTATGTTAGTAGTGATAAAATATTTTTTGTTTATTCGACTACCTGATCAGCACAGAGCCACAGCTGTCCATCCTTAAGTAGAAACTTTAAAAAGTCTAGACGTTCCTGGATTTGCATATTATGCGGATAACGTCCATCAATGCAGACACTAGCGGGCTCAACATTGGGTTTATCAATTATAATAAGCCTTATTTTGTCCATATAGGTAGTCAAGCTGTTGGTGACTAATATAACCAGCGAGTAATCATTCTGCAGCCGTTCAATAACCTGCTGTCGATTGAGACCTTGCTGAGTTCGTTGTGCATGACTGGGCAAAGATTCGTAGAGGCAACAAATTTCACGTATCAAACGCAGTGCTGGTAAAACCCAGGAATCGCCCATCTTCAGTTCGGCCACACATTTATCTAACCAAACTATTTTTTGAGCATCACGTTCTTGTGAGCAGCTATAGTCGAGTATCTTGACATGAGCAGCAAGCGCTTGGTCCAGCACTTCCGGTGGTATTTCCGAGCTATGGGCAAGAGTCCAAAACAGTTTTAAGACTTTTTGAGCCATAACACCGTTCTTGTCATCTTCTGCCAAGCGTCTGATAAGTTCAAGTAGTCGTTCGCGTTGACGCTTATTAGCAGTGGTCATGCTAGCCTATTTAAAATATAAAACTTATTTAACATCCCGTTCAAATAAATAACCTGCTTAAACAACTAACTTGAAAAGATTCAAACAGATGATCCAGCTGTTCGGGTGTAAAATCCCAGGCTAGTTTGGCCAGTAAATCGTGTACATTCTTTACTATAGCCTCATGCTTGCCTGCCTGTGCACGCCAAACTGCATCAAGATCTTCCAAAGTAAGCGCCTGTTCTTTGATTAGAAAACGTATAATTTTTTCCAACTTTTCTACATATTGTGGCTGATGTAGCGAATCCTTAAGTACAATACCCAAAACATCAGACTCTTTAATCCATAACTGAAATTTAATGTTATGTTATTAATTATATTGTAGAACTTTTCTAGCGACTTACCGCCATTCTTTCTGCTGTCAACCAGTCCATTTCATCATCGGGCAAACAATGGGGCAGCTGCTGCGTACGATGTGAGTAATACGACACAGATGTCAACACTTTGTTAATCTCATTCAGTGCATTCATTTTGCCATTGAAACTGGAGACTTGCAGCAAACGCAAAATCATTTTCAAACGGAACATTTCCAAATCGCGTATCAAATCCTCTTGGCCCGACAGCCGACTCGCTAGATAACGTGCTGATTTAACAATACCATTGATATAGTCATTTCTGCCCTCTGGTTTTGCCTCTCGTTTAAGCTCATCATCAGAAAAGCTATCCAAGAGATCCAACACCACATTCCATATGGGCATGAAATATTTAGCTATAGTTGCCGCAGTCAACAGCTCGTAACACTGCCCAAAGGGACGCAGCAGACTATAGATCAATGCGAGCGTCAGCTTATTGTCTTGGGTTTCGTCCGATGTATTTGAAGATTTACTCGATTTGCTAGTCAGTTCAACGGCATCATGTGATTCATTATCTTGTTCCTGATTCTTTTTCAACAATTGTAGACCACTGTTGAAGCGTCCGAGCAAATTATCAAAGCCGCCAAGTTGACCGAAACGATTTATTAAATCGACTAACCAACCACGGGGATTCTTGGGTTCCGCAGGTGGCTTGGCAAACATTTTATTACCATCAAGTACGCCCCATATGGAATCGGGTGGCATGAAGCACTCCGGTTGACGTCCACCATTGAATGTATTGAACTTGTTGTCCGGATCGAAGACAATGGCCAGTAAATCTAGCAAATAAGGATTGTCGCGCTGCATATGTATGGCAATTAAATGCAAAAGTTTGCCACAGGACATCAGAATACAATGGTGTATATTATACTTCCAGGAGTTGACAGCTTCGTCAGTGAGAATTTTCGAAAAGGAAGTGGTGAGTGCGCTGCGGTAAAATTCCACACATGGTTCGCAGTCATGATCGACGCCTTGTGAAATAATTACAATTCATATTTTTAGAGAACAAATCTTGAATAAATAATAAATATAATATACAAACCTGCTGTTGTTAATGCTATGGCCGCATTGAGTAGCACTTCAAGCTCCTGTTCCGGCAACACTGGCACAACCCAGCGGGGATTGGATATTTTCTGTGTTAGCGAGCGTAATTTTAATATTGGAAAGGATGATATCAAAGTTTCTGGAGTGCTGTTGATAAAAAATAAAAATTAACGACGAATTGATGAGTTAACGAATTGATGATTTGATGAAATATAAATAAACCTTATCGTTTATTGCAAAGATAATCGAAAATACAATGCATTGTTAATCTTTATCTTTGTTTTTATGTATTGTTGTAAAGCCCAATAATCATACGGAATCTTGCTCGGAATATCAAAGATTCATTTAAAATATCTCCAATTAACTAAGAATCAAGTGTTTTGTGGTCATGTGTTCGTAATTTAATTTAATTTATTTCACATAATAAAAATAAAAAAAAATTAGAAAAAAAAATTATAAAATAAAAAAATATAAAATAAAAAAAAATATAAAATAAAAAAAATATAAAATAAAAAAATATAAATAAAAAATATAAAATAAAAAAAATATAAAATAAAAAAAAATTAAAATATAAAATAAAAAAAATATATAATGAAGAAACTATAATATAAAAATTTAAAAACAAAATTAAAAACAAAATCTAATATAAAAAACAAAATAAAAAATAAGAAAATTATAAATATAATATGAAATTAAAAAAAAATTTAAAATAAACAAAAAATATAAATAACAAAAATTCTAAAATAAGTGGAAAAAAATTATAAAAAAATTATAAAATAAATATATTTATATATATACATTGATGGAAAAAATTGTAGAAACGATTTAAACTTTAAATTTTAAAGCATACTATATACCAGAGGTGGGGAACCTGTGGCCTTTTTGAATTTTTCATGTGGCCTCGACGATTATTCAAATATATTCAAATATATTCAAATACATAAAAATAAAAATATTTCATAATTTTATAATAAAATATCATATATGAAAACTTTATCATCTCTTTATTGTCAATATTTTTATTTTTGAAAAACTGAATTTTAAAAAAAAAAAAATTATTTGAACAGCAATAACTTTACAAAAGTTATATTTATCGGTATTGAAACTTATGTGGCCTCCTTTGTTACTGCTATTTTAAATGTGGCCTCTCAGAGTAAAAGGGTTCCCCACCTCTGCTATATACTATTTAACCAAGTGTACACGAAAGTTGAATAACGGCGCATAACTCGATTTCGTATTTGAAAAAAAAAATAGAAACGCATTCTACTTTTTTTAATTATATTGAATATAAAACTATTAAATAATGGTATTCAAATACAGTTAAGATGTTAAACAAGTATTAAAAAAAAATATGTATAATAATTCTTAAAATATTCTAGCTTTCGCACCTTTTTTTATTTCGAATGGAACGCAGAGTGCATTGCACAGATGTTAAGCGTCAATTGGAGTTATTGGTGTGTTCAAAACAATTGTATTATTCTATTAATTTTGAACCAAAGAGAAAAAACGGAGCAGAAAACGACGAAACTCTGCAAAGTTTGAAGTATTGTTGGTTCTACAAACTAAGAAAAATCCACATTCCGATTAAAGGGAAGAACTCAAAAAAAAAAAAGGAGTTAAATCTAGTCACACAATACGGAATAGATTAATAGAAAATTATTTGAAAGCATATTCCGCAAGAAAAGTGCCATACATGAGCAAAAAGAATATTCGCAACAAAGTAGCTTTTGTAAATAGCGTTTTCAGACGGAACAAAGATAAATTTGTTTGGATCAGTTGGAAAGTCTCATTTGACCTTAGTACTTGGTGGTTTTGACCGTTGAACTTCGTCTGGTGTAGGTCCAACATATTGGATTGAAAATACTCTATGAAAATATGTTAAATAGCATAATGCTGTCATTTTCAGATGAAGAAATGCCGTTAAAATGGAAATTTATGCAAGAAAATTATCCTCAACACTCCTCGAAACTGGCAAAAAAATGGTTTTGGGACATTAGCATTAATTTATTGGAATGGCCTTCGCAGTCACCGGACCTAAATCCAATTGAAAACCTTGGGGGGATCTTAAAGAAAATATCTACCTATAAATCAAAAAACAAAGATGAATTGTGTACATAAGTGCAGGATAAGTGCAATGTTATTGTTTCCTCAATTAGTGCAAAACAAGTGCATTCCATGGGCCGTCGGTCCACCAAAATTCTATAAAACTGTGGTACCACAACAAAGTATTAAAGTGAAACTAGTTTACAGTACAAAATTGGAAGATATTAAGAAAAAAGTATTCGTATGTTTGTTATAAGTTTTTTTTCTATACTTTTCCAAGGACAATAAAGAAATGATGAAATGCGTTAAAACTGATTTTATTTTAAATTCTGATAGATGTTCACTTAATATTTAAGTCACAAAAAAATAATGAAACAAAGGGAAAACATACAAGCCGTTTCTTTATTTTTTTCGGTCATTGTTTGTGCAGGGAAATATAATAATTTTCCAGAGAAGGTATAGAAGATTAGATTTTGTATTTGCAAAAATAATATAAAATAAATCAATTAAAAAAAAATAAAGTCCCGAGTAACACCGGAAATATCAGCTAGTTATATTGTATTAAATTTAAAAAATTCAGAATAAAAAATTTTATAATCGTATAAAAAATAATAAAAAACATAAGAAATCTAAAAAATTTTAAAAATTTAGCTGGATTTGAAAGACAAACTCTTCGTGTACAGTCAAATTCTCTACCCATACTATCCATACTATCTTCCAAGTTGTATTGATTATGTTCCACACTTCGCTTAAAACATTCCACAATTCCTGACGATTGCGTTTGTTCTTTTGATTGCGAAATTTTGGCAAAATAGGAAATAAAATCATGATCTTAGCATTGTCAACTTCTGGCGGCCATGGCTAAGCGTGTTAACAAAAGTGGACCGTTTTATAGAAATTATTACAAACCGAGAGATTCCTGGTTCAAAACCCATCTTAGATATATTTTTTTCACTTTTCAAGAGTAAATAAAACCATGTTTGTTGAGATCATGAATAGCAGCCGTTAGGAATCGGCATAAAACTTGTGGGTCCAGTTTTCGTTAAACTGTGAACAAGCATTTAATATCATACAAAACATAATTGATCATAAGAATCTCTGGCAAAGTCCTTTAAAAGACTAGATGGCCAAACTGTTTGCATTTTAAATAAACTTTCTGTCTTCTCAGTATATTTGATATAACAGAAATAAACTTTCTAAACATTTCGATATTTTTTAGTATTTTCTTCGTACAAAGATCTTTCCTTAAATTATTACAATAGCAAAAACTAATTTTAAACTGATTTTCATAGTACCTGTACCTGTTTTTATTTATGTAGCAAAGGTATAAGTTCTCGCATATTGATTTCTAAATTGAAATTACTTTATTGCAAAATTTATTCTGTTTAGGGCCGTTTTTTCAATGTCCGGTTAATCTAGCTCTTAACCAGGAGAGAACTAACCATACGATAGCTAAGAAAACAATTTCGGTTACACCAAGTCTTGATTAAGCAACCTCCGGTTAACTCATTAATTGTGAATTTTTCAATTGTGAATACGCGAAAACTTCATATCATCTGTCTTGTGTTTACGTTTTTTTTTTTGTGATTTTTTGTCGCGAAATGAAATAAAAGTGGATAAAAACAACGGACTGCCAAATTTTACTCCATATGAAGAAAGATTTCTTGTTTTTGAATTGGTATGTAAAATAAATATAAAATTGTTTACTCTACTCAGTTGTTCTTCTGTTTAGCAGCTAACCGGAACCACAACTTGCCGTTAACTTTATCAGCACTTAACCGACAGATTAAAATTAACCGAACATTGAGAAAACGATTTTTTGTTAACCACTGGTTAAAGTTTTGGTAATTGCTTAGCCGGCATTCAGAAAACGGCCCTTAAACTCATATTGGCGGAATATAAGGAAGAATACATCCCATCACATTGTTAAGTATAAAACAACCAAATATGACCTTACATTAAGAGGTATTAAATAGATTATATAAATAAAAATTCTTGTCAAAAAAAAATCGCGTTGGATACTTTTGGATTTCCTCCCCTGCGAATAACTTTATAATAGATGAGCGAATATTAAATTAGCGAAGGGCTCGCTTGTTTATTAAAATGTAAGTAAACTTAATTCTAGTTTTGCACGCAAATGCAGCACTATACCCTGTATTTAAAAAATAAAAAAAAAACAATGCATTTAATATATAACTACAATTAAGTCTACATAATCACTTACATGTTGTCCACTGCAGCCGAACTATCGTCTGCTGCATTATTAGCCACTGCTGCCGTTTCCGAGGGCGCTGTCATCATCGTCTGCTGTGGTTGACCTGCATCAGCAGCAGGTGCGTCGCTAGCGGAAGAATTGTTGGCGGCGTTCGTGTTGGTGTTGCTGCTATTCGTGGTTGTGGTTGTATTCGTGGTCGTGGTTTGATTTGTGGAGGATGAGGAGCTACTATTCTCTGCCGTATTGGTATTGCCAATGGAGCTATTGCTGTCGCCTCTAAGACGGCCACGCGCGTCAAAAGTCATTGCGTACCACTACGACGACAACGATTTGCGAAGCGGTCTATGAGTACGCGCTTGTGAATCTCTTTTTAATTTTGCTGCAAGTGTTTGGAATTTGCAATTTTGTAGTGATGAATGTGAAGCACGTTCTAATAAGCTATTTGCTGCTTTCGTTTACATATTATGCTGACTCAAAAAATCAGTAACTGTAACAACAGAAGAAATAAATTCAGAAACTCAAGAAAAAATCAATATTTATGAAAAAAAAAAACAAAAAGTTTTGGAGATTTGTTTTCTTTTTGCGTTCTCGCTTTATTTTTATTACATCACCTTGTTTTTGATAATGTCGTTTTAAGCACAATTATTCTAGTACACAGTCATAATTCTTTGGACAATTTTCTTTAGCGAAAAAGAAAAACAGCATCAAAAACCGACCGAATAGAAGAAAAAACAATTAATGCACAGTTGCCACCTCGGGGGGGAAGTCCCAAAAATGGAATTTTTTAAACGTCGTGGAATAGGCAAAATTTTAGAAAAACCATGTAGATATTGTAAACAGTTCGATGAACTTTTAATGCAGTACACGTTGATAAATAAAATATATTTAATTAATTGATTTTAAGCATAATTAAAAAAAAGCTGCACAACTCTTTGATGATTCCTACTTTTACATTCTTGATTTAATACAACGAACACTTTAAAAAGGTTAAATTTCTGCAAGAATTATTCGCAAATATAAACTCAAGTTTTCTTTTAAAATCAAAGATTATTCATGGATCCTTCTTTTTCCATTATTTCATAATCCATACTTGTTGTTTTTTGCACTCTCAACAAAACTGTCTGAAATAATTCCTCCCACAATTTTAAATATTTTGCAGCCTAATTCAATAAAGAGCTTGTGTTTAATTTAATTTTTAAGGACCTTCCTTTCTCCGGCCAAGTCTGGCAACGCCTTTGTCCAATTTAGAGTATTTGTTGTTAATTTTTCTTGAGTTTCCTATTTCACTTGGACATCAGTCGTACGCTTTGTGCTTAATCAAGGTGGCAACTTTTTTGAATTAGTGCACGTACAATTTGTGTCCTAATGCAAATCGATGAATATCGATTTTAATTGTTCCCCACTGCTGCGTTTTTCTATCTATCTTTCTCTTTTGTGTTCGTCTGCGTTGTTCTTCCAGTTTGTTTTTTCGGTTCTTTTCTTCACTTTAGTTTTTCGTTTTGCTATTTTTAAAACAACAAAGTGTTTGCCGTCGTTCTTATTGCTTCCGAAAATTTCGCGAATTGTTTAGAAAAAAAAAATATTTTAGTCAACGCTGTGAACGCATTTTGAACTAAGAAATTTTGCACTAAAACGTATGCAGAGAATTCAATTTAGCTTGCACATTTCCTTTGGCACATCTTTCGCTGCTTTGCTCAGCGCTGTTTCGCTTTTGTGAACTCACCATTTTTTGCATCCGCCCAATTAGCATTTGACTTCTTTCTGCACTTTGCTGATTTCGTCGTTTTCGTTAAAACAATATTTAATCAGTCTATGACTTCGCACACCAAATTCTTGCAAGTTTCTTGCATTTACTCGAGTTTGAATGTATTCGGAAAATGCAATTTGGTAGTGAAAATTTTTCTGAAAACTTTAAGTTAACTTATTTTTCTTGGAGCTGCCACTTTTCCGTCTTGCAAGGAGAATCAGCCGGCCAGCAGACAAAATGGCGACTTTTTGCCTGTGTGGTGAAATTTTTACTTCTTCCTTGCAAGTCTTTGTCGTTCCGTTTTCGCTTCTGCTTTGTAGCTTTTTTCTTTAGCTTCTATACCTTCACGTAATTTTTAAAAACGATTTATTTATGCTTTTCTTAATATTTTCTTTTTATTTTTCACTCTGTTCGTATCACTTTATTGTATATAAACTTTTTTTAGCCTTACATAGTACGGCTGCAAAAACCGTCCCGTTTTTTGCTATTAAGAAAATTTTTCTTTCGGAGATCTATCAAAAAGTTTTACGCCGATTGCTTTCCTCCGAGGAAGACGTCATACTTCATGTTGACATTTCTCCGGTGAATAACAGCAAGTGGTGTTCAAAAAGCTATACAATAGATAATGTACAGGGTGATATGTTATTTCCAAATTCAAGTTGTTTGACATCCCGAACTAAGCATGTTTTGTGAAATGTTTCAGTCAATTTTATTGGCATTATAATTGTTCAAGGCGTGAAAAAGTACTATACGTTTACGGTTAGCCAAAAGACTGTACCGATTCGCTGCTATCGAATAGGAGTTTTCTCACAACGCATCATATGTAGCAGTATGCAAGGAAATATCTAATTTCGGATCATCGAAACTGGAGCCTTACAAATATTGGGCATTTTCGCATTTGCCGACACGGCACCAGTACGACATCGACAACGATGTCAGTGAACGCATATTATCATTTTTATAAAGGTAATGTTTTCACACTCGCCGACATGTCGGTATGGTGTCGTTGCCGGCAACGACGTGTCGGTAGGAGCAGTCACTTCACTCGTGACGTCGCTGGCTGTTTATATTTCAATTTGATTTTTGCGAGTAATATTAATGCTTCCTCGAACAACACACGACATGCCTTCAGTATTTGCCTTGTTGACAATTATTTTGTAGCACTCACAATCTCGTAACTTAACTCTTACGGCCAATTTCTTAACAGAGTATTTGTGCCAATCCGAGTATCAAACCTCTTCTTAGTACTCTCTCGAGTAATAAGTCAGTTCTTCACGGAGAACTAAGGCGCAAATACTTTGATTTGAAGCTCGGTTCTATCTGATACTGAGTATTAGATGGTCCCTCGAATTCGGAAGTCTAGCAAGCTTAATACTCGGACTTGCGTTCTTTGGTTTCTTCACTTTAAAAAAATAAATTTGATTTTGATTGAGAAGTGTCAAGTTTTTAAGTACGAATTTGTAAATTGTCATATAGTGTTGCATATAAAAACGTCCGTCCGACGTTTGCTATTTTTAGTGGCAATTACGTGAGCTCGAAATTAACGAAGATGCACCATTTCGTGAACGTAGGTTCTATCGCACGCCTGTACGCGTATCAATTAATTCATGAGACGACGTAGATTTCTTCGCTCCATTCCGACTTTCAAATCTTTGTGGTAGCGTAGATTTGCTTATTGATTTTATTTCCATGCTTCCATGCTCCACAACAAGCGCCCCCACTAGCTCAGTGTCCGACTGAAATCAGTTGGTGAATCTGCACTTTTTGCAGGAACTACTTCCATAACTTTTTTTATTTTCTTTTGAATGTTATTGAATAATTAAAATTTTTTATTATATTAAAAATGTTCACAATTTTAAAAATTTAATTTTATTTCAATTTAAGTAAGCTTGACAAATTAGCGTCAAATATTGGGTAGAAAACTGGCATAAAGTGAATCCAACTATCATTGCCTAATATTCTCTTCACAAAACGATCTGAGTATCAAATATGTGAAGAAATTACCGAGTACTAAGTTTCTTTAAAACCGAAAATTAATTTGAAACCTACTCCCAATAAGATCTCGGACTAACTCGTTTTGATACTCGGTGAAGAAATCGGCTGTTATACCTGCGACAAATTGGCATAGGAAACTTTGATTATCTTTTGTAGTTTAAAATATAACCATTGGGGATGACACACTCAATATTTTTGTTTACTAGTTTATAAAAATAACGAGAAATATGTATAAGCGAACAACACTATAATCGTAAATTTCAGAGCGTTTGCTCGAGTGAGAGCGCTATAGTTCTCAACGGAAGTGTAGAATGAGGAATGTCAAAATCAGCTGCTAAAACTCGTTTAACTGCGATAAGCGAGTTTCGGAAACTAGTTTTGACTAAACGAATTTTAAACATAGTTTAGCAGATATTTAAACGAGAGAAAACACTTAACCGAGTTAAAATGGACTAATGTGTCGCAGGTATTAGTCTTCAATAAAAAAAACCTCGACTATTAATGTCCAAAATACAGTTGATTAATATTTGATTTTAATGAATTTCAGTATAAAATTAGCTTAAAATATATTGTAGCTATCTGGTCGTCGCTGTGTTTTTGACTGACTACTGATCTTGAAAGTTATGTCTTCTTTATTTTTCTAGACTATAAGAATGTTTGGTATGATTTTTAGGTTTTTTTTTTTTTTTGGTTTTCTTTATCAAAAAGGTAAAAAAGAAATGAAATAACTGGCCATTTCAGCCCTTCTTTTCCCACGTTTAAAAAAAGTAAATGGGGGTATATTAATTTTGTCACTCCGTTTGTAACGCCCATAAGGAGGAGTGGCAGGTATAGATATATATTCTTGATCAGCATCACCACTCGAGTCGATTTAGACATGTCCGTCTGTCTGTGATCACGATTATAGCCGTAATTTTAAAGATATCATCACGAAATTCGGTATTTAAGCTTTTATCTAAAAATAAAGGTCAAGTTCAAAAATGAGCCAAATCGGAAGAAAACCATGCCTAACTCCCATACAAAGTGACTTTATCAAAACGGTAAAATCTCTTAGCATTCCACAAAAATTAATATATGGACTTGCAATTTTGCATATGAGTTGATATTTAATATACACTCTAAGTATGAAATTTAACCAAATCGGATGAAAACCACGCCTACCTCCCATACAAAGTGACTTTATCAAAAAGGTAAAAAAGAAATTAAATAACTGGCCATTTCAGCCCTTGAAAGGACTTTGACCTAGCTTCTTATGATCAATTGTGTTGTGCGTGTTATTAAGTTTGTACACAATTGACCGAGAACTGGACCTACAGGTTTAACGCCAACTCCGAATGGCGATGAACGGAATGTTCTTGTTCTCAAGAAGCTTTACATGGCATTTTGATTACTCTCCGAGGTTTGCCATTGTCTGCAGAGAGGTGGCGGCCGTACAGAAAAATTATTTTAAATTCACATAATTTTCTGTCGCTGCTGGGGTTCGAATCCGGGTTTCCAGGTTCGTTGACATAGAGGCCACGCACTTTAACCAACTACGCCACGGACGCCACTCAAAAAGGTAAAATCTCTCTAAAATCCACAAAAATTAATATATGGACTTGAAATTTTGCATATGAATTTTTTTCATATAACATGTACTCTGTGTATGAAATTCAACCAAATTGAGTGAAAACCACGCCTACCTCCCATACAAAGTGACCTTATCAAAAAACAAAAGCGAATATTTTCTGTTAAAACTAGAACGAAAATGTTTTTACAAATAAACATTTGATTGAATACATACCGTGGCGTCCGTGGCGTAGTTGGTTAAAGTGCGTGGCCACTATGTCAACGAACCTGGAAACCCGGATTCGAACCCCAGCAGCGACAGAAAATTATTTGAATTAAAATTAATTTTTCTGTACGGCCGCCACCTCTCTGCAGATAATGGCAAACCTCGGAGAGTAATCAAAATGCAATGTAAAGCTTCTTGAGAACAAGAACATTCCGTTCATCGCCATTCGGAGTTGGCGTTAAACATGTAGGCCCGGTTCTCGGTCAATTGTGTACAAACTTAATAACACGCACAACACAATTGATCATAAGAAGCTAGGTCAAAGTCCTTTCAAGGGCTGAAATGACCAGTTATTTATTTTATTTTATACCTTGACAGCCTCGCTTGTAGAGTGCAAGCGCGCTTGGCTGCCAACCCTGAGGTCTCGGGTCCGAATTTCAGCCAGGCCATGGTCCTAAGCTTTAAACTTTCGTCATTTCTTTTCTTAATTCTAAACAACTGAAATTACGAATTCATCAATACCTACCAATTTTAAGTTGTAGTTGGTGGTAGAGGCGTTTGTGAAGAGGACTGCTTAGTAACTTCATTAGACTAAAGTAAATACATAACACTTGCCTCAGATTAAAATTCACATGATTCTAGGGATTTCTGAAACGCTTAGAGCATCCGGAATAATTTTACTTTAAGACCCTCGCCCCTTTTTTCTTAATGTGTATTTGGAGCCCCTAAATACGATGCTCCAAAAAAAGGTCAGCCTTAAATGGTTTAGGATATAAAAATTGTGAAAGTTTGAAAATTTTTGTTTTTTCGCTTACGAAAATATCCACATTTTTATACAGAAGAGTAGCACTCATTATTTTTTTTTTTTTGCATGCAAATGGGCAAAGCCCTTATAAATGGTATAAACAAGATAACTTTATCACCCTTATAAATGAACTGTCAAAATTTGTACTGGGAAGCTTTTGCACAAACCAGATATATTTGCTCTTCGATTTAGGTGAGCAAACGAGGTGGCAAACTTATAACAACAATCAGCTGTTTATATTTTTCAAAGTTTAGTCTTTTCCGCCAAATAAAAGCGTAGCAACAATTATAAAACAAAGGAAAGAATTGTTTCTAGTTATAAATACATAACTAAAACAAAATGGCTATTAACTATTCACAAGTTAATAGCTGACATATATCTCTGAAAATGCACAATCGGTTTTAGGGGACGTTCACACAATCTACCTGATAAAAATAACTAATTGCCCTAAATATAACTTTGCCGCTTTGCATGAATACCATTACTAATTAACCATTAAAAGGGTAAAATATGGTCTTTTAAATGTAGTATTAACTGCAAAATTCCATTCATTACTTTACAAAATTCGAAGGATTGAAATTGGATCTGTGAAAAATTCCAATATTTTCAAGTATTCTCAAATTAGTTTGATTAAAAGTGGTGCCAATGACCAATGAGGGTTAAAGCACTTTACCTATTTTAACAGGGTTGATATACAATAGGTAGGCATTGGAAATGGTAAAGTGAAATTAGCTTCCATTCACTTAAAAATGTCCACTGAATATTCAAACTACGATTTTTATCGTCTAAGCCATTCGAGACCAAACAGATTTTATTGCACCAATAGGTTTAGGAGGCCCATGACAATATAATAAGAATAAGAAAAATATTCAGCCGTGGGCCCTTAAGCAAAATGATGCCCTTGACTGAATAGATGTACCAACTGAAATCCTTGGTGAAATCTAAAAAAAATCCTGTTGACAAGTATAAAATATGTCGGCCCTCTATATTAAACAACAGTGTGTGAAGCACTTCATTTGGTACATGGTATAATAATACAAGGTAGCATTGACAGTTGCTTGGGAAAACATCTACTGTCAAAAAATATACTCAAAAAGAGAGCGCTCACAATCCGCCATTGAAAACACAAGCAATGTTGAAAACGTTGAAGTGAAAAAAAAACAGCAGCTGCTGATGCATTTCCACAAAAAGCTGTTTTTGACAGGAGATGTTTTCTTGCAGAAGAGAAAATAACCAGTTGTCAATGCTACCTTGTATTATTATACCATGATTTGGTACTAAAATACCGTAGTAGTGGTCTAAGCCTGTTGCAGTCTTAGCACAATGTAAGCCCTTATTTTCATTCCTTGCCATTCACTCATTCTATAAATAATTTTCGTTCTCGTCTCTTTTCAATTTGCTGGTAGAGTTTGACAGGCCGATGAAAAAAGGGACAATAAGAAAAATACGTACGTGTACTCGTCAAAGGTGCAATTTTTCTTACGATTTTCGGTTGGACAAACAGATTTTACAATATTTCCATACATTTATTTGAACGAACATTATTTTCATTGTTTAATTTTGTCAAAAATTCGTTGCATTCAAAATTAACATATTTCTGGAGTCGATCAGCCGTTTGGCTGGAGTACTGACTAATATGCAGATCCTGCTCTCATCGATTTGCATGGCGTTGACCAGTGCTGTGATTGGAAATGCATATTATCAGAAAAAGCAGTTCTATCCAGCTGTCGTATACATTACCAAGTCCAATGCATCAATGGCCGTAAGTAGCTTTCAGGGGACAAGCCCAAAAGTTCAACAATTGCAGATTATTCTAATTTTGTCATTGCTTTTCAGGTAATCTACATACAATTTTTCGTTATAGTTTTCATGTTTGGAAAGTTGCTCCGAAAAGTGAGTGTTCTGCTTAAGCTAATCTCCTTAGTATAGTTGTTTAAAACGCCTACTTTACAGATCTTCCTGGGCACTTTGCGCGCTGCTGAATTCGAGCATTTGTTGGAGCGCTTTTGGTACGCACTCACCGAGACGTGTTTGGCATTCACAGTTTTTCGGGATGACTTTAATCCACGATTTGTTGCACTATTTACAGTGTTACTATTTCTCAAATCATTCCATTGGCTAGCGGAAGAACGTGTTGACTTTGTAAGTTTAGTATACAGAGTTGACTGGGTAAAGTAATCAATTTCAATTTTTGGCGAAATGTATTGTTATCAAAAGTGATTACATGAAGTGAAGAACAGTTGAATGATGAACTGGATATAACTAACATGATTTGTTTACTTTTTATAAATGAATAACAATAATATATGTAAGTATTTACTTTTTATTCTTCCAGATGGAGCGCTCGCCAGTTATAGGTTGGCTGTTTCACGTTCGAGTCGCAAGTCTTCTCACCGTTTTGGGCATTTTGGATTATATGCTGCTGATGCATGCCTACAACTCGACCATCGTCCGTGGTCCTTCTGTACAGCTGGTCTTTGGTTTTGAATACGCTATTTTGTTGACTGTCGTCGCTAGCACTGCTATCAAGTATGTTCTACATGCTGCTGAAATGCGCACCGATACACCTTGGGAGAATAAAGCTGTGTTCCTGCTATATACTGAACTGGTCATTGGTCTAATAAAGGTGGTTTTGTATGTGCTATTCGTCATAATTATGGCGAAAATATATGCATTGCCAATGTTTGTGTTTCGGCCAATGTTCTTTACAATACGGAATTTCAAAAAGGCACTCAGCGATGTGATCATGTCTAGACGCGCTATTCGCAACATGAATACTCTGTACCCTGATGCTACACCGGAGGAGTTGCGTTTATCCGATAATATTTGTATTATCTGCAGGTTGGTTTTGAATGAATTTAATTTTTTAGCAAAAATTTACAATTTTCGTTTTCATCATATACAGAGAAGACATGGTTAGCAACTCCAAAAAGCTACCTTGCGGTCATATTTTCCACACAACTTGTTTGCGTTCCTGGTTCCAGCGTCAACAAACTTGTCCAACATGCCGTTTGAATATATTGCGTGCTCCAGCTGCTAATTCAACTGCGATACCACGTCCTGAAGATGCACCCGCCGCTGCAGCTGCACCAGCTGCTCGCGCAGCTGCCGGTACGGTGCCAGCAGCAAATGTTGCTGCCGCAGATGCTGTAAGAGCGGATGTTAATGGAACAGCTACGCCGACAGCGACAACCTTCGAAAATTTAGCAGCAACAGCAAGTAAGCACTTTAAAAACATTGCATTTCGTTCAAATATATTCCAAGTACTTATTTTTTTCAATTTAATTCATGTAGTTCCTATGGCTGGCAATATTCCTCCTTATGCCGGTGCTCCAGGCTTTCAAACTCTGCCGATTGTGCCGCCACCGTTTATGATGCCTCCACCATTTCCATTTATTGCGCCCTATGCTGTACCACCGCCCCCAATGCCATCAGATTTAACAACATTTACGGTTGAAGAACTCAAGGTCTTGGAAGGATATGAACGTCAAAACATTGAAGAACGCATAAAGGTCAGTTTTATATTTCTAACACTCAATTCATTATGAAAAAACTTACAAATTGCACTAATTCTGTTATACGCTAGCTATTACGAAACATACAACTCATGCTAGATGCGGCTGGTTTACTCATGAATAACTATCAAATTGTTACTGCGCGCATGCAAGCTCCCACACATGCAGCAACCACAACAGCAGCAACAACAGCGGCTACTACTCCACCGCCGGTTAGCTTAATATTTGATGGACCCAGCACATCAGCTGCAGCAGCAACAGTTGCCGCTGCGACTGTTGAGGCAACAACAACTGCTTCCAAAGTGACACCATCATCGTCGTCATTGCTGTCCCCAGTTCTAAAGCCACCAGAAATGCAGCCGGAAATTTTTAACAAGCATAACGAAGTCACCATTGAAGACTTAGGCGGCGAAGAAAACGAACAAGATTTTATACCTAAAAAAATAACATCACCAACATCAACAACAACAACAATAATAACCACTGACAATTCGGAGCTGAGTGAGCTACGCAAACGTCGTTTGAAATTTCTAGAAGAAAGTAATAAATCTACACCATCAACTGAATAATTGATATAATAAATATATAAATAAAAATAAATCCAAGAAAAATGAATTCAATATGTTTGAATATGTATTGTTGAAATGGGAAAATGATGAACTGTATTTAATACTAACTACGATTAAAACAAAAAAACAATTATAAATAAAAATTAAAAAAAAAAAATAAATACAAACACAAAACATTAATTAAATGTATTTAACTTTAATTTTAAAATATTTAAAAACTTTTTTTGAAGATTATTAATTAATAATAAATATAATTTAATATTTTTAAACAAAAGAAAGAAAAAATAAATTTATACATCTCTATATAAATATATATCTGTGTATATAAATCTATAAGATGAACACAAATAAATTTTATAATTAAAAAGTAATTAGGCATCTTTGCTTCCGATAAGTTCGAAGTCAGAAGACAACTAAGACTGGCAGCTTCGGTAGTTGTGAAGTAGCGCTCTTGACTGCTACCCCAGGGGTTCCATGGTTGTGCGCTTAAACCTGTCTGCATTTCTTTCCTCATTTCTAATGAACTGAAATTGAAAATCCATCAATGCTTACAATTTACAAAAAAACAGCATAACGTAAAAGGCGGAAAGCTCATTCTAAACTAAATCTGGGAAAATCATCTAAATTTAAAAATGATAAGGATTTAACACTGGATCAAAAATTGTGTTAGAAAGACTAAAACGGAAACGGAATATCTAACAAGCCTTGATATATCACCTGATCTGATTACAGAAATACACAACCCAACGTATACTAACATTGCCTTTTTGGAATAAAACTCAGCACACATAAAGTAAAAAATATGCAAAATTTTGTACCATAAAAAGATAATTTTTTCGTTCCTAAAATATAGTTTTTTTTTTAATTTTTTATAGAGATAAGTAATGTTAATTTCAATGAGATTTATTCAAATTAAGGTTTTAATCTAATAAATTTTGTTTTTTACTTCAAACATTTTTGCGATTCTTATTTTAAACTTAGATTTATTAAATGTTTACGTTTGTGTACAAACCATAAATTAAAATAACTTACCATTTTAATTAAAATGACTACCAGAAAAAATAAACAAACAAAAAATCACATTGCCAAAGTACGCAGACATATCAAAGTGCAAGGCTAAGTGCACCTTTTAAGATAATATAAGTTTTGCTTCAAAAATTGTTCTTTAAGTGAAAATGAAAATAAGAGTATGCAAGGTTTTTCTTTTTTTATTCCTCTGAAAACAGCCCTTGATATTTCATTCAAGTGTCCAACTCTTCACACCTAAAATTTAGCATTACTTTTTTTTACATTTTCATCTAAGATTTCTGCTCTGAATATCCTTGGAACCCAAAACAGTTCAATGGCTCACCTAGAATTTGGTTTCACCCATTATTATGAGCTAATCACTTCAGAAAAAAAGGTAATTTAAAATGGCAACAGTTAGAATAAAAGAGCAGTCAAATATTCCGGTTTTCGGAAACTTCTAAAAATGGTTTCAAATGCATGGAATTCAACTTCAGGTAGTATCGTGCGGCTGTGGTAGTTCAATTGCGCGATCAGACCTTTCAGATCGGTCACGATTAATACATGTGGATAATAATCAACGAACTCCAACCACAATATCCAATATTGAAATGTACCCAGTAATAAATACATAAATTGGATGTGTTCAGTATTGAAATTCTACAAAGAAGAGTGGTAGTCACACCTGGTTTCAGGAAAATGAGACCCAAGAAATACATATGTTGGGTGTTAATTCCTTCAACCTGCGTCACCTCGCAATGGGGCAAGTAGTATCAAGCCGACAAGGCAGATGACTAAGTTAAGTACCAATAAAAGACATTCAATACACTGCATGAAAGAAAAAATTATGTTACACCTTTATGGACTCCCCGCACTGTGATTTGAAGCCATATTATGTTATGGCACATTAATGGGCCTTTGCATACTCAACAAAAAGACCATCAAAATAACAAATCTAAAAGCGAGCAAATTTTTTTTAGGTGATTGGGCACGTTTTATAGTTTTTTGGAGTTTTTTACCTATAGAATGGAAACTAGTGCGCCGAATTTGACGTTATGGGTATTAAACGGATTCCAGGAAACAGAATTTTCACAAATTTTTCAAAGTTCAAATGACGAATTTTGTAAAGAGATCTGGGCTTGTACTCTCCTTTTTTCAATTGTTAATATGAAAATTAGGCTTAAAATCAAACCAATCTCAATTATTTTTACCAAGATTGTTGATTGTTGATATATAAAAGGGTTCTCTCGGATTTTTATCGTTCAATCACGGGGTAACCGCTGAACCGATTTTAATAATTTTTTCACTATTCAATTGCTATAAGAAGCGACCCTGCTACTGGGGACACCCTTTTTGGTAAAACTTTTTATTTAATTATTTAAGAATTTATGCATTTTGATCCATGCTGCCATTGTATGTATAAGCAGCACAAAATAACAGCAAATAATAACTTAAGCTCTTTGTTGAGAGAGAGAGGTGAAAGTCTACAACTCACCACGGTGCCATCTTGAGTGGATCATGGTATAATAATACAAGGTAGCATTGACAACTGGTTATTTTCTCTTCTACAAGAAAACATCTCCTGTCAAAAATAGCTGTTTATGAAAATGCATCTGCAGCTGCTGTGGTTGTTGTTTTTTTTTTTCATTTCAACGTTTTCAACATTGTTTGTGTTTTCAATGGCGGATGTGAGCGCTCCTTTTTTGAGTATATTTTTTGACAGAAGATGTTTTCTCAAGCAACTGTCAATGCTACCTTGTATTATTATACCATGGAGTGGATAGTTGCACTCAGTTAATTTCTGCTGCAATGTTGCCATAAGTCCAATTAATCGTATTTATTTTGATTTTACTAAGGTTAAACTCTTTTCATTGCAATAAGAAGCCACTCTTTTTATTTATATATATAATAAGAAATATTCTCAAATAAAATAAAAAGAATTAAACATATTTGATTCTTGAGTCTTTATTCAAAATATGTTTTTATGGAAATAAAATCAAGGGTGAAATTTTCTGCAATGTAAACTAAACTTAAGAAACATGCAAGTTTGGTATA
Organism: Pherbina coryleti; assembly: GCA_943735915.1. Classification (NCBI taxonomy): domain Eukaryota; kingdom Metazoa; phylum Arthropoda; class Insecta; order Diptera; family Sciomyzidae; genus Pherbina; species Pherbina coryleti. The sequence goes on along the minus strand of OX030949.1, from coordinate 158,736,965 downwards.
ACGAGGAGTTTGGCATAACACGGTTATTTGAGAAATAAGATCTCATTCCAATTTCCGATTCACCGATTTCTATATTCACTTCGATAAAGGTGGTATTCCGCCATACAATACGCGGTTAATACAATATTTTTAAAAGACTTCAGGAAATTAATAATGTAATATTTCTCAATTATTTGTATGTTATATACTTAATCAAATTATTATAAATAAATATGAATAAAAGTAAAAACAAGCTTTCAGTTTTATAAGGCATGCTTTCATTTAACGCCTTTGCCGATTGTTTTTGAGGAGTAAACTCCAATCATCGTTTTTAATTTGTGTATTGAACGAATCACTGCGCATCGAACCAAAAACCCAAAAACGCCACTGCAACCACCCTCAAATAAGAACAACTTTTTGAATAATTCATTTAATTTATTTGATTTTGGTTATTTTTTTTTTTTCAATTTTGAATTTATTTTTCGCTTTGAAATAATTTGAAATTTCCTTTTTCGTTTTAATTTTAATTCATTGTAGGACATTTTGCAGTTTACATTATTTCGTATATAATTTCTTTAGTATTGTTCTTTTGGTCGGTTTGTAAACCGGCGAAATAGAACGCTCTAGCTACAGATAAATTATATTTATTTATATGCTTAACATGCTCAGTAATGTTAAGTCAATGCATAAGACATAGTGTGTCTGTTATTGCTAACGAACGTTTGTATGCATGTTTGTATGTATGTATGTATGTATATAATACATACTTCATTTAGTTTAATGTAATTTATATAAAAAGTAATAGTTGGCTCTTAGCTGTTAGCTTAAACAACAGTAGTTTATAAATATTTTGTTTTAAAACTATTCAACTGTTATTTTTGTTTTTTTTTTAGTCGTGTGTGTTTTTAAAATCTTTCTATTCAACTATTGGCAAAATATGTGTCTTGTGTGATTTAAAAACGCAATGTTCTTCAATGTTGGCAGCAAAGTGTTTTTTTAATGCTAGATTTTAGTTTGATTGATTATATCTGGAAATAAAAATGTGTTATATGTGCTAAAAGTTACAAAGCTGTTTCCTAAAGATTGCTGCTCAGTTGTTAGTTAAAAGTTTTATTAAATTTTTTGTTGCTAGAACTTTGGAGTTTATAGTCAGTTATTGCTTGCTTTAAAATTTCCTTTTTTTCATTGTTAAGCATGTGCGTGTAAATTATAAATTATAAGGCTTTCATTTATTATAATTAAGTCATTTTCTTTCTTTTTATTTTTTTTTTTTTTTATTTAGATTTTTCTTGACTAGAAATAAAAATAGAAATAATTTGATTAAAAATACAACTGTAGCTTTAAAACTAGCATTTAAAAATCAATTTCACAAATAAATAAAAAAACTAACTTAGTTATAAATATTATAAACTAACATAATAAGCGACTTAAGTAGAAAAAATCAGACCTTTAAGTATTGTTAGAAAGCAATACAAATAAAAAAATTGTAAAAATACTTAACTTTTGCTCAAAAATATTATGTTTCATTTTTGCTGGCATAATTTTGAGTAAATTGCAAACAGTTAAGTTTGAAAAGAAATGGTATAAAATTGCTGCTCTACGATTCGAGTTTTTTTAACGTTGTTAATTTTCAATTAAAAATTTAAATAATTTTGACAAAACCAAAATACTTTCATTTAAAAACTTACAAAGAATTTAGCACCAAAAAGGATTTTTTTTTTCAAAAAGTTCTGCACAGCAAATTTTTTACTCTAAATGCTTTAGATTAGATTTGCTTAAAAAATAACAGAAAAAAATTTAAGTTTAATGTAGCACTACATGTGTGTGTGTGTGTAAAAATATATAATACGAACAACTTAAATACTTTGGTTTAACATACTGCGTGTAATAATTTCATTTAAGCGTGCTCAAAACTAAAATTTTTTTAGCTAGTTTAAAAAATAATTTAACTTTTCACAATAATGCAGTAAGAATTCATAAAAACTAAGTTTAAGTAAGAATACAATTTAAAGTTAACGCTATATAATACAATTTTCTTCATAGTTTTTTCAGCAAATAAAATGAAAAAATGCGCGAATGGTAACATAATAATTGCTACATAATAATTAAAAATATTCTATAATTATTTTTATAATAAATCACAAATTTAGAATATATTCTCATTTTCTCCCTTGTTTTTTTTTTGTTTTTTTTTTCTTTTTTTTCCTACTACGCACTTTAACAGCTATTTGCTTAAAATATATTAAAATATCTGAATACCTACATTCGTATCTCTAAAGTTTATAATTTCTTCATAAGTGCAGATTTATGTTGTTTTAGTTTTGTTTTTAGGATTTGAAAATTTTCTTTTTATTACATAGTAGGGACGAAACTTGGAGCAGCTTCTTTAAATTTCGATCTTCTTGCTCGATTTGCTCAATTTGGTTGATCATGTTGTATAGGTGCGTATAACATCGCGTATAACGGCTCGGCAGAGCGGACATTGGCCGCCACCTACACCTCGCCATTGTTCGATGGCGCAGTCGTAGCACATGCACATATGTCCACACATATAGAGCACCGAATCGATTTGGTTTTCATAGCAAATCGTGCATTCGGCATTGGTTGAGCTAGTGTCGGAGTTGTGATGATCAACGGTGTCCTTCCATTTGTTGATAGAGTTGGAGTTACTATTGCTGCCATTTGTATTTGAAATTGGCTGTAAGTAGAAAAAGAAAAGAATATTTTTTTATTAAACTATTACTACTCGTGAAACATTTTTTAATGTCAAACATATTTTTTTATATAAAACACATGTGTGTCAATGTGTAAGATGTGTGCTACCATCTTCTATCGCACTTTTGTAGTTAGGTTGCGATATATCTAATAGAAAATAAAATTTTTTTAATTCAAGTAAGTGAATTAAAGTGGCGAACCTGGAGACCCGAGTTCGAACCCCAGAAAATTATTTGAATTAAATTAATTTTTCTATACGGCCGTCACCTCTCTGCAGACAATGGCAAACCTCAGAGAGTAATCAAAATGCCATTTAAAGCTTCTTGAGAACAAGAATAATTCCGTTCATCGCAGTTCGGAGTCGGCGTTAAACCTGTAGGTCCGGTTGTCGGTCAATTGTGTACAAACTTTATAACACGCACAACACAATTGATCATAAGAAGTTAGGTCAAAGTCCTTTCAAGGGCTGAAATGGCCAGTTATTTATTTTTTTTTTTTTAAGTGAAAGTCAAAACAAAGTTCATGCTTCAATATTAGGTTTCGTTTAAAATTTTTTAGTTGACTTTTCTTAATTTTTGTCCATTATTACAAAATTTCAACATTTTCTAAAAATTTCGACTCTTCAACAAAAAATTCTGATTTATAAGGCTGAAAAGCTTAAAAATAATTGCTTTATCTTGCGCCAACTCTTTCGTTTTAATCAGTCATTCATTACTACTCAATAATTTTTAAATTAAAATGCCTCACAAACATTACCAACCTCAATGTATTGACTGCTGGCCTTGGATATAATGGTGCCACTTGAACAAGCACCCGCTAGCACACCAGTCTGTGCCGTTGTGGACTGATTGAGGCGCGCTTGGCTGGCTGATAACACTGCTGCTGCCGCATTCAGTTCATGCGTTGAATGTCCCGCAGCCGGTGGCAAATTCACAACCAAAACTGTACCACCGCCATTTGGCTGTATCTGTATCATATCGCCATTTGATGGCATGCTAATCATGCGGCTGCTGGCTCCATTTAAAGTGGCTACCCCACAGCCACTTGGCACTTGGTTAATGGACTGCATGGACGCTAGCGTTGACGTAGAGGCGCTGATATTGCTGCTGTTGTGCGTTGTCGTCACGTTCATTTGACTCGGATGGAGCAGTTTGCGACTTTCAGATATTTGGCTATTAAGGCTGTTCATTGATTCGGACACAGGTATGTTGACGCCCAGCTGTTGTTGGCGTGCTGACGATGAGGTGGCAGTGTTGGGGGGCATTTGTGGTGAGGGTGGCATGACACTCATGGGGTAGGATACCATATTCGGCAGTTGTTGACGGAACATGCGCACAGATTGCGTCGAGCCATAAACATCTAGGAAGGCCCACAACTGGAGTGATTGATCCACGTGCATGACAACCACTGCAGGTCCATTGTTCTTGCTAATTGTCACCTCGCCATTGGGCGCAACGAAGAATGCAATTTCATCGCCACGTTGTGGTGTCGATGCAATGTCCTTGCTGACCACCCAGTACTCCGGACGATCGAGCAGAAAGTCGGAGTCATTTGGCAAGTCAGAGGATTGCAAGGCAGCGGGATTACATGAGGTTAAGCCAAGCGCAAGGGCACCCACATACATCTGTTCCTTCTTTAGTATCTGTACTATGACTTTTTCGCCAATGCGTATGGGGCGAGCGGTAAACACATAGCCCTGACAGAAGTCCGACTCGCTGCGTGAGGCAATAAAGCGGTCTTGCGAGAGTCGCACATTGCGACCCTTTGTAATGTGAAAGGGAACTGGAATCAGGCGACCGTTGGCATTGTAGCGCAAAGGTGGCAGTCCATTAGCAAGATCAGCAGCCACATGATCACCACCAATGTTTAACGACTGCAGCGATGGCATAACAATGCGCTCCAAGTCTTGTTCGCCCGGCAGTGAACGACGAGATGTCTGCTGATGTCCTGTGTGATTAAGCTGATTTATGCCCATTTGCGTGCCACAAGCTGCAGGCAAGGTATTGACATTGGCGCTGCCTGCAACACCAGTGTTAGCAACAGCGCCACCAGCACCCTGCTGATACATATAGATACGTGCATCCAGAAATTCAATTGCCGTGCAGTTGCCATATATATCAATGATGGTCCAGAGTAGGCCACGCGTATCAATGCCCGATAGTATGACGCCCTTCTCTTCGTTGTTAATGCCGTAGATGACCTCGCCCGCTGTGTTGACATAGTAGTAAAGTATATTGTCCTTTTCGCAGTACTGTTCGTGCAACGCCTTGGCCCAGAAACCAGGTCGATTGGTTAAATCGGGACAAGCGTATTTGGGCAGACCATTTTCTAGCGATGCTGGATCGTTGTTGGTGAAACCGAAGCGTATACCACCATTCCAGTTATTAGAGATTTCGGCAAATTTAACGCAAATGCGTTCATTAATTCGCACCGGTCGTGCCGAAAAGGTAATGGCGCGACAAAAGCTTTCAAAACGACGCGCTAGCGTGCCGTCACGTGATATGCGGATATTGTCGCCATGCACGCTATGGAATTGTAGAGGCGGCAGATTATTTGGACCAGGGCATGAGGAGGGAGATCGCCGGACTGTAAAGAAAAAAAAAAAGGAATTAGTTGTTTATTTTATGTATAGAAAACTATTATATTATCATATAATTTTCCTGCATAGGACAGTACACTGTTTCTAGTGGTTTATAATCAGGATCAACTTTTAAGAAATTTGTTAAACAGAGAAAAAAGAAGTTTCTACAGAGCAGTTATGATCAATATTATCAAATGTTTAAGATCAGAGGATCAAATATATTCTAGAACTTATACATTAACAAAAAAGGTCTTGGTTCTGTATGTTTATCCCTTATGGTAACCCGATGATTGACACGTTCTATAAAAATTCCCTATAATTTGGCAGCAAAAACATGAAAGTATCTCCAAAACTGTGAATACGAGTATTATTAGAACATGGGATAAAAACTTATTAAAAATTAAAAGGTTGGACTTCGAAAACCAAATATTGAAGTATTTTCTAATAAAAATAGAATTTTTGTTTCTTTGTTAATTAATTTTTTAAATGCGTAGTAAAAGGTTAAAAAAAATGTTAACGAAGTCTAGGTGACTAAAGCGGAAAGTTGTTGAAATTGTCATTTTGATATGGCGCCCACTATTTTCGTTATATTCTTAGGCAATGAAAGATTTGAAAATGTATGGTACATTTAGTCAAGGTACTAAATCTGAATAACATGTTTGGATTCCTTTAGGATTTGTTTTGGACTAATAGGCTCATAACAACAACAAGTCAAGCATGGATATCATGAAGCATGTTAAAAATAAATTTTATTTAATATTTTCCTTACTCGCACGTTCAAACAAAACTCAAAAGTATATTTAAAGAAATTTTATGGCCCCCTACATTTAAACCGAAGAGAAAACTCTACTGAATGCTCTTGGCTTAAATCATCCCAAGACAAAATGCATGCAGATGTCGTTAATTAAAAATAGAATGTATATTTTTAATTTGACATAAGACACAGCAGGACCAAATGAAAAAGTTTAGGATTGCAGCTAAATATAATTATATGCACCAAGAGAAGCAAAAATTTGGCATTTCATCATAAAATCCCCCAGACCTAGGATAAAAAGGCTAAATTTAAAATTAAATGTGCAAAACCGATAAAAAAAAAACAAAACAAGTGTAAGAAGTCTGAATAATTATGGAGCATTTAAGAAAAAACATCACTCAATATGGCGACGTCTTAACGTTATAAATACGTAAACGAGCAACAGCGGCAGCAGAAGTAGCAGCAGTTGGAGGAATGCCGACAGACAAAATGTGGCGGCGACAACGACGACAACATACGGTTGATACCAGACGCGTGCCACTTTCATTAACTCACACAAAAGACATTCGGTCCAGGGTCTTTATTTTTTTTTTTCTTTCGCTTTTTGAGTAGTTATACAAAGGGGACAGCAGTGAAATATTTGCTTAATTTTTATGAGGCATGCGCCAGCTGCACATCAGCATGCATCCGAAATAGTCGTGAGCTACCTGCGCAGGATTGAAGAGCGTTCAGAAACTGGCTGATAATCAAGATCAGGACGTTTAGTTTGTAAAGAAAAAAAAAAACAAATAACCCTTAAAGAAAGAAGGCGAAAAAAATTGATAAAGGAAGAAGCAACATTAAGCACGGCAGGATTTCTTCAACCCCTGTGCAGACAATACGTCAAACAGACGGACAGGCATAAGGATCGACAGACAGACACTATGAATGTGCATCACGGTATACGAAATACTCGCTATTTTAGAAGAAATACAGTGCAGCAGGACATGTCGCCGAGGCATTCACTGCTAGTACTCAATAACTTTGGATTGGGGTAGTTTTGACGACAAACAAAACGTTCAAAATGAACGGCAGATGTTCAAATTTCTTGCTTTTTTTTTGTTATGTTTCATAATTTTTTTTTTTTTTTTTTTGTTGTTGTGTGCTTCAACAGAAGTATCTTTGAGATATGCGTATATTTTAAGAGGGGTTGGTTGCATTTGTGGCATACATATCAGCACAAACTCGAGCACATATTTATTCTATACTATATATTATATACCAACTAACAACTATTGAAATTTAATACCTCACGATGACTTGAAAATATACAGCATGGAGGGAGGAAGCAAGCAAGAATTTTTTTATCAAATCTTAATATCGGCTAGCTAGGCGTTGAAAGAAGGAACAAGCAAGTCTGTCGGTCTGGGCTGTCTGTCTGTTTGTGCTGTCGGTTATGTAGTATGTGCAATGATGTCTTAAGCATGCATATGCACCGATTTTACATCCGGCATGCAGAAGAGAAGAAATCTTGTTAGCTTCCGGTTCCTATTGAACAGCAGCGGTTCACTGCTGCATGTCTGCGTGCGTATTTGTTCGTGTTCAATAGCTAACCGATACAGCTGCATAAATTAAAGATTATTTAAAATGCATTTCAAGTCCACACACCAGCAACAACAACAAAAACAACAACAACAAAAACAACAACAACAACGACAACAACAAGATAAACCACAATAACATCATAAAACAAAACAACGGCTAGTACTAATTTCTTGGGCGCATGTTACGAGTTTTTCCGCATTTTATAGAAAGAACACGACGGTCAAACGGATGCACGAATGACAGACATTTAGTAAAAGAGATTAAACCCAAGAAAAACCAGCGAAAAAAAAGAGGAAGGAAATCACGTTCTTTTACTAAAATACCTACTGAACTGTTTTTTTTTTTTTCTTTTATTCAATATTAATTTAATATTGTAAGAATGTCACCGCCGTTAATTACAATAACCATCGGCGAAATGCGTGGAACTTATACACGATGAAGTATACTCTAAAGAAACTTACAGCACTATTAACCTAAATGAATGTAAAATTGCCGACAGCTGTAGTTTTCAATGAATATTATTTTAAAAAATAATTTCTACTAACGGTTATGATATCAAATTAAGAGCAAGCTTATATTTAAACTCTTAAAATCATTCGCAAAAAAATTTCCTTTAAACTCAGCTTAATCGGCTGTGATAAGTCTTAAAAACTGACAGATTAGAACTTAAATAAAGCCGTGTCAAAATGAACGGGTTTTTAATTTTGAATTTAAGAATAGAGTTTAAATTAATTTCAGTGGAATTGAACCTACATAGTAGGTACTTGAAAATCTAAAACAAGAATAAAAAATAAAAATTATACCGAGGCACAGTGGTCAAAAAAGTAGTTTTTTGGAAAGGAAAGTGTTACTTCTGACACATTGAGATTTTGAAAAGATAGGGAGTGACCAGCAGCGTGCAACACGCACGGCATGTTTAGGAAATTTCTTCACTGTTCGGACAAGAGCGCACTTTAGAAACTCGATATTTGATGTCGAGTAGAGCAAGCCATACCCTGTAACACGGACCACAAATTATAATTCAATGGGTTTAGGTCTGGGCTACCCGCTGGCCACTGATCCGTGGAAATGCAGTCTGGTACATTGTTTTTGAGCCACTCTTGAGTCAATTTAGCCTTATGGGCCGGAGCAGAATCTTGTTGAAAGGTCCACGGCTTGTTTTGGAATAATGTCGTATTAAGAGGCTTCACAACCAATTCCAAGACATCGGATTCATTCACTTTAGCCGATGTTTTGAGTCCTTGTTTCACAAAAATGGAGCTTTGTGACCCCATATCATAGGCGACTGCCTACCAAACCATCACAGAAGCTGGGTGGTGACCTCGCTAAACTTTCGGAACGAGTTCTGCTGCATGTCGTGATAACAGAGCATACACTTTATCATTCTGTTTATTAAACGATTCCTCTACGCTGAATATTTTTTGTCGATAAACAGAATTCGTCTGTGGACATTATCCATTTTCGCTTACGTTGTTCCTTTAACACTGCCGTGAGAAGGTGCCCGGTGTGTCTTTTGTATGCTCTAAGCTCCAAGTCATATTTAGAATGCAAGAGTTTTCGCTTGATTCGAGACTTCACCGCCTTGATGGCTCGTGGTGTTCTTACAACACGCGGACGGCCGGTTTTTGGACGGTCGATTATTCTACCAGTATCCTCAAATAACATCATAGTACGATACACAAAATTTCGAGTGACTTCGAGTGGTCCGAAAGATATCGCTTATTTCCATGCCACATTTTATAAGACCCACAGCACGATTTTCGAGCAAATCCTATTCCATGATTATTAACAACTGCCGCCAAAAACTTTTTTCGCGAAAAAGAAGCATAAATGCTAAATGTCAAATAAGCGTTGTCAAAACGAAGCGGGCGCGTTCAGTTCAGTTCACTCACAGTGAGCCATGTACCAAAACGCATAAGAGCACTAAGTAGATATTCTAATCATTCCTTCGTCTGGTTAGATAAGAAACCAAGACAAATTTTTGAAAAATAATTTAATAAAAATTATGTTTCAAGTGCGATATCGTTTTATCGATGTTAAAAAAATTTTTTAAAACTGACCAATATTTCTAGGACAGGAACATACCATACAAGCGAAATAGCGAAAAAAAACGAAGTGCCCACTTCTGCCCTTGAAGGGACTTTAAACGAGTTTCTTATTCACAAATGATCGATAACTAGACCTACTAGTTTACGAAGCTTTATATGGCATTATTAACGCTCTGAAATTAACTATAGCCTTTCGAGAGGTGACGACCGATCAGAAAAATTTATCTCCATTGTTGGTACCCAGTTATACAATTTTGATTATGCCAATTATCGTTTCACGAATTTTCTAAGGTGGAAAAAAGTTAACTTATTCCATGGTGTAATAAACAAGGTCCATGTGATCAGAAAACTTTTTGCTAAATCTGTTAAGCTTATGAATGAGTCAGAAAATATGGTTTTGTATAGTTTGACAGCTCAAGTAATTGATTTTTTTGACACCAACTTATTTATTACTTATTATTACTGATTATTATTTATTATTGATTATTATTTATTACTTATTATTTATTTATTTATTACTTATTTATTACATGGCTTATTCTATTAGTTTCTTTAACCATCGGGTTTTCTTCACAGAACTCAATCTTTAGAGTCACCCTACCGTGAGATTTTTTAATTAGTCCCTGATCTGGCCTCAGAAATGCTCCATCATATTAGGTTTTCATAATATCCTTACCGGCATTTTTTCTCCGTTTTGGTTTTTAAACATTTAAAATTATTTTCTCCTCTTCCTCCTATAAAAATTATTGTGAAATTTTCAGATAATTATTATTTTATCTCTATTTTCTCTTGATTTTTTTTATGATGATCATCTTGCAAAACTTTAGATACAGGTTGAATGTACGACCTTTTTATCAGGGTCTTGAGTTTCATCAAAATTTATAGGCCTGTGTTATGTAACTTATAACAAACACCTCAAGCGAAATTCTATTACTCTTAAAACTTGATTATCACCCATAGGTTAAAAGAAATTTTTATTCTCGTTTTAATTTTGTTTTTAAATTTCATTGTTTCTATCTTAAGCTAACACTTCAACATGAACCATTGACTCAACAGCTTGGCAGCTATTTACAGATTTTTTTTTTTTTATTCTTTAAATTTAACGTGGTTCATATCCAACAAAACTATTAATAGAGATCTTAACGTCGTACCTGTAAAAGAAGAAATCAGCAGATTTAGCACAAAATATTTGCAAAGGCTCAGCGACCATTCAAATGTTCTGGCGATATCTTTATTGGATGACAGCGAAGAAACGAGAAGACTGAAGCGGAAGCATGTTTTAGATTTACCTTTTCTAAACTAAATCTTTACCACTAGTGTATAATACCTTGTCGTGTATTTCAATGGAAATGTACGACTTTATGTCAATTTAGCATAATCATCTTGTTTGCTTATTGTTTGTTATAATAAACAGATTGCAAATATAAATAAAAATTAAAAAAAAAAAAAAAAAAAAAAAAAAAAAAAATTTAACAAAACAAAAAAAAAAATAACAAAATTATTGCAAAATCTTAGTGGCATAGCACGGTGGCCACACTGAGGTCAACGGTACATTGTACTTTGTACGATTAAAAGAAATTTGATGCGCTCTCGTTTCTACAGACAATACGGAGGCGACTTTATAGGGTTTCCGTAGATAGTGTGGACAACTACTTCGCTTTGCATGAGGCGATATAAAATTACGCAAGTTTACACAAGCAAATACATATAAAAAAAAAACTACAAACGAACATGTATTTTATGCGGATAAGCATTGCCATAGCTTGATTCAACAACTAAAAATTTGAGCCGTTCGTTGACTATTGCCACATCTTCCGCCGTTCGCCGCATATTATATTCAAACACTTGAAATAATCAACAAAGTGAAATTAACTGTTACTATTTAATTAATGCCTTAATTATGTGTTCATTAACTCTTAACAATGAGTAAAATAATTTTAGAGCAATGAAGAAACTACTTCAGGATGCATGTCTGCTTAGCTTACAGCAATTCACCACCCCTGCCGCTTTTTGCATCCACTCATTACAATGCCGGTACGTGTGTAATGCAATGAAAATTTATATGATTTCACTTCAACGCACGCTTCGATAAACAAGCAGCGGAAAGAGCAAATTTATATAAAAATAACTTATCTTATTGTACTAAAGTTGTTGTTTTTCTTGTTTTTGTTGGTTTCTTAGAAGGGGTCGGTCTTCAAAGTAATCGTCGTGGTTGTTGCTTCGATGCCTTCCATGTACTTGTAATTTTTATAAATAAGCATAGAAAATTATTTCAAAAATCAACGAAGAAGAATTCCGCTGAAGACTTTAATTTTTATGCTCGACTTATTTTTTTAAACAACTAAAAAAAGGGTTGAAAAAATAAATACATACGAATGGTATAGAAGTGCCTGGAGAAGAGACATAAAAATCTAAGGCAAGTTTAGACGAGTGTTTGAAACTATCAAAAATCTAATATATTAACTGATTACCAACTAAACCACGCCATTAAAGAACAACGCCAAAGGAATGAGTGGATTGAAAAGTAAACAGTTCTTGCTAACATACGCTTAACTTTGCTAATTATTTGTATGCCTAAATCCGGTGACTGGTGACTTAATTAGAGGCTAATTTGTTTTAACGCCGTTGGCGTTGATTAATCCTGTTTGTGCGATGAGGTCACGTGTCGGTTGTGGGTAGCTTAGTAAACATTGAATCATAGCATCGAAGGCGTTCACCACTTTTACTGAGCGCTGAACTGTAATGCCGTGTGCCGCCGACGTTAAAATGATTAAACATGAGCACAGAGCGTGTGGCACCAATCAAATTAGACTCAGCTACTAGTTGACTGACACTTTGCTGAGGAACTGAGCAGCTTATCAACGGAAGTTGTAATAAATTCATTGACTATAAAACGATTATCGACTTCGTTTAAATTACTTTTTTATCTCAAAAAAAAAAAAGAGAAGGTAGGTTTAGTTTGTAATATTAATTTTAAATATTTCCAAAAATATAAAAAATTCTCTCTCTTCAATACGGCTTAAATGCATTATGATGGTGTTCATAATACTAAAACCTCCGCAGATACGAGTAGCTTTACAAGTGTTTACAACACACACACACACACGAGAGCTCCAACGATTAACCAACGTATTTAACCGCTATAAAGTGAACACCCATGCCGTCGTCACCCACATTGTGTGGTTTAAAAACTAGCTGCGTTACCTGTATCAGAAGCTTTAGTCAATGAAACAACCCACACTTTGGCGTTAGCGAAACATGTTTATCAAAAACGCCCATATGTTCAACTTCATATTGTACGATTATTGTATTAAATATTACAAATTAACAAACATTAAGTGGGTGAAATGTTGATAAAAAAAAAACATAATTTATTTGAAAATTATTTAAATTTAAAAAAGGAATTAGTATAGAAATTTATCATTTTTATATTTAAAAACTTCAGAAGACACACAGAGGAATTCAAACTTTATGTTTGAATCAAGTCAAAAATTTAGAATGATAAAGTACAAGCAAAAGATTAACATGACTCTATAAAAGTGATAAGTAAAATCTTATAATTTCAAAAACAACCAAAAAAAATTTTCATAACTTAATAATTTTGTAAAAAAAAATTTAAAAAAAACATTTTGAAAAAATGAAATTCACAAAAAATGTCAAATGCTTTCAAAAATCAAAAAGTTGTTTCATTTTTGTGCAAAGTTGAAGCAATTTTTGCTAATGAACGTCATGTAATACGAAAGGAAAATTAGGAATGAAATAAATATTATATATCATTTATTTTTACTATAACAACGGCTGTTCCGCCATATTTTAAGAAATTTAATATTTTGAACCGTTTTGAAAAAAAAAAATAGTTTTTGAAATTGAAAATGCTAACGATACTATTGTTGAAATAATTTTTTTGAGATATTTGCACCGAAAGTCCAAACATTGAATTCCTCATCATTTTCCATGCACAGATTTTTAACTTCAAATACAACCTTTAGCATTTAAATTCAGCTTTTCCAAATTGAATTCAACTTTTTTAAAGTCAAATTAATTTTTGAAAATTTTAGATTCAGTCTTTGGCAGGCGAAAGATTCATTTAAGATTTTAGTTATTATTTCCTCATGTTATTATTTCTTCCACCATAAAGTATTATGTATTACATTTTCAGCGGCGGTGGCGCAGTGGATAGAGTGCGTGACTCATACGCCAGAGAACCCTGGTTCACTTTCCATTTGACACAGAAAGTTTTTTCAATTGAATCAATTTTTCTGTTCGGCCGTCACCTCTCTTTAGACAATGGGAAACCTCAGAGAGTAAACAATGCCATGTAAAGCTTCTTGAGAACATGAACATTAGACGTTCGGAGTCGGTATAAAACTATTACACTCAAAGAAACTTTCGTTTTATCGCAACTGAAAAATTCACCAACTACAGTTCGTTTGCGAGTTGTATTTGCCACAAACGAATATTCAGTTGTCATCAACTTAAAAATATATCTTATAAAGATATACACCGCAAGCTATTTCGGTCATTATTATTTATTCTATTAATTATCTTTCTCCCTATGTCCGTCTGTCTGCTTTTGGAGTGCGCTCATCGCACCTCTGTTGCTATCTCCGTCTGCATATTAAGCAAATTACCAATCTGCTTATATAATAACAAGTTGTCCAAAAAGTAACTGTGAGCGTTGTGTTTATGAAACGAAGGGAAAAACAAACGAAGTTTTCATTTGGGAAAACAAATTTTTCAATTGCTCCAATTTAAAAATCACTCGCGTTTATGGCAAACGAAATTAATTTTCTGCAACTAAATGACGCGTTTCTCGCAGCTGACTATTATTATGACAACTGTTGAAGCGTTTGCAAATACCGACGACAAGCTGGCGATAAACATTTTTTATCTTGGGTGTAGGTCCAGTTCTCGATCAATTGTGTACAAACATTTAATAACACGCACAACACAATTTGATCATAAGAAGTTCTGTCAAAGTCCTTTCAAGGGCTGAAATGGCCAGTTTATTATTAATATTATATTTTTAGTTCTTGTGTGTATATGCTAGAGTAGTTTAGTCACCGCCTAAAAACCCATTGACTTGGTTTTCGAGATACAAAATTTTTAATTTTTGGTTTTTTTCTGTGAATTTATATCTCGACTAAAATAAAACCGACAATATTTTTGTGGGTATAAAAATTGATGTGATATGTTATCCTGGAAGTTTTTTTTTTCCAGTGGGGTATGACTTCTTAACTTAATGATATGTTTTTCATAACTGAGGCAATTTGAAATAGCTCCACGATATTATTCTCTTATATTCTATTGCATTTGATTTTAGCATACGAATGGGGGAAAGTGGTTGTTTAAAATCCCATACCATATAATAGTGTTTGTTTTCCAAGCTTATGGTTCCGCCTAAATACAAGAAAAACGACACCTAAGACTATTAGATACCAAGAGGATTTTTCGATATTAGATTAGATTAGGTGTTTTCACGGGAGTTTTAATTTTAATTTAGCTTATATTTTCAAGTTTGTACAATCGCCTTCTATTGCCCCGCTTACTGTTCCCAAGGACGATGATTAATGATCCTGCACATGAAACTAATTTGCAACACGTCTCACACTCCTCCTTCTAAATTTGTACCAAGTATTATTTTTGGATATTTTTACACCCAATAAAAAAAAAATATTGCTTAAGGTAGCATTTGAAGTGGAAAGAGTTGAATTTGAAATTTAAACATACGTTTTTTGAAATGAAAACAGTTTAATTCGAACGATTTTACATAAAAAAATTCACTCTACCAAGAATTTTCATAGCTTTAAAGATGGAAGGGGTATGGTCAAAAAAAAAAAAAAATAATTTTATTAATATAGGTTAATATCGTTAACACACGCTCACCTAGTATATCAGCAGATATTAAAACGAACAGTAAATTCAAAATTGGTGACTTAAATTCAAAATATTGGTTGACATACTAGAATGTACTAAACCAACATGTGAATTAATTATATTTCATAAATAACCGCAAGATACACTCTCTTGAATAAACAAACTTGTCATTGAAAAATATTAAATAAAGTTGTTTGATTAGCAATTTAAAAAACATCTGTGACATTTTTGTATATTTTTGTTCGCAAAAAAAAAATACGGAGCAAAATGTGGAAATTATATAAACATGTGGAAGCACAAACATATATTACAAATCTTTTCTAACACAGTGCAAGAGTGTTAATGCTTTCCCCAACCAATTTTCACTATTAAAATTTAAAGAAAGGTTATGAACAAGGTCACAAAATTAAAACATCAAAAGTCGCTGAAGCGTTTATGGCACACATAAAAGAGCTCGGCCCACAGAATTAAGTAAATGACCCAAAGGTTACTTATTATAAAAACAATCTACAAAGTATTTAACGTTGACAGTTCATTCTTTGGCAGCCCAAGTAGTCAAAAAGAGCGAGTAATCGTATTCTCGGCAGAAAATTAGTCAAGTTAACTCACGTTGAAGCTTTTTCTTTAATTATATCGTGCAACGTTCGGAATATCTATTATAAAATACACTATTATCTATTAAAAGCTAAAAAATACGCAAAAAATTCATGACGTCATGAGGCTGCGGAGAGAGCCGCTCCAAGATTGAAAATGCAGCAACAAATGTTGCATGGAATTATTACTCGGTGAATAAATGCTATTAAGCATGTTATTAAACATTTATGTTATTAAACATATTAAACGGTAAATGTTATTAAACATAAATGAAGCATTTTTCGTCAGGTCGACATACGGAAGCCACCGCTTAATGCAGTAAAAAATACAAGAGCAATGAAAATTGTATGGAACGACAGTAATGCACTGAACACATTGACGACGACAAGCTGTCAAATTAGAAATAGTTCTATATCGACGACTCGACATTGCGACATTAGACCAAATTCTCTCCATAAGAAATACATGTACAAAAATTTGACAGATGTTGTAGTGTCGTTGTTGTCGTCAAAGTGTTCAGTGCATAAAGGTGCGGTTTTCGATCACATGATGAAAATAAAAAAAAAAATGGCGTCATGAGGTCGCTCAGGGAACTGCCTAAAGTAAACTTAATGCAACATCGTTGCATTGATATATTGCATGATCCTTAGGTAAATAATATTGTACCACACAAAAGCAAAAGCAAAAGAAAAAGTCAAGCAAAAGCAAAAGCAAAATCAAAAGCAAAAACAGAAGTAAAACTAACACTAAAATCAAAAGCAAAAGGATAAATAAAAATAAAATTAGGTTAAGTAGGACAAGGAATAGAGAGACAGAGATTAGAGTTTGGCAAGAATAAAAACAAGGATTCAGATAAGGATTGGAAAAGGACTAGGGCAAGGGTTGAGATAAGAAATGGAACAAGGATTTGGACACTCTAAGGACAATATTTACAACAAAATTTGGGAAAAGAAGTAGCAAAAGTAGTAGGATTAGCAAAGGGATTCGAACAAGGTCAGGAATTTGGACATGGATTAAAATAAGAATTTTAGCAAGGTAGAACAATTATTAGGACAAATATAAGAATTAGAATGAAGATAAGGACAAGCTTGGGATAAGAATAAGGACAAGGACAAAGAAACGCTGTCACGACAAAACCTACGGGCATGTCGAGGACAAGCCAAAGCACTAAATAAATTAAAGCATTAATACAGAAAGGAAAAAATTTAATTTTCGATTTATTTTCTTAATGTAAAGCAAATAAAACTTACAAAATTCCTTCGCGTTATTTCTTTATGCACTTTTGTATCTTTGCGGAAATATGCGATTTAAAATCTTTTCAGCAGGTCACTCTTATATACCATTTGGAATTCAAAAAGTGAATTGGGAAGCACAATATCCCGATTGGAATGAAAGTGCAAAAACGGTATAGTTAAAAATTAAAGTAAGACAAAATCTCTGTAACAGTAAAGAAGTCAATAATACGGAAAATGTAGAAAAAACGACCAAAATAATATTGTGCTCAGTACCAGGTGAGAAAAAAAAAACATTTTGAAAAATGTTGTAGTCGATAAAGTGAAAAAATTCAAAATATGTTGAGCTCTTCAAAATTTTTAAGAGAAACGTCATTAAGCTTTAAATCTTCGACACATAAAGTCGGAACAAAATGAAAATGTAAAGATTGACGGAAGTAATAAAATTATATGATACTAACAAAAGAAATAAAACCTACACAATGTCATATAAACCACACTTGCATATTAAGACACAACCACCACCACCTAAGGCAAGTGTGACATTTAACTCAATTCTGCTGAAGCATCTCTACGTGTCAAGTTTGAATCAATATTCGTTCAAATAAATTTATTTCTATTTTACAAGAATAAGTCAATATATTTTGTTAAGCTTCTATAATAATTTAGCTTTAATATTCAGAAACCAAATCAAAACCATTTTTGTTTTAATAAATAAACAGCCAACATTTTGAAAAGCTTAAAATTAATTTCACCTTCCCAAAACCTTTAAGGGACAATCACAGATCATAAAGCTTAAAAACTTCTATAATAAAAGTCTTAAAAATGAACGTGTCAACACACTGACAGAAGCAATTAATAGGGACAAACAAAAGAAACACAAATGTTGACAGATGTCACAATTAACAACTTTGACAATAATTTCCATAAAGCTTTCTATGATTTCATAGAATTTCGAGCCTATTCACACATAAATTTAAAATACAATTTAAAATTATGATAATTTTAGGAGTATTTAGTATATGTGAACTTAACGATGAAGTGTTAATTCTCTGCAAAAATAAAATTAAACAAAAAATTAAACACACTAAGAAACTTAAATGCTATACATATTGGAAAAAAAGAAACTGATAAAAGCAAATGCGTTATATGAGTTTTGATTATGATACTAAAGATTAAGAAAGTAAAAACAAACCTATGAGTATGCTGACAAAGTCACATTTTGACAGCTTATCCAAGTCATACATCGATTTAAACGTCTACATAAATAATCGCAAAGGAAATTGAGCGATTTAAAACGTTAAGCTTAAAATTTCCCACGCTACAAAAGATTTTTTTGTTTTGTTTGCGCCATAGTTAAACCGACTCGTTAAAAATAAGAAGCAAAAAAATACAACTAATAAATTTCCCACGACTCCGAATTTGTATACTAACAGAAGAAATCGAAGTAGATATTCGTAGCAACAGCAGCAGCAATGAGCAGAGTTAAGAGTTTGACTCAGAGAATGAGAAAAAACCTGTACCAACTCGTAATTGCATGTAACAACAACAACAACCACAACGACGACGATCGCAAAAGTAACAACCATAACACGAACTTTGAGTTCGAAGTGCTACCAAAAACCAAATATGTGTATATATTCGCACGCTTAAGTGTATCTGCTGGATTCTAAATAGTTGAAAACCTCATAAGAGACAAACAGCGAAAAAAAGCAAATTTGCAAAAGCAGCTGAGAAAACCAAAACACCGGAAAAACGAAAAGCCAAATTTTTAAAACAAACATGTTATAAAAACCAAACTAAATTGAGTGTTCAATGTGCCGAACAATGCGTTGACGTATCTTTCAGTTATCTCGGTAGCAGAATTACTTTAAAGTTAACATAGCTTTTTGAAATACTTATTAACAGATAATGTTATTTTGAGACACGAAAAAAGCAAAATGTAGATATGGAAAAAATGTGGCAAGTTTCAGCAAAATGGTAAATAAGATATGGGGTTAAAAAAAGAAACCGGTATCGAAAGAATTTTAAAATAATTTCAACTGCACTTCGTGATGGTAAATAAAGCCAGCTGCCGTGTTGGCAATTGTAATGGAGCAAGAGTCAAATGCAATGTGGTGGCAAATTAATTACACTGTTAAGTCGGTGTCGGATATTTATTCCATATCTCACAAAATAGTCTTTGTAGTAAATCCCTTTTTATTTGCCTTCAAATGCCGAAGGGAGATAAAAAGGTAACGACATTAAAGTGCTTCCGACGAAATTTTAATTTAATACAACCTTAAACATTTACTTAGTGTTGTTTATTTGGAGTCAAATATGGCTTCTGCAAACTTGACATTACATTTTATTACATGGTTAAAGATTATTTTTTTCGTAAAATTTCTTAACTTAGAAAATTCTGTGGTGGATTAACATCTACTAGTACCTTAGCACCTAAGGGCCATGCAGTAAATCCATGCAACGAAGGTTTATTTGTATTACAGAAGCGGTTCCCTGAGAAGCCTCGTGACGTCACCATTTTGTTTTTTTTTTTGGGTTGAAATGTACTACCAAAAAGTAACGAAGGGGTAGTGGGGAGTAAAAAAAACAACAAAATTGGTAACGTAATTTATGAACGAGGCCTTAGGAACTTAAAGGGCCAGTATTTTAGTGCTGGCTTAACTTTCAATCTAGTTTTTCTGTGAATTGTAAAAGAAGTTCAAAATAAGTTTAAACGTCCAATATTGGAAGTTTAAACTGTAGTTAACTTTCTATATAACTTTGTCTAATAAATTCTTATAAAAAAAAAGAAATAAATCAAATTAGTAAAAAAAGATCTTCGACTGGGACGAAATTAAAATAACTCCACGGCCGAAACAAAGTATATTCAAAGCTTAAATTGTCAATAAAATGTTTATATGTAAAAATATTTTCGTCATAGTTTGAACAGAAAATATTCGCTTGTTTTTTTTTTTTTTTTTTTTTGAAAAGTCACTTTGTATGGGAGGTAGGCGTGGTTTTCACTCGATTTCGTTGAATTTCATACTCAGAGTGCATGTATTTGCAAAATTTCAAGTCCATATATTAATTTTTTTGGATTTTAAGGAAATTTTACCTTTTCAATAGTCACTTTGCATGGGAGGTAGGCGTGGTTTTCATCCGATTTGGTTGAATTTCATACTCAGAGTGTATATTAAATATTAAAACTCATGCATTTTAAGTCCATATATTAATTTTTGTAGAATTATAAGAGATTTTACCGTTTTGAGAAAGTCACTTTGTATGGGAGATGTTCATCCGATTTGGCTCATTTTGGAAGTTGACCTTTATTTTTTACATAAAAGCTTAAATACCGAATTTCTTTATGATAGCTTGAATATTACGGCTGTAATCGTGATCACAGACAGCCAGACAGACGGGCATGGCTAAATCGACTCGGATAGTGATGCTGATTAGGAATATGTATACTTTTCTATGCCTACCACGCCTCTTTATGGGTGTTATAAACGGATTGACAAAATTAATACACCCCGTTTACGTTTTTTAAACGTGGGGGTATAAAAATCAAGAAAAAATTTGAAGAGAAAGATATGTACATTTTGACGAAATCCGTTTGGAAATATGTTCGAACGAGAATTGCATAAAAGAGAGTATTTTAACTTAATGAGTTAACTTTCAGTCTTTAACATTTCGGTCGTCGAGCGTTAACAAAATTTTATCAAAAAATTATTTTTAAATCACTTAATATTTTTTTGTTTTTTTTTTTCTTTAAAATCTTTCACAGAACCAAAAACGTACTTAATAACAAAGAAAAAGTTCTTTGTCCCAATGTATTATACATTCAAATTGGTCCAAAGTACGAGTTCCTTGATTCAATGAATCTTTGTTCTTACGTTATTTCTTTGATATGTTATGAAGAAAAATGATTAATTAATGACACATACAACTGTTACAATAAGTTAGTCTGTCCTTAGAAATTTTAAAACAATATCAAGATATATTTTAAAAAATCATTTTCTTATTGAGATAAAATTCTCTAATGGTTTTTTAGATATTACAACACAAGATTTGGAACAAAATTTTAATGAACGCGAACAATGAACTGTTCCTTAAAATTAAGAACAACGATTCATTGAACCAAAGAATTCGTTCTTTGGGGCAATGAATAGTTCTTAAAAATCAATGAATTTCGCTTTATGTACAAGATTCTTTGATTTTAAGAACAATATTTGGTTCAGTGTTAAAGATTGTTTCTAAGAGATTCTGTTCTCACATTTCGTTATAGATCAAAATTCTTTTTAAATCGAAAACAACAAATTATTGCAACTTTAATTATATTTTATTCTTCTTCTTATTGCTCGTTATTCTCTTCACTCTTTTGACACTATCATACTACAAAAGAAGCCGGCATCACACATCGCCACCATAATTAAGAGCAAATAATGCCACAAGATTATGGGAGCTTGTCATATAGAGCAGATGTTATAATTTCTACACTTTTTTTTCGCCTCAATACCTTTATAACATGCTTCATGAATATTCATGAACCAACATCAAAAATTATTAGCATACAAATGGATACTAAAGCAGAACATTATCAAAAGTTTCGGCTCTAATAACTTTAAAGGTCTAACTAGTTCCCGTTGTAAAAGTGTCAAAGCTATAGATAAATAGGTAAATATATAAGTTTAACATAAATATGACATAATTAGGTAAGTATTGCACAGAGCATAAAAAAATCTTATCGCAAAAATAAGTGAAAAGTCCCCCCAAAATAATTGAAAAAGAAATTCCCCAGCAACATTCACCACTCTAATTTTATATTTTTTGGTTTTTTTTTTTTTTTTTTTTTGTTTAACTGCAAATATTTTGTTTAACGCTTTGGAGATATCAACAACGATGACGCATAAGACAAACCTAAATTAAAGTAAGAGAGCGAGAACCATTTTATAAACATTATTAAAAAATGTTTAATAATTAAAATGTTTCTCTTTCTCCGTTTGTATTCACGTTAACATCTCTCTAACTGGCCGGCTAGCTGGCGTCTCGCGTTTAAAATTTTTGAAAAGTAAACCGTGAGAAGGTTTAACATGCTCAAACATTTCGTACCTAGTACATAAGTGAATCCATTTGTTATTTTCATTAGATGAACAATCTTTTATATTGTTGTTGTTGTTGTCGTTGTTGTTTTTTCTTTGTGGACTGCATGCTACACCTGGAAACTGTCTATAAAGGTTCATCAATACAACAAAAGCCAGAGAAAAACTATTGTATGAAAAACTAGGGGGGGGGGTTGAAGAGAAGACTAAAACAAAAACATTTGTTGTTGTGTTGTGCTCGTTCATTGATTTTGATATGCGATATGTTCGTTACGTTACGATATTCAAACGTAAAACTGTTGCGCATCTCACGTAGAGCTAGTTGACGTGCGAACCACAACAATAAAAAACAAGAACAACAACAGCAACAAGTTAAATAACTAATGCAAGACAACCACCATAGGCAACATAATACCAAAGTACAAGGAGGCAGCACAACTAAAAAAAATTAACCTCTGAAGCTGTGTGGCGGGAATGCTTTGAGTGAAAAAAAAGTGGTTCTTGCTATTTAATTTTGGGTGCCTTAAATTTTGGAGAGCGTTCGGAATGCACTCGGATATATTTGTGTTTACATATGCGATGTAAATATGAAGCTTACTTTTTTTAGAAATAGTAGTAATGTAATGTGTACTTAATATTATCTAAGGAGAAAACTCACCTAGATTTGAAAAACAATAGTAATTTTTGTGAAAGAAATAACGGGTTTTTTTATCAAAATATGTATTTTGCATCATTTTTGTATTTATTTAGATGCAAATTTTACAAATAAGCATGATTCTATCATGACTTCAGAACCAGGAAAGTGATGAAAATATTCTACTACTTTTTGGTTGTCTCAAAAATACTTGACATTTTAAAGTGTGAGCTATTTTTTTTTTTCTGATAAAAGCAAGTACCAACTCTTTGATAGCTATCACATACAATAATGGAGTTTAAGCTAAAGAGAATTCACAAATGAACCGAAATGTGAGAAAATTTATAGAAATCAAATTCATTGAATTTTTACTTCGAAAAGTGAACTTGAAAATTGCAAAGGCGGTTCGGATGGTCTGCATCAGAAAAAAAATTAAAAAGTACTTTCAAAATAAAAACGCAAAAGGAAAAATTAGTATCCTTCTGTTTGAAGGTTTCTGCAATAAAATTAAAAGTTCTTGTAAAAAAATTAAAAAAGTTATATAAAAAATAATTTCCAAAATTAAAATGTTGTTGTTAAAGTTTCTTTGAGAGTAAATTTTTGGATAAATACGAGAATGAGTAAATTTCTTGTCGTACTTTGTCACAAAGCAAACCTTATTCGTAATGAACACTATTCCTGCAACCAATAGTTTCCAAACGATTTTGGATAAATTTGAATACATTTCTTGTCTTACTGTGTAGAAAAGCAAATTTCATTAGTTAAATAATAACCTGAAATTTACTTCTGCAGTCGCCATTTTCAAAGTGGTAAGAAAAAAAAACAATAATCATTATCTCCATGCTTTCAGAAACATCTGCCGACAAAACAAAAATTTTAGTATTTTTTCTACCACCAGTACCAAAGTAAAAAAAAAACACAAAAAAGTTCAATGCTCGAAAAGAAAAACATTTCTTCCTATGGAAATATACAGAACGATATATACAATACGAGAGAAAAATATCGAGTATTTACAATTATTTTTCATCAGTCATCGTTCAAAGAAATTTCTTTTGTAAAGAGCAATTTTTGCAAGATTTATTAAAAGAAGGTATGTCAACTGACAGAAACAGATTTTCCTCAGCGGCAGTATCATACAATCCAATTTGCGAAATAATGTGCACGGTGGAGTTAGAGGTAAGTACGGATATAAATTATAGAATTCCAAAAAATGTAATGTCAGTTTTGAATGAATAACATGCAAACCGTGGGAGATTCATGATACAGAAATTTTGTTTAAGGAAGTAAAATTATCAAGGGAAAATGTTTACTTGAAGGTTTGCATAAAATAAAAAACATAACGTTGTTTTTGAAGAAGGCCCAATTCTCAAGGTCATAAAGTTGAATTTATTATCTGTGTCTTTGCCCAAACAACTCGAAAAAAAATTATTGATTCACCTTTTGCAAGGAAATGCCTTTATATTTACCCCCACTGGACAGCAGCTTTATTTATTTTTTCTTTAAATTTAAAAAATTCTTGTTTTCATGACTTTGCCGTAGCCGGATGCAAATGTTACGAACCGTGAAAGCCGTGATTCCAGTTCCATCTGGCACGAAAAAAATTTTTACCTGATCACTTCTTTGCAGGCAATGGCTAACCTCAGAGAGCAAAGCAATGCCATGTGAAGCTTCTTGAGAACATGTACATCAAGGAGCCTCACAAAAAAAAGTTGTCCGGGTCCGCCCCTCAAAATAAACTTTGGTCTATGTTATGATGATTCCCCAAATATTTTGGCTCTAACGATAGCCGTCAGCTAGCTAGAATGGTTCGAAAAACCTCTAAAAATCGCGTTTTTCTTGGATACATTTTTTGCCATGATTTTTTTAGTACAAAAAATTGTCACAAATGGTGTAATTCAAAGAGTTATAGAGTTCTGCATCAAAAATTTTGGGAAATTTGCCCTAACACAAAAGATATGTACTTTTTTGCAATGTTTTTTTATATATTTTTTTTTGCAATTTTTATTAAAACATGTATCATCCATCATTATGTTCATCCATCATTTTATTAAAACAGTCCATCTTTTGACTGATTTTCAATCCCGAGGTATCATTAGAAAGGTGCTGACTTTTTTTCTTCGTTTACATAAAGCTATGTTTTAAATCTCACGTTTTATAATCTCTGACCTGACGAAAAGTCGACTTTTCAAATTTTTCTCTTAGAGAAAATGGCAGAATGTTTGAGGCCATAAAGAGGTGTCCAAAATAGTTTTAATTTTAAGACTGGATAAGATATGTAACTTATAAAGATATGTTTGTGGCGTCTGTGGCGTAGTTGGTTAAAGTGCGTGGCCGCTATGTCAAAGAACTTTGGAAACCCAGGTTCGAAACCCAGCAGCGACAGAAAATTATTTGAATTAAAATAATTGTTCTGTACGGCCGCCACCTCTCTGCAGACAATGGCAAACCTCAGAGAGTAATCAAAATGCCATGTAAAGCTTCTTGAGAACGAGAACTTTCCGTTCATCGCCGTTCGGAGTCGGCGTTAAGCATGTAGGTCCGGTTCTCGGTCAATTGTGTACAAACTTAATAACACGCACAACACAATTGATCATAAGAAGCTAGGTCAAAATCCTTTCAAGGGCTTAAATGGCCAGTTATTTATTTTTTTTTTTTTTTTTAAGATATGTAACTAAGTTTAGTAGTAAAGTGTTAGTATAGGTTGGTTTTTTTTAGAAGTTCCATTTTTCGATAAGAGTTAAACTGTCATACTGTGGTCATATCTGCTATCATTTCTGCTCAGTTAAGTTCGCCATTTTATAATAAATAGACTAAAGCTTGACAAATTGGGCAAATTTATAACGAAAATCGTGTTTCAGTTCGGGAATGTCGACATAATTGTCCTTTCGTGCGACTATTTGGATTAACAATGGATCGTTTTCGTACCACGCATACTCTTAATCATTGATACGAATCCGCAAAGATGTCATTGAAGAAACATTGCTTCTGTAGAGCATAGTATTGAGGAGGACCCAAATGAGTCGAATCACCGAAATTTTGACATCGAAAATTGGACGCCCAAGATTGCGCCAAATCCGAGCCAGTATTTATTTAAATACTAACGGCATAAAATAATCGTTCTAATAAAGTCAATTTTCAGTTTGAAGATATGCAATCTCAGTATTTTATCTCAATTTAATGTTCTACACCTTAACCCTAGTTTGTCCGACGATTCCCCGAGATGACTATTTCACATTTTTCAAACATAAAATATGTTTTCAACCAATTCTGTTTCCTTAAAATCTGAATTTTAAGAATAAAATTTCTCTATAATGAAGAATTTTTCATCTTTTATAATACAGCCACCGGGGTGACTACGTCGGCCTTCAATGAGTATAAATTACGTCGGCCCAACTAGGTTTAACACTTTAACTGCCACCATACAAAAAAAAAATATCAGGTCCTTCGGGCCATTTTTTTTTTACAGATCTAGTATATTTTGGTATCAGAAAATCCGAACAAAATATCAGAAAATGTTTTTTTTTATATTTCTGTGAAAGTTTGAAATATTTTATTAAGGCACAACATACATATGTACCTCACGGCCTAATGTATACGCCATGAGGTACATGTGCTGTGCCTTGTTTGTATATTTGTGCAATTTTGTTTTGATGATGGTGATGACGGTGATGCTGATCAAGAATATATATACTTTTCTATACCTACCACGCTTCCTTATGGGCGTTACAAACGGTAACGTAAAGGGGTTTTTTTATTTAATCGTGGGGGTATAAAAATGATGCGCTAAAGATAGGTTAAAGTATGCCAGGCCATGCGGAATTGAACTACGTTTACAGATTTGCATTTCGAGGTACTAATTTTAAACCATGAACTATAATGTGTAATCAAATACTGAGGCACAGCGTACGTGCCTACGTGGACATTTTATTGAGGCACACCGTATGTGCCTCATGGCAGTTAACGTGTTAAAAAACACCCTATATAAGATACAACGATTAATATGAGTCCAGGACTTTTTTGTTTTTTCATAATCTATTCTACAGTGCATATTAAAAATAACTCTTTTTTTTTAAGAAGTTGCTAAAATCTGTGAAGATTTTGGTAGAAAGTGTCTAGATATAAAATGTACAGAAACATTATAGTCAATATCGTCGATTAACTAATCTTTGCTTAAGCTAGATAACGAAATGAGGTCAACCAAAGAAATATCTTTGAAAGTCAAATATTATATTTTTTGGCTACGTTAGAGTAAATATAAATATTATTTGCGAGCAAATATTCAATTTCTAACAATTTTGGTTAAAAACCTTTTTTTTAAAGAAGAAGTTCATTAAGTGCCAAATTGAGTTAAGCTGAGTCACTGAGCGAACAAACACTGAACTTTGTCCGTGTCTGTCATTATCAATAGAACTCAGTTCCCACTATTAAAAAAAGCGAAACGGATGGTTGGATGAATGAATGAATTATAAAACTATGGACGACGAACAACTGGTTTTTAGTGTGTAGTCGTCAGTTGTTCGCGAAAAATTTGTTCCCAGCCAAACATAAGTAGGAATTCGACGACGAAAGCGCCAAGCACAACATAACAGAAGGCAAAACAAGACATCTGGATGACTGGCTGTTGGTCGATCGAGTTGTCTGTTTCGCTCTTAGTTTGTCCATTCATCTGACTAAGCTAACTGAGAAACATGGAAGACTACACTGAATCTACGAATGTTTGCAATAATTATACAAGTTCCCAAGTATTGTCTTTTTATACTCTTTATAGTAAATTTTCTGTATTTATGTGTGTTTGGCTAATTGATTCACGAGAGCGCTCGCTGCACTTTGTTGTTAAATCCGTAATTTTTTTATTTACAAGATATGAGTGCGGGAAGCTCAAAGAACAAAAAAAAAATAAAAACCGTTATTAATATGTGGGAAAAGTCTGTTAATTTAAAAATTATATGAATACCTGACTATTCGTGGTTGTAGCTCATTTTATTGTGTTGGTTAGATAAAAACAAACGGAAGTCATTGAAGTAATTGTTTTAATAGCTTTAGCTAAGGAAAAAAGTTTAGTTAAGCTAAAATTAAGGATTGTTTTATTTTGATTATTCAAAGAAATATTATAAGAAATTAATATCTTTGATGCAGATCATTTTATTTTGTCCCGCTTTATACTGGTTAAGAATTGATTATAGTCTTGCTTTTGTGGATATGAGACGCAGACATCAACGTCAAAGTTTTGATCAGTGTAAGTCAGGAATTTAAAAATTTTTAAATTAAAATTAAACTAAATAAATTCATTGCGAAAAGTGTAGAAATTGAACCTTATTTACGACAAATCTTTTTTCCAACTTATTTCTAAGCAATACACAAAAAATTTCAAGCAACAACAATTCGCATGAGAATTCTGATATTATCGTTATACCTCTCAAATTTTGAACACCAAGAACAGACCTTTTGTAAACATTAATTTGTGGAAATGGGATTAGAACTAAAATACGACTTAATTTTTTTCTATAACTCAAAATTTATGTTACTCCCATTCACCGCTGTGGTTAGTATTGCGCAGATAACGTAAATCATTCTGCTTTCATTTCTTAACCCTTAAATATTATCCACTAAAGCAATTTGTATCAACCTTAAGTTGCGTGGGGAAGGTATGAACTAGTATAGATCGAAACATTACACTGTTCAACACGAAAAAAAAATAACAAGGTTCTGATAACGGATTCTGATAGAGGGGACAAAAAAATAATACACGTGTATCGTCGTTTTGAAAGTGTACGTATGAGTCTTATTTTAGGGGGGATTTAATTTTTCTCCTTTTTGAACATTCTTAAAGTAAATCGGCATAGAAAATCATGTTATCCTTACATTTTGGGTATAGGATGTGTTCTGAGGATTTATGTAAAATACTACGAGAAATTTTTTTGTGGAACATTTTAACCCCCTAGCTTCTCAATTATTGCCTTTTATTACAAAAAGGTCAAAAAAGACCCATAAAACAAGGGCATAATGGGTTAAAATGTTCCACAACAAAATTTATCATAAAATTCTACTATAAGTATTTGAATACACCAAAGGTAAAAATTCAACATAAATGCCAGATAATGTGTTAAAGGGTTAATTTTGTACCTATTCAGAATTGATGATAAAATGTTGCACAAAACTTGGTTTTAGGGCGTTACTTTCTATGAAAAAAGTCTTTTACTCGTTTGGCGCATCATACTTAGCAATAGCAACGAACATTATCGTTGAAAAAAATTGATTTTGTTGTTCAGTGTTATTTAACGTGTTGCACAACAAGGGAGAGTTCAACCTCTGTGAACATTTTTTCTTTTTAGTTCTAATTTGTTTTGTTTTTTAACTGAAAATATTTATTTTTATTTTTTTATATATTTTAAATTATTTTTTTAATTTTTAAATTATTTTTTTAATTTTTAAATTTTTTTTCTTTTTTTTTAAATTTTTTTTATTTTTTAAATTTTTTATTTATTTTTTAAATTTTTTTTTCTTTTTTTAATTTTTTTAATTATTTTAAATTGTTTATTAAATTTAATTCATTGTATTTTTAAAAAATTTGTTTATTTTACTTAAATTATTTATACAATTATTTAAATTATTTACAAATGTATTTAGTTTATTTGAATTTTTTCTTCATTTTTTATTTTTATACCCCTACGTTTAAAAAACGTAATATACGTATACGTAATACGTATATTAATTTTGTCACTCCGTTTGTAACGCCCATAAGGAGGCGTGGTAGGTATAGAAAAGTATATATATTCTTAATCAGCATCACCACCCGAGTCGATTTAGCCATGTCCGTCTGTCTGTCCGTATGTCTGTCTGTGATACAGCCGTAATTTTAAAGCTATCATCACGAAATTCGATATTTAAGCTTTTATTTAAAAAATAAAGGTCAAGTTCGAAAATGAGCCAAATCGGATCATAACTACGCCTACCTCCCATACAAAGTGACTTTATCAAAACGGTAAAATCTCTTAAAATTCCACAAAAATTAATATATGGACTTAACATTTTGCATATGAGCTTTGATATGTAATATACACTCTGAGTATGAAATTCAACCAAATCAGGTGAAAACCACGCCTACCTCCCATACAAAGTGACTTTACCTAAAATGTAAAATTTCTTTAAATTCCCCAAAACTCAATATATGGACTTAACATTTTGCATATGAACTTTGATATATAACCTGTACTCTGTGTACAAAATTCAACCAAATCAAGTGAAAACCACACCCACCTCCCATAAAAAGTGACTTTATCAAAAAACAAAAGAGAAGATTTTCTGTTAAAACAATGACGAAAATGTTTTTACAAATAAACATTTTTTTGACTGCTTAAGACTTTGAATATACTTTGGTTCGGACGTGGGGGTATTTTAACTTCGACCCAGTCGAAGATCATTTCTTACTAGTTTTTAATTGTGTTATGATTCATTTTAATTTTTTGTGTTAAGATTTTTTTATTTTTTTAATTTTTATTTTTTTAATGTTTACTTTTTTTTATTTAATTTATTAAATTTTTTGATTTTAAAATTTTTTTAATTTATAATTTTTAACATTTTTTAATTTTTAATTTAAAAATTTTTAAAATACTTTTAGTTTTCATAAATTGACTTTTATTTTTTAAGTTTATTTTCTAGAATTTTTTTCAACTTTATTTCATTCTTTTTAATGTTTCTAATTACTTTTATTTTTTATATTTATTCAATTCGTTTATAAATTTTAAATTATTTGCTAAATTTTTTTTATTTTGTCTACTTTATTTTTATTTTCTAATAATATATTTATTTCTTATATTTTCTTTTATTTTGTTTTATATTTTCTGAAAGTTTTTTTTCATAGTTTTATATTTTGTGTCATTAAAAATATTGTTTATTATTTAATACTATTTTAATTTTTTTTTTTCTATTTTTAAGTATTAATTTTGTTCGTGTTGAGTCAAGGAAGTTTGATTTTGCAAAAAATACATGGTCCAAATGGTAGCGCTCTTCAACAGTTTCAACAGTTTTCAACCTTATTAGAACATCCTCTACATATTTCATCTGATATTTCTTTTTTCTGTTCCGGTCATCCAAATTTCAAAACAAGGCCGCCAAATTGATAGATGTTGAACCTGATTTTCTGGGCTCAAATGTAAAAAGTTCGATAGCACCGAAGGATAAATTTTCGATTTTTTTAATATTTTCGTCTCAAAGCGCTTATAAAGCTCAGAAGCTTTATAAAGTAGTATCTCTGTAAGTAGCCCTGAGAAGAAAGTACAAAAGATATTTTTTGTTCTTTAACTTTGGACCAAGGATATCAAGTGTAAAATTCTATTTAGCCGAATTGGCCATTGAATCGTAATGGAGTGATAGATTAGTGGAATCAGTGGAATATGTGTAAAGTGTTCTTAGCGTGACCAAACCGGAGAAACATGTGAATTCGAATCTATGGCAAGTGTTATGCCTCTACCGCAGTCAATTTTAGTTACTAAGCGATCCTCTCCACAAACACCTCTACCACCAACTACAACTTTTCAATCGTAAATATTGATGGATTTTTAATTTGAATTGATTAAAAATGAGGAAAGAAATAAAGAAAAGCGTAAGACCATGGCTTGGCCGAGATTCGAGCCTAGGACCTACGGATTGACAGTCAAGCGCGCTACCACCCGACTACCAAGGTCGCCTTATATTAAAATATTTAAAATTTTGTTATTTTCTTATTTTCATTATCGTCCGAATTGAAACAGGTTGACGGCTTTATATTAAATTTCTACTCAGGTCCTAATGTGTTAATGAGTTCGGAAAAATTTTATTAAAAAGTAAGCATAAGTTACCATAACAATTAAATAGTCAAAACCAGTGGGAGATGGTTTTTTTTTTAATTTTAAGAAATTTTTTAATCAATAAAAATTGTTTTAACTGTCCATAATAAATAATGATCTTTCAAGAATCTTTTAAGACTCGTTTGCGAATATGTTAATGAACAAAAAGTGTTTGATTTACAAGTTTAAAACCTAAAAAGATGTGCGAAATATGTAAGAAACTATGATAAATTTATCGATTACGATTCCCGGTTCCGATATCCGATTCCCGAAAACAAACTCTATCACGGTCCAGGTATTTTTCAACTGTATAGACCTTTTCACCTTTTTGACATAGTTCCATAGTATTATGAAGAACAGTTTTTACGTTTTTTTTTAATTTTTCTTGGTTAGATTAGTTATGGCATGGGAAGTATGCAAGAAGTTCAAAAGTCAAAAATCCCTTTTCATATCACAGCTACATGACATCTATGAACTTTTCATATCACTAAAAATGATATATATGAATCATTTTCAAAGGCATTTTATCATGAATTTTAACATTTTTATAGAAAATTATTCTCCCTAATAAGAGAATATAAAAAATTTTTCATCGGGAAGTCCATTCATAAATTGTTTTTCTTTCAATTAAAATTTAGTGTTTTAAAACAAAATACAAACCTAGTCCGAAGCGTTTTTTGATCTTTTTCAAAATATGCATCTTCTTTTTGCTGGAAATTTTATCCTTTGGACTTTCCATCACAACGACATGTCCGCCGCCCGTGTTTTGGGGTAAATAACTGCAGGGTATTTCGGAGAGACCCATTTTGGTATATTTTTTTTATATTTGGTAGCTTCTTAAATGCAAAAAATCAATTTTTTTACAAATTGAATAGTTA
Source organism: Pherbina coryleti (assembly GCA_943735915.1). Classification (NCBI taxonomy): domain Eukaryota; kingdom Metazoa; phylum Arthropoda; class Insecta; order Diptera; family Sciomyzidae; genus Pherbina; species Pherbina coryleti. The sequence continues at coordinate 158,704,183 of OX030949.1, read as the reverse complement.
AACTATAACACGCAATCCTTCATATGCATTTAATGAATCCTTATAAGCTTAATCCTTAAAACTCAGTGACAATGTCACGTTAACTATGATTTGAACAAATGTTCTGTTAAATTAAATTGTCATATTGATGGTTTTTTTTATATGCTTTGTATTATTTATGTTCATAGCAAATTTTTCTTGCTGTTTTGCACCCTTAAATAATACTTTATATTCGCAACTTCGAGCTAAGAGAGTCTAGTTGACGAAGAGTTGCTGCTGAACAACAGCCACGACGACGATCTAAACAGTGCGGCGTAAAAATTATTACTGAATCTTGTATGCTCAGCGTACCAAGCTGAACCAATCTGAACAATTCAGGCAGACCGATTACCAAGTGCCTCTGTGCGAGCGTATGTGCCTGTGTATCTGTGTGATTTGATGGTACGAAGAATCCAAGAGCGCCGGAAGAACGGGCGAGTGTCTGTCTGTACCTACTAAAAGAGCCAAGCAAAATCCAGTCAACACACAACAAATGCTCCAAAGGCTCAGCGCACCGGGCTTTAGTTAAACGTCTGCGTAACCGTAGACCATCCAGATTCAGGTAGTTTCAATCGGCTAAGGTACGAGTACAACTGTAAGGCATGCATTTTAGTTGTTGGCTTTACTTTTGGCAGCAGGCAGGCAGCTGTTTATTATTGTTATATTTCCCTCATTCTCGACGTATTCGTTCGATCGTTCGTTCGTTCGTTTGCAGTGGTCTGCCTATTGCCTCCCTTATAATATTTGGTACATTTAGCGTCGTAGCGATGTTGTTGTAGTTTTTCTTGCTATGGTTGATTGCGGTTCTTCGGGTGTTGGCGTAACTCAGGCAACTACTGGCCAGCGGGCTGTAAACGCTGAACACGAAACAAACATTAAAAGCATCCGAGAAAATAAGCAGTTGAGTGCCTTTTGGGCATTTTCTGATTTCCTACGAGTCTTTCATACTAGCTAGTGGCTGATTTCTTTGACTGGTTTTGATTCTCCTACATTAAGGTCAATTATTGTGACTGGCACAGTGGTAACTTTTTCTAGATCTAGATCGCGTTTAAAGAGTTCAAAGAACTGACAATTTCAAATAACTTAAAAAATGGGCTTAAGTCCTCCTGACATTAAGAAAATGTCTAAACATTTTTAATTCAAAGACTATTTAATGACAGATTCAAAGACGGACGCTACGTGGATTATTTTATTAATCACATCAGGCAACAGGACCGAACTCGTACTCTACACAAATATTTTATCGCTCTTTCCCGTGGGTCATACGCTTTGGGGAGACTGAGAAATCGTACACGCTTATGTACGAGAACCCTGTTGAGACTTTAGATGCTCAATAAGATAGTTCGTGAGTCGTAAAAGGTAGAAGTAGAAGATAATTCAGCTCATAGAAAAGATCATCTATTCTATTCTTTTCTATTCTAATTCCAGTGGAATCAAGTTAAAGCTTCATCGGTTTTATTTCCCAAAAACTCCACAGAACCCAAAAGAGTTCAAATTTACTATATAGGACCATAGATAGTCCTAGTAGATTCGCATAGAATTATAGGTTTTTTCCAAGAAGTTTCTTGAACCCATTAAAGTTTCCATGAACTATATGGAAACTATGTTACGCACTTTTTTGCCCTCTTTTTAAGCAATATACTGAATCACGTTAGTAAATGAGAGAACCTTTCTTTGGTTTAATTATTTTTTCTGCTTCTTTAGGATTTCAGTTTTTCCAAATAAGGCTACGTCTCGATTTTTTATTTTTGTCATTGCAAAATTGTTTTAATTTTCTCAAATTGTACCTATATAATGTATATATATTATATCTATAATAAAATTATATATACATATTACTGATTATATAAAAAAGTTTAATTATAAAATAGTTTAATTCAACGTTTAATTAAAATAAAAGGTCTTCTAATCTATTTGAAGAAGTGAATAGTTCTCTTTTAAAATTTTGTTTGATTGCGTTTCTTTTCTAATCACTGTATTTTACTTACGTACAAGAGTAAATATTCGGTCGAACATATCGAATATGAAGAATGAAGTAGAAAACGTAGCAAATCAACAATAAAGCAGATGTTTATAAGGTGGGAGATTCACGATTATGAGTGTATGTGTTACGATTATAATGTACAAAAATTGCACTGGAATATATGATACTCATGCATACCAATATTGAAAATACGAAAATATTAAAACTTTATCTTGAGTATCATCTTATACATCAAGTAGTATATCCTCAGACCAAAAATTCAACAACATATCCTATTCTGGACAAGAAAGGGAATTTGAACCAAATTTAAAATTATTATGAAAAATGCCGTTCGTTGAAACTTAATAGCTTCTAGAGTTCATAGATCTTTGTAAAGTTCAAATACCTTTTCAAATAATCAAACGACATTAATATAACAGAGGGAGCTATAATTTTCAAAATCGTCGAAAATTGAAGAAATTGTGATTTTAATGCACCACATTCATTTATTATTATAATTATAAATTTAGTTTTTTTACTATTTTTTTTAAACCAATTCCGGCCATTTTCCAATAAGAGCATTCGAATTAAGCAATCATTCAATTGACCTGTTTTCAATTTTATTAAAAAGAATACATACTCAAATTTGTCTTAACTGTAAATCATTAGATGTCAAAAAGTTTCTCTTTTTGGCCGAAGTTAAAGCACCCTACAGCCGTGAACGAAGCTATGAAAGTTTTATTATTTGTATGACGCTACTTTGCATGGGGAATAGGTGTGATTTTCTTCCCATTTTTCCAAATTTCAAGCCCTGAGCATTTATAAATATCAAAGCTTATGTGTAAATTTATAACACACTAGCAGATTTTCCCGGTGTTAATCTTACTTACTTACTTACTTATCTGGCGCTTACAACCGTAAGTCGGTTTTGGCCTCGTATAAGAAATTGCGCCAGCCATTTCTGTTCTGCGCTTGCTGGCGCCAGTTGGAAACACCAAGTGTAGTCAGGTTATCCAACACCTGATCCTTCCAACGAAGATGTGGGCGTCCTCTTCTGCGTTGACCACCACCGGGCACCGAATCGAATATTTTTTTCGCTGGAGCGTCGTTTTCCATTCGCTCAACATGACCTAGCCAGCGGAGCCGCTCGATTTTAATGCGCTTAACTATGTCGATGTCAGCGTACAGCTCATACAGCTCGTGGTTCCATCGAATTCGGTACTCGCCATTGACGCAGATTGGACCGAAGATTTTACGAAGGATCTTTCTCTCGGAGGCTCCCAGAGTCTTTTCATCAGAACTGCTCAACGTCCAGGTTTGTGCTGCATATAATAGGACGGGTATGATTAGTGACTTATAGAGCGTGAGTTTTGTTCGTCGAGAGAGGGCTCTGCTTCTCAATTGCCTACTCAGCCCAAAGTAACACCTGTTGGCAAGAGTTATCCTTCGCTTTATCTCAATACTGACATCGTTGAAAGAGTTTACGCTGGATCCCAGGTAGACGAAGTCCTTAACAACCTCGAAGGAGATGTTGTCAACAGTGACGTGGTTTCCAAGACGCTGGGACTGTTTATTTGTTGACACTAGGTATTTCGTCTTATCTGCGTTCACTGCAAGACCCATTCGACTCGACTCTTTCGCTAATCTGGAGAATGCTGCACTGACTTCGCGCGTATTATGGCCAATGATATCGATATCATCAGCATACGCCAGCAGCATAATACTTTTGTAGAATATCGTGCCGCTGCGTCTCAAATCAGCAGCTCGGATGATCTTCTCCATCATCAGGTTGAAAAAGTCGCACGATAAGGAATCACCTTGTCTGAAACCTCGTTTGGTATCGAATGGAGGAGTGAGATCCTTCCCGATCTTAACTGTGCTGCTGGTGTTGCTCAGTGTCATTCTGCAAAGACGGATGAGCTTTGCAGGAATACCAAATTCAGACATGGCGGAGTATAGATAATTCCTTATAGGACTGTCGAAGGCGGCTTTATAATCGACAAAAAGATGGTGTGTGTCGATCTGTTTTTCTAGGGTCTTCTCCAAGATTTGTCGTAGCGTAAATATCTGGTCTATGGTGGATTTACCAGGTCTGAAGCCACACTGATAAGGTCCAATCAGCTGGTTTACGATGGGCTTTAGTCTTTCACATAGTACGCTCGACAGGACCTTATATGCGATATTCAGAAGGCTTATCCCACGGTAGTTGGCGCAAATTGTGGGATCGCCTTTCTTGTGGATTGGGCAGAGCACACTGAGGTTCCAATCGTTTGGAATGCATTCTTCCGACCATATTCTGCATAGAAGCTCATGAATGCATTTAAATAGAGCTTCGCCTCCATTCTTGAAGAGCTCAGCCGGTAAGCCATCGGCTCCTGCGGCTTTGTTGTTTTTAAGCCGAGCTATAGCTTTCAAGACTTCACTATGGTCGGGCAGCGGAACTTCAACGCTGTCGTCCACAATTGGGATTTCCGGGATATCATCTCTATTGGCGGGATTGTTGTCGTCGTCACCATTCAGAAGCCTAGAGAAGTGTTCCCTCCACATCATCAGTGTACTCTGGATATCTGTCACTAGATTCCGGTGTTAATCGGAACTTTGTTTAATGTATTTGATATATTTTATATTATTTTTGCAAATACAATACCTTCTATAGAAAATTATTATATTTCCTTGTATTTATGCAGAGGCCACATAAATACAAGGCTTATGCAGAGGCCACAGGTGGCGTCCGTGGCGTAGTTGGTTAAAGTGCGTGGGCGCTATGTCAAACGAACCTGGAGACCCGGGTTCGAACCCCAGCAGCGACAGAAAATTATTTGAATTAAAATAATTTTTCTGTACGGCCGCCACCTCTCTGCAGACAATGGCAAACCTCAGAGAGTAATCAAAATGCCATGTAAAGCTTCTTGAGAATAAGAACATTCCGTTCATCGCCGTTCGGAGTCGGCGTTAAGCATGTAGGTCCGGTTCTCGGTCAATTGTGTACAAACTTAATAACACGCACAACACAATTGATCATTAGAAGCTAGGTCAAAGTCCTTTCAAGGGCTGAAATGGCCAGTTATTTATTTTTTATTTTTTTTTTAAAATAATTTTTCTGTACGGCCGCCACCAATGGCAAACCTCAGAGAGTAATCAAAATGCCATGTAAAGCTTCTTGAGAACAAGAACATTTCTGTTCATGGCCGTTCGGAGTCGGCGTTAAACATGTAGGTCCGGTTCTCGGTTAATTGTGTACAAACTAAATAACACGCACAACACAATTGATCATAAGAAGCTAGGTCAAAGTCCTTTCAAGGGCTGAAATGGCCAGTTATTTATTTTATTTTTTATTATTTTTATTTATGCAGAGAAAACTCCTTTCTTGTAAAGATCTTCACCCCAGCGCCACCTAACGGGTCTTTTTATTTAAATGTTATATAGTGTGAATTTCAGTCAAGTCGGTCCATAAATAAGAATTTTCGAAAAATGTGACCCCAGCGCCACCTAGAGGAGTCTAAACACAAAAAAAAAAAACAATTCGGAGCATCATACGAAAATATGGTGTGAATATAATAGAGTGTATAGCTTCAGTGGTTCAGCCGAGATGATCTGACATTTCAAATTTTAATGATTCTACTATGTATATTAATAAAGCTAATGTTTATGGAAGACAGGCCTAGTTTTCATCCGTCTTGTCTCGTTTTGGAATTTCAACTTTATATTTTATTTAGAAGCTTATGTGAGTAGATCGAATAATCACAGACAGACAAACATATAGATGGACATGGCTAAATTAACTCAGATGGTGATGATGCTGATCTAGATGCTTGACTGCCAACCCAAGCGTTTCCGGGTTTGAATTCCGACCAAACCATAGTCATGCCCTTTAAACTTTTTGTATTTTTTTCCTGATTTCTTATCAACTGAAATTGAGAATTCAACAATATTTACGACCTACAAGTTGTATTTAAGGTCGTAAGGTTGTAGTTAAGGTCGCTTTATAAGTAGATTTGACTGATGTAAAGGCATACCACTGTCCTCATATTTTAATTCAGATGTTTATACGACATCCCGCCACACTTAAAACATCTTACACATGTTTCACTTTATTGCACTTTCTTTACAACTTATATATGACCCCATTACGAACCAAGAGATACTTGACTGAATAGGTATAACACCTGAAACATAATAAAACCTCAGTTCTCAAAGCTCTTCTTTTTCTCTTTTAGTTAAAACAAAAATATAAAAAAAAATATGTTGAGTCTTCGTAAAACTATTTTTATTAATTCGATTGTCAACAAAAAAGACTCGTTTTGAAGTGTTCTTACTAAGAACAAAATAACTTTTTTTTGTACTTTTCTTAACTTTTCCTAAGTTAACTCATTTTCGAGGATCTTTTTTGAGGGGCATTTAAGTACAATTTTTAAATTATTATAGGTTAGTAATGGTTCTTTGAATGAATAGAATAAATGAAATTAATTTCTTGAGTAAACCATTGTGTTTACTATTTTCTGTCCGAATATAAAAATAGGTCTTAAGCATATTTTTTTTTTTACCTCTCACTATGGACTTTTCGGCATATTCACTTCTTCAACTATAAATATACCAAATAAAATGTATTCTTACTATGACATGTACATGAAGAATAAGAGGTAGAATATGTCCAGCATTTTCTCTGCGAATGTCCGGCGTTAAGTAAAAGGAGATTGGTAACTCTGGGCCATCCCTTCTTAAATGGACTTACCTCATGCCTGGAAATCAATCATATAATAAAATTCATCATCCGTTCGAACTGGTTTGTTGAGGAGAGAAATCTCTAATAAGTTCAATAGAGATTGTGTGGTATCACAACGGGCCTGCACTGGCCTAAGTGTACGAGTCGTCTGCCGGCTAAGCCATCAAAATCTAACCTAACCTAATACATGTACATTTGAATGCGAACTTTCATAGAAAAAAATATCGATGGGTTGCTTTTTAAAATTATATGTAATAACGTACACATGTAAAGTATACACACAAGTGAACAAAAAAATTTGTCGCACATTTAGTAGCAACCACTAGATATAAGTTGTCCAACACTGGCTTTTGTAAAGCAAAAATTTACACCTGGAATTTCCAAATACATGCATTTAATGGTCATACAAATGGATAGGGGTAAAAAGTGCTTACATTTCATATCAAGGTGGAATAAATGCAAAAGCAAAAATAAAACAAGCAAAACAAAAAAAAAAGGTTACAAGGCGGCGGAAAAGAAGTAAATGATTTGCAAACTCATATTTTTGGCACTGCGTCGCCTTTGTTGTCGTCATTAAATTAATATGGAAAACAGCTGGAAAAAGGGATGCTGCTCCATTCAACAAATGCATATGTATGAACGGGAACATATGCAAGTATTTTAATTTATAAAAGAAAAATAAACTATACTTAATGGATTTGCATTGAATGCGGTGGGAACGGAGGGAATGGTTGAATATTATTGAAACAGCAGACGAATTGCTTTTATTATATAAGTGACTGGCAGTCGGACAAGATATACGAAGATGAATAAGGCTATTCTATTTTAGGGAAAATTTTAAAAATTTTATACTTTTCAAATATTTTAATTTTACTTTTTTAGAAATAAGCAAAACTTCATAAAATAAGCCTTGAAATATTTGCAAAAAAAAAAAAAAAAAATTAACAATTCAAGAGTATTTGCTTCTTTGAAATACCCGACGTCTTATCTGCAATACATAAAGATGTGGTTTATGTACGAGTAGATAAATAAAGCAAATATAGTGGTGTATATTTTGCAGACAATGCAAAAAACAAGAATATATATTGATTAGAAAAGAAGAGCGCCTTAAAGAATTGCGTAAATAAATGCTCCCATTAATGCTAAAATGTTCGATAACATTTCACTCTTCTACACAACTTTTGCTCAAAGCATTAAATCGTAGTCATGATTATTGAAAAAGTACCTGTTTCAAAGACCTTTCATTCCCAAGGTAGTTAAAAAATTGTTCATCCTTTGAAAAAAAAAACTTTTTTATTTCAATTTTATTAAAAAAAAAGTGATGAGGGGTATACAAAATTTTCAAATTTCAAAACTCAACAATACAAACCAGCTGCATTGTACAGCTCTTCGCAGCAATCTAATGGAAAGCCCAATAAGTTCACAGAGAAAATAAGAAAATATTATAAATTAGAAAGCAAATTTTATCAATTTACAGGTAAAATTTTCTATATTCTAAGATATGTTCATGCCATGTACTTTTGCTGAAGGTCCTTGCGTTTTATCTTTATGCAGGTAAGAGCTGCGCTGCGCAGACTGGAACAAAGAACTCAATTGCCATGCAGTGCGCAAACGCAACTGACCCCCGACATGTGTTTTTTGTTTCGAATGTTTTGTTTTATTTTATATTATGTTCTTTATAACGTTGCTGTTAATTTTTTGGAATATACGTGAAAGCATAAAATTATTTCTTTGGGTTTCTACACTCAAAGGAGCGGAGTTTGTATGCGTTGCTTAGTGCGCCGTTAGAGCAAGAAGTGAAAAGAGTGGAAAAAAACAATATTCATGGGTAGCATGTGTGCGTTCCCTAACGCCGATCTGGAATTTCTTAAAATGCTTACAAGAAGGAAACCGTATCGATTCGTATCATCGTTAGATTTGATGATGTACAACTGGTGTGCAAGTAAAAGGAAATTTAAAAATTCCTTAAAACCACCAAAATGTGCCACCACTTCATGGCCGGTCAGGTACAGGATATGAAGGCTCTAAAATTTTTCGTGTACACAGATATGCAAGGTATAAAGTTATAACATCTAGCGAATAAGGTTCATAATTATTTATTTAATGTTATACATATATGCAGTTGCACACATTTAAGCCTTTATAGTTTAGTTTGCTACAAAGACTCGAAGAATACATAATCAGTCTCAGAGGGTTAAAAGTATATCGGACCGGATAAGGGCATTAATAGCGACATACTTTTGAGCTCCCACCAGTACTCATCGAAGTCTTAAACTAGACTAAATTAAAATCAATCTCGGTCGAAAAAACCGCATCAATTTCTTTTAATTTATATTTAAACTTTCTTATTTCTATTGTTACCGTAATTTTTCCCATCGATAGTATTTATATTTGTGAGCTTATTCTTTGATGAAAGCATAGATTAAGTATCTTGTTTTTTTTTCATGTTTCTTATTTTTTTTAAGAAATACCACACGACTTTAGTCAGTTCAAATTTTAAATTAAATTCTGTTTTGTAAACTGTTGAAGGAATTGAAGGAGTTTATTGAGTTGTTTATTATATTTGAATTATTTGTAATAATAATTTTTCTATACTTGATTAACATTTTTACTACCAACGGAGCTCTAACATCCTACACAGCTGATACAAGTTTGGTGATGCATTTTATTTCACTGGCAGCAGAGAGTTTAAGGCTAAGATTAATTTCAATGGCCAATTAATGTTATACTTCCCATATAAGTTTTCAAGAAATACGAAAACACTTGCGTTATGAATAATTTAAAAATAATTTTAATGTAAATTGTAATATATCTTGTCATATCCACTTTTATACCAACGAAATGCTTTAAAGTCACGAGGATCAAAGTCAGCTACTTGTTATCGGGAACACTCTAGCGTATTTTGTGCTACATTTCTAATTGTAATTTTCCTAATAGGAAACCCACTGAAACCGGAAATTAAGCTGCTGCACTTTTTTCTCTGACCAGCTAACTTGTTTCCAATTAATTGCACATGTTCAGAAATGTCAAAGTCTTGAAAATTCTCACAAGAACTTCAAGCAAAGTCTGAAGATTTAAGTGAACTTTAAAAAAACTATGTATTTACGTTTTTTGTTTTTTTACAAATGCATACATTAAGTTGTAAAAATACTATCTGCTGAAAATAAATCTTACCGATTTTCCCAGCCGATTGACCCATGGGAAGATGTTATGTTTTATAATACTACAATTAATTGAACATTATTAATATTAATTTTACTTTTTTTATGAGGCTTAAAGCAATAATCTTGTTTTATTTATTTATATATAATTATAAATTTTGCACTTTTCTCTAATAACTACAGTAAGAAAACCGAAACCCGAAAGCACTCGCAGTTTTTTTGACATTTACAACCGAGATGCGTTTAATAGTGGAAACAAAAAAAAAATCCAAATAAAGATGGATGTTTCTCAGTAATGCCACTTTTTTATATTTTTTTTTTTATATAGGACACGCAAGAAATTTTGTATTGAATAAAACATAAAAATAGTTTATTGTAATGTTTCATTTAAGGACACCATTACTAAAAAACATATATTTTTCTTTGTTTGGGACATGATACAATTATGAGGTAAGCTCATTTTAAGATGGTTGCTCAATTGAGAAATTTTGCAACAACAAAGCTGTAGGAGCTAGAAACGTCAAACGAGAAAAGCAACAACAACAATTAGAAAAACTAAAAATTACCAGCTGATTTTGACAACTAGCGCACCCTGCTCTCCAATATAAGCCTACCTTATAATTGTATCATGGTTTGGGAGTGTTATTTACCCTGCAAACACACTCCGAGTTAATTAACTAGTTTCCTAACCGGTTGAGTCTCAGTTAGTTTTTTAGTTAGAAAAGATAGGCTGTCGGGAAAAATCTAACCTATTTACTTTCTATCTATGTGTCAGGTACAGATGGCTGACTCTTTCTAACGCATGTACGCAGACATCGCTCTTTTCATTTTAAAGTGGTTAACAACCACGTATTTATAGGGTTTTATACCTTATATACTAACCGTTTTATAACCATTTTGCTAACCAGTTTTTTTATTCATATCCTAACCACGTTCTAACCAATATTCTAATCGCTTTTTTAACTAGTATTCTAACCAAAACCAGTAAATAAATACACTAATTAGTATTTTTGTTTAATTTATTTAATATGATAATGTAATATTTGAAATATTATACAGCAGCGAATATAAAATATAATACAGAGGGTGGAGGCGGCGCAGCGCGCCATCAACTCATCGTAATAAATGGATCGTACGGCTTATCGCGTAGCAAACAGATGAGCGCAACTTTCATATTATGGCCATCGATATGTTTCGATATGGATATGGCCACCGATGTTAGATGTTGTGAATGCAAGTAAATTTGCATATTGGCCAAAGGTTCATGTCGGTGGCACCTTCCAGCACACGTTTTTGATAAAATGGCAAAACCATTCAATGGCGAACTTGGCAAATAGGCGAAGACAACTGCAATAACTTTTTGTGAACACTACACGGCACAATTAATTGCATTTAATATTTATTTATACTTTATTCGCACAATAACCCGTAAAAACTTTAACACATCAAAATTTAGCAACTCAAACAAATAAAAGAAATTGACAAACTATCAACACTTCCGCCATGGGCGCTTGTAATTTTTTGCAAATTCCTTTTCACATATACCTTTTTCAGTCTTTCACACACAATGGTTGAAGCAGACATATTTCTTTCACTGTTTCACCAAATCTTTGTCAAAGTAAATAGAAAAGGTAGTTTCAGTGTGTAAGTAAATTTGCAAATTTCTTTTAAATGTATGTGTACTTTCGGTAGCCGATGTTTGCAGGGTATTTCATTACTGTCCAAAGATGCCAGTTATGTGGGAAAAATCCCATTCGTGATAGTTTTTAATTGCCCTTGGGAATTTTTTTTGGGAATTCCCATGGTATTTTTTAATTTAAAGTGGTATTTTTTAATTCGCTTGGGAATTCAGTGTGGTGTTCTTATTTGCCGTGGGATTTGGGAATTTTTTTTTTAAATAATTTTTTTTACATTTATAATACAAAAACTTCATATGAAATAATTACCATTATACGCATTAAATGCTCTGTTTACACCACTATTTTGTGTCGTAAGTTATGTATGTAAAATCCCTTAATTTTTTGTTGCATATGAGATTTTTTTTTGGGATTTTTAACGAACGATTTGTAACGATCGTGGCATTTTTTGTTGTATATTTTAATTTCGGTGGGAAGTTTTTTGTTTACATTTGCCATGGTAATTTTGGTGGTATTTAATGTATGGTACTGTGGGAAAAAGGTAATTTCTGTGGGAATTATTCCGAATTTTAACTAGCAACCTTGTTGCTGTCTTGTTAAAGCTTATCTGAATGCTTCCGCGTGGTTGAGCATATGTTGTAATAAAGTCAAATCGAATAAAATAAGGAATATTATGAAGTATATATTTTGTTCATGATATTTAATGATTTGTGATGAGTAGCGAGAAGTAGTTCATACACATTTTTCTATAAAAACAAAAACAAGCTTAATAAATTTTTTATTGATTTTTTGTTGTTTTGTAAAATTATTGTTTCTATATAAAGGGTTAATACTTCTTGTCTTAAGATAACATGATTTGGATACCTTTTAAGGATACCATACTGATTTTTGACAGTTTTTTCATATTATGTTCAATAGATGACGTTTGAATAAACAACAATACGTTTTTGGTGAGATAGCACTCCAAATTCTCGAAAATACTCACAAAATAATGTTGCTTTCTTTCATTCCTGTCGTTATTACACTAAAATAAACCATAATTTTAAGAACACACCCTTTGGACAAAAAGCTGTATTTCTTCTGTAATTCTCAAATTATAGTTTTTATCGTAATGCACGATATAGGTGCGGTTTTCTCGGAACAAATTTTTAAAAAGTGATTTCGAAACAATCTGAAGTAATTCTTTATCCTATATCTGAATTATATATCAAGAATATATATCAATTATACATATATCATAATCTGAATTATATGTATATCAATATATCAACATTTTGTAAATAATCATGAACTGTAAATTGTTATAAAATTAATCCTTTATAAAAAACTAAGAATGTACATTTGCATTTTATGCATAATTTTTTGTTATATTCTGCCCTGTTCTGAATTCCAATTTTCTAAATTGATTCCGATTATAGCTGTTCTGAATTCTGACATTTAACTTTGAATCGAAATTGTCAGAAATATCGGTATTGATCTGTTCTGCGTTCTAATAAATCGGATGTGAAACCGGTTTCAACCCTGCCCTTTTCGTTAGGTCGTGCGCATTGATTCAGGTTTCTATATAATGAAAATTCCACATACGTTTACTTTTCTTTTCTAGACTTCTCAGATTGTTTTTAATTCATAATTTTCATTGAATATAAAGAGTTAGTCTGTCATAAAAATTAACATTTTTAAATTTGTTAGTGGCGTTTATGTTTAAATTCTTTAATTCCATTTCATCTCATTTTCTCTACCCAATTATTGTGTTTTTCACTCCCACTTGTTATTATAGACATTGTAAACCATTAAAAATTTAATTCCATTTAAAGCAGAGTCAATCTACGTAAACACGAAAACGTAAATGAGACAAATGCTGTTGCTGTAGTCCATGGTGTAATAATAATAAGGTGTTAGTGGATTTGACACTTCTCTCTCAAAATGATAAATTGTTTCGCCCCGCTCCTGTCAAAAACAGCTGATGGTGGATTGGAATGAAAATAAATCAGCTAACGTGCAGTCGGTCGAAGCTCAATGCCATGTCCACTTCTTTTGATGGCTATTATCAGTTGAGGTATTGAACATTCTTTCATGGCATTCGATATTCTTGAAGCAGTCGATGTGAATGCAAGATAATTTGCATGCTGGGCAAAGCTTTATGTCGGTGGCACCTTCCAGCGCACGTTATTGATAAAATGACAAAACCATTCAATGGCGAACTTGGCAAATGGGCGAAGACAACTGCAATAACTTTTTGTCAACACAACACGGCACAATTAATTGAATTAAATATTTATTTAAACTTTATTCGCACAATAACCTATAAAAACTATAACACATCATCATCTAGCAACTCAAACAAATAACATAATTAAACAACTATCAACGGCTCCTCTCTTTCGCTCTGAATTTTTTGACAGAAAGAAAGCTATTCTTGGTGTTGTCAAAAATTCACTAACACCTTATTATTATTACACCATGCTGTAGTCGATACTAATTTAAATCTAGTCACGAAAATTGTATCAGTGAGCAGATGGACAAACCTTGATTGTACTCGCTACCTTATCTTGTGTCTTGCATGATTATATTAAACACACCTAATACTAAACTCATGTCAACCGCTTTTCCTTTTTATAAAACGTCAACCGCTGAAGCGACAAAGCAGAAAGTGAAAACTTCGTAATTTTTTTTGCATTTTCAGAAATAAACGTGAACAAATAAATAAAATTGGTTTTTGCGTGGCAATTAGATTAAAATTATTTAAAAAAAGTATAAATTGTGAGCCTTAATATAATAACAAAACACAAAAATGGCGGACCCGCTGAGTTTGCTGCGCCAATACAACATAAACAAAAAAGATATAATCGAACGCGATAATCAGATTATATTTGGGGAATTTTCCTGGCCGAAAAATGTGAAAACAAACTATCTGAAATATGGGTAGGTTCTAATCTAGCTAAAATATAATTATATTGAGTATTAACTAGAGGTTGTTTTGATCTACAGTTCAGGAAAAAAAGGTGCTCCACGTGAATACTATACGTTGGAGTGTCTGTTGTATCTATTAAAGAATGTGTTGCTGCAGCACTCGGTGTATGTGCGACAGTGTGCTGTAAGTTTGCTTCGCCTTTGCATGAATTATGATTTTTAATATAAACTTTTTAAACCAAGGCTGAAGATATACCTGCTGTAAACAGACCCGATCGTAAGGAACTATTGGCTTATCTCAATGGTGAGACGACCACCTGTGCCAGCATTGACAAAAGCGCCCCACTTGAGATACCCACACAGGTAAAACGTCCACTGGAAAGTGATGGCACAGCTGCTGACATGGTGACAAAAAAGGCAAGATTCGACTCAGATACACAGGTGCAAAAGGTGCGCGAACAACTTGCAGCGCGTTGGGATGTCAACAAGAAAGAAGTCTCTGTCAACATAGACAACATTAAGTCACTCTCTGAAACAATGTCTGTAGAGAAAATTGCTGCCATCAAAGCCAAGAGATTGGCCAACAAACGTACTACCATCAAACGCACCGACAATGAGGACGCCATGGGCACAGATCTGCGCGCCATACTAGACTTCGATGTAGATTCGACCAAGGATATCATAAGCAGAGAACGTCAATGGCGCACACGCACCACAATACTTCAGAGCACGGGCAAATTGTTTGCCAAAAATATTCTAGCCATATTACAGGGCATTAAAGCGCGTGAGGAGGGACGCAGCCGACCGACAGCGCAGAATACTATTAAGCTACCGGAACCGGCACGAATTGCAAAACCTACACCGCAACTTACGCAATACAATCGTTACGATCAGGAGCGGTTCAGCCGACAAAAAGAAGGTAAGTTGAAACCCCAGGAAGGGCAGAGTGGAGTTTATTAAATTCAATAAATATTTTTTGCAGAGACTGAGGGTTTCAAAATCGATACAATGGGTACCTATCACGGCATGTCGCTGAAATCGGTGACGGAAGGTTCGTTGGCACAACGAAAAGCAAATATGGCGCCTCAAATAGGTTAAAAATTTTAATTTGAAATATATGCACCATATCCAACTATTTTTTAAACGTAATTAGGACGTCCTAAAGAGCTAATGCCCATCAATCAGGCACGTATAGTGCCGCAGACAGCACAGAAGCGAACCTCACGCACGCCCATCATCATTATACCTTCGTCAAACACTAGCTTAATAACCATGTACAATGCCAAGGACATTCTGCAGGACTTGAAATTCGTATCGACAGAGGAGAAAAAACGTCAGGGAATCTCACGTGACAACGAAGTGCTTTTGCAGCGTAAAAGAAATAATATGACCGTACCCTATCGTGTTATTGACAATCCGCAAAAGCTTTCAGTGCAAGATTGGGCACGTGTTGTAGCTGTCTTTGTGATGGGTCCTGCCTGGCAGTTCAAAGGTTGGCCCTGGGACAGCAATCCCGTAGAAATTTTCTCGAAAAGTAAGTACCGGCTTTTTTGTGTATGTTATTTCATGCTTTCTCACACGCTCTCTCTAAGTTTGCGCATTTCATTTGCGCTTCAGTGAACTGAAACTGGATGCGAACGTGGCCAAGTGGTCGGTAACAATGTTGCCTCTATCTCAAAATAAACGGCATTTAGATCGTGCAGTATTGATGACGTTTTGGGAAACTCTAGACAAGTAAGTTTGAGATATTTTGTGATGTACATCTATCATTCAGTAATTTTTACTTAATATTCAGGTACATGTTGAAAAATAAACCCGAGTTGCGGTTCTAAAAGCCCTCAACCAACATATGGAGCAGTACGCCGTGCTGAATATTAAATATTGCGTGCTTATAATTATGAGTGCACTTGTGACAATGTTATACATATTTTAAACGAAAAAAACATAAAACTTTTTGTAATTATAACGAAACTTCAAATTCGTTGAGTTCAAGCGTTACAATTTAAACACACCTTGCTTAATTTAAATGATTTGTATTTTTAAGAAATTTGTTTTTGCTTGAGTTTGCACACAAACTTTTGAAACATGGAAAGTTTAAAATAAACATTTGTTGAATAAATTATCAACACTGTTAAACACGTTGTGCTTTAATGTTGAAACTCTAATATTCACAAAAATTGGAGAATAAACAAAAAAACGAATTGGCTCAAATGCCTTAAAAAGACTTTGACCGAACTTCTTGTGTTCAAATTATGTTGTGTTGTGCATGGGCTTATCTGTATGTTGGCTTATCTCTGAAGTTTGCAGAGATGTTGAAAAATTAGTTTCGGCCGATCAAAAAAATTAATTTCAATTGAAAAATTTTGTTTTCAGTAGGGGTTTGAACTAGATCTCGAGTTGGCATCGAGTGGTCCACGTACTTCTTAACGCACTCAGACACGCCGCCATTAAACTTTTGAGTATACGAGCGAAGAAAAAATTCGACACTCATAGTCTTTTTTCGATTACAAAATCACCCAAAAGTGCCCCAATATCGGGAAGAATCGTTGCGCTTCGTTTAATACCAACTGAGGTTTCAAATGGATATGGTGATTCCTTAACTTGCAACTTTTTTTTACCCGATAAAGAAAAACCCATAATTCTACAAGAGAACTGCTTGCTTATGCTGATGACATCGAAAGAATTATAAACATTATTAATTTTCAAAAACATCTTTATTCAGAGATGATTCAGTATTTAACCTAAAGAACTTAAATCCAGAAAATATGCCTTTAGTGATAAAATAGATTTATTAATAAAACAAAAAAAAAAAAGTAAATAACAGACCAATCACAATTTCAACAAAAGTTACAAAATTTTAAATAGTAACAATCCCTCTTTTTTTTCTCTTTAAACTGCACCAATCTGTAAAATTGGCAAAAATAATTTAAATGCTTTTTCAATCTCTTTCATGGCTTGGCACATCTCAGCAAACAACGTGTTAATTTGTTCCTTTGCAGCTTCGGTTTTCTTAACACTTAATGTTGCAGCAAAACGATTGGCTAAACCATTCAGATGCAGCGTAAAGTGACGACACAGCTGCACAATGCTGTCCACTTCGTTAGCTGTGCTATGATGTTCTTTGACCAGAAGTAATTCGGCAATTTTATGCAATTTATTTATCTCTAACGCGCATGTTTCGGCAAGCGCTATTATGCCTTTAGCGAATGTTTGCTGCACATCTGCTTCCTCCGCTGAAGTGTTGATCCAATCTAGTGACGCTGCCCAATTTCTGTAATATACATTTTTATTTTATGTTCAATCTAAATATTAGATACAAAAATACTTCTGCAGATCATCGAATGTTATTTGCAAGTCTATATCTTCAATAGCAGTCATTAGACTTTGGTTTAGTTCATCGTCATCGTAAATGCCATCGCTTTCACCTTCCAATTCCTCCAGTTCCATAAGCTCTTTAACTTCGTTAAGTGTCTCTTGTAATTCTACTAGCGCTATGCCGCTTACTGTGCTTAACAACGACTTTAGCTTCAACTCAGACTCTTTGGAAAGTATTTCGAGCGCTTCCAAGTGCACAAGACCGCAGTTGTTTTCGAACAAGATATCGAAACGTAGCAGCTCTTTGCTTTTTTCTAACTTCAGCTCTTTTAATGTGTTCTCCAGTTGATCTGACTCCTGCTTCGCTTCTTTAAGAATCTAAAAGAAAAAAAAAACAAAAACAAAAACCAATTTCATAGTTACACCCTGAAAATTTATTCCAGCACACCTCGCTTAAGTTGGGTTTTTCCTTTTCCAATCCAAGCATTTTTCGTTTGTTCATAAGAAGTGGATCGTTTTCTTGCAAAATATTCATAGTCTTTTTGCCTATACCCTCAAGCGTATCAAGTCCAGTGTTAAGCACTTTGGATCCTAGAGTTGTAACACCGCTCACAATATTCAAGCCGAATGCAGGTGTTGCTGTTTGCTGACCTTGCTCAATGCCATCGCCTGAGTCTTTAGAATGTTCTTTCCTAAGCTGTTGCTGTACTTCTTTTTGCTCCTCAGCCTTATTCAGGCGCGCAAGCTCTTCAGGTTCCGGCACTCCAATCACGTTTGTCAAGCCTTGACTAACAGTTGATGTAATATTGCCCAATCCTTCGCTAGCTGTGGAAAACACAGAAGATACAACGCCACCCCATGGCTTCCATACACTGCCCCATGTATTGTTCTCTTGTGTCTGTCCTGGAGTTCGCTTGTCGCGATTGGAATCCTTTGTAGCATGATTGTTCTCAGTTTGTTCTGTTACTGTTGTTTTTGTAGTCATTGGTGTTGTTGGCTTCGTTATATTTACTTGAGATTTTGTTTCACTTCCCGTAGCCGTATTATCCTCTGCGTCGCCCCAATCTTCCCAGTTATCGTCCTCATCATCGTTGTCCCAACCGCTTTTAACTTCTTCCACCTTGTTCAGGTTCTCGCTATCAACTTTGGTGGACATTTATAAAAGTTTTTGGAAATAGTTCGCAGATTTTATGCAAAAATTCTTTATTTACGTGTCCCTGTTTTCAGGTTTATCAAATGTATTGCGCTGTCAAATTACTTTAATATATTTAAGTGTTGGTGATCAACAAAATACTTTTACTACAACCAGTGTTGATGGGTCTTTTTTCAAATATACTAAAAACAAATAATCAGTTGAGCTACAGAGTGGATTTTATATTGTGGGAATTCGCTTAATTTTTTAAATACTGTTATTTCGTTAAATTGTTACCATCACAACAACTTTTAGTGTGAGTAACCAGCTTGTTTATATCAAATTATTTTGTTATTTGTATCTCTTCAACTAATAAGCATTGGAATTTCTGATTTAAAAAAATTAGTTTGATGTTATTTTTCCCTTTCTAACTTATAAGCATAGGATGCTATTGATTTTTTCTTTTAACATATGTTTTGTTGATGGATTTATTTAACGATTTACGAATTTTTGATTTAAGAATTTGTTCTTAATTCTTTTCGATTTGATTATACATTTGTTGGACAATAACTCTTTAAAATACTACACAAAACCAAAAATCTCTTATATAATGAAGGTGTGTATGACGGTTTGAAACTATTGTAAGAAAAATATATGAGAAAAAAAATAATTGTGTCGAGAAACATTTGGAATTAAACCCTTGACCCACCGAACGTTAGTGAGTACGCTTTCCTTTCAGTCAATCTGTATCGAACCAATTTATGCTTTGGAAAATCTATCAAAATTGCACTTAAAAGCGTACTTTAGTTTTTTTTTTTTATTCGAATACTCGAAATGGTAGCTTCTGCAACAAACTTTTAATCATTTTTCTATACGATGTTTATAAGAGAAAATATTTCCTAGGCATTTTGTTCAAACAATACTGTATGATGATAAATAATTCGACTCATTTGTTTCAAATACAAACGCCGCTATAACAACATTTCTTCCCATAACAATAGTAATAAAAAAATAATATAAACTGGCAATTTAAACCCTTGAAAGGATTTTGACAGAACTTCTTATGGTCAAATTGTGTCGTACGTGTTATTAAATGTTTGTACACAATTGATCGAGAACTGGACCTACAAGTTTAATGCCAACTCCGATCGACTAATGTGCATGTTCTCAAGAAGCTTTACATGGCATTGCTTTACTCTCTGAGGCTTACCATTGTCTGTAGAGAGGTGACGACCGAACAAAAAAATTAATTCAATTGAAAAAACTTTCTGTGTCAGGTGTTGCAATGGTTATACAATTGTTATATTAATATATCATCCTCTAAATCGTGAAATGAGAAGAAAAATTATTATTTGAACATGTCTAATGGAATGATGCAAAAAATTAAATATTAAGTGTTGGTTTTAATATAAAACTAACAATAATTTTTTCATTTGCTTATTGCTGAAATTGTTAATTTTTTGAAAATCAACTTGAATGGTTTAGCTTGAATTCAATCTATAGTTAAATCTTCGAGAAATTTAATATAAAAAAGTAACTCAAACTATATATGTAAAATTATATACGTAAAAAAATTTTTAAATTTTTTTCACTTTCCATTGACTCCTTTGTGATATGAAACAGTACGTAAAATATAGATTTAATTTTATTCCAACAACATATAATGCAGAAACTACGGGAAGAATATAAAATCTTTTCCATTTTTATACAGTTTGAAACTTTTCCCCTGTAATCAGTTTTCTAATAAAATTAATTTGATTTAATCCAATAATAATATTTTATTTACTATAATAATATAATAAATATAATAAATAAATATAAATATAAAAATAAATAATATAATAAATACAATAATATTTTTGCCTATTTTTGCATTAATATATACATAATTAATTAAATAAAAAAATAAAACATTTTCTTTCTTGTACAAACAATTAATTGTAAATTGACCGCTTACCAATTATATTTTTATACCTCCGCGTTTAAAAAACGTAAAAGGGAGTATATTAATTTTGTTACTGCGTTTGTTACGCCCATAAGGAGGTATGGCATGAACCAAGAAATAAAGATCATGCAAAGAAAAGAGCCGCCATATTGTAAACAAAACAAAGCTGGTAGTTCTGACGTCATCGGTCACAAATTGTTTTGTTTACGTGTAGCGATTATATGTGAAAAATTATTTCTTGAAGTTTTAAAGAATTATTAGTGTTTATAATTCAGTAATTTTTTGTGCTTTTTATAAAAATGAAGTGTGCTGTAGCGTCGTGCAATAATTGCAACAGCAAAAAAAAATTACTTTAAATTTCGTTACTGCATGAAAATATAAACAAACAAAGTATTCAAACACTTTTTTCGAGAATTAAACGAGTTAATTTTATAATTTTCCACTTTTATTTAAGTTTTCACATGTTTTGCATGAAAAACGTATGCAATATAGCTTTTTTTGTGACCGATGACGTGGCACGAAAAAAATACTTTTTTCTCGCACTGCTGATTGCTTGATCTTGTCTTGTTGGTTCATGGAGGTATGGTATGCCTCGTCATATATGTACCGTCAATTTTTTGGCAATTTTTTGTATTCCTTTTGTGCTTTTCGCTGTTTTGTCGAAGTGCTTCAGATTATTTTTCGTTTGCTTGCGTGCGTTTGGTGTTTTGTAGCTTGTGTTTCCACTGCATGAACGAACAAGATGGCGACTTACCAATGTTCGCAACTTGTGTTCGTGCGGTGGAAACGGTTGGACAGAACCATGATACAATAAGAAGGTAGGGTAAGGAGCTTTGACAAGACCGTCTGCTAATGTCAAAACCATAAAATACAGTGCTACCATATCTAAAGAAAAAATCCCATGACAAATCCATGTTTCATGGTTTCAGTAGGTAAGCGTTTCATATGAAATGCGTTGCTGAAAATTATGATAAATTGAGCACTGCATCAACTTTCAAAAAAAATGTTTGATTTATGTTCAACAGTTCCACTGTCAGACAAAATAAAAAAATTTTTTATTAGATATCGTATGCACATTCGCATAAAATTTTTAAATAAGAAATTAAGAACACAAAAAGCTAAGCAAAAAATTATGGGCAATAGTAAATTAGTGAAAATAAAGCTTTAAAATTACTAAAAAATTTATTGTTTCAATTCTAGATAATTTCATTTAATATTTTTCTTATTTGCCCTACACATAATTCCTTTTCTAAGTGTTTGTTCCACATTTAAGAAAAATACAGAAAAGTGGCAACGCTAAAAGGCTTTTTGACATAAGCAGACGGTCGTGTCAAAGCTCCTTACCCTACCTTCTTATTGTATCATGGACAGAACGAAGAATTCATCGCTTCGATTTGTTCGCGATGATTTCTTCGTTCGTTCGTGCAGTGCAAACGCTCGGTTACTAGGGCTATGTTCACACGTCAGTCAAGTGACTGAAGTTCATCTCGATTTTTTACTCTCTTTTACTTTCTCTGAAAATTTTGACTAGCGCCTGCTCACACACGATATTTTGATTGATGCTCTGACGAAGCCATTTGTTACTTTTCTGCTACCTACTATTTTGTGAAATCGTATCGTGCTGTAAACAGAAAGTAAACACAACACAATTAACAAAACCCGATTTTAAATTTTTTAATAGAAAAGTTGTGTTGCATTTCATTTTGTTCGCAAGGGTTACAGATAACATCCTTTTCTCTTCAAAAAACTACATTTGTTACCAAAAAACTACTAATTAACTACTTTTCTTGACATAATTTCCTACTAAACAACAAACAATTAAAATAATGCAACCATTTGACTGATTGATGCAGGTCTAGAGCTCAATCAAAATTTTGACTGACGAGAGAAGAATTTGGAGTTCATATTCGCTCTGAGATAAAGTTCATTTTCTTTTTACATAAGAAAGCAACAACAAATTTTGACTGATTCAATTATTTGACTGACGTGTGAACATAGGCTAGTTTAATTTAATTATACCTTTCCTTATAATAACGGAAAAGATAGGAATTATTTCCATATTCCTGCGAAGAGAAAGTTTGTAAATTGTTAAAGTTTGATTTATTGATCTGATTTGCAGTTTGAGCTTATTCTTTTTTTAACTCGAAAAAATGGAAACATAATTTCAATGTACATCAATAGAACAAATAATCGATATTTTGTTAAAAATTTTCTTATATAATACTTAGACAGGGGTTTCTCGATCAACTTTTGGCTTTCAAGTTGCAATACACTCACACTTTTTTACAAACTCATTTACAATTTCGAACTTGAAAACTAGCTTACTTTCGAATTTTGCGTTCCAGCCGTGTGGAAATATTTTGGTCCAGATAAACAGCTGATCACAGTTCTTGTACATACATTTTCGTGTTTCATTTTGCAAATATTCGGCTGCAATGAAATGACGGATAAAACTAATAAGAAAAACAAATAATGCTTAAATAAAAATATTTTAAATAATAATGATTTCAATGAAAAATTATTTATTCTTGTATCATTATTTGTGAGGCGAGCATTCTAAGGTTTTTCCTTGACGACGGCTTCTTTAAAAGGAAATTGCCTACCAAATCTTGCAGCCTATGTCACAACTTTCAATTCGAATGATTTCGACAAGCTGTATGTGTAATAAACTTGAAAGCAAAATCTTGATCGTGTAACCCCAGGGTAAATAATATAGTTCAAGACAAAAAAATTTTTCCGACGCAACTTTTAAGCCTTTTAAGATTTGATCAAAGTATATCCTATAACTTTTCCATAATATTTATGAATATCATAATAATTAAACATGTTTCTTTTACGAATTTCCGTCTTCTTTTGATTTTTTTGTAACTTATTCGACTGATTTATATAAGTTTCCCCTATACATACAAAATACAAAAGTTTTCTTCATTTTAATGTTTTTTGTTAAAGAATTCCTGCATCTCGTTTCTAATAAGATATACTTAACAAAGTAGTGTCAGTAGTTGAAATTCTCTCTTATAGTGGGTACAATACCTGTCAAAATTAGCTATTGCGAATAATTTTCTATTCACTTTTTTTATGCTCTTCTTTAATTTGCTTATTTTTGACAGCTGCTGTACCCACCACTCCGATACAAGACTACCTGGTTTAATGCTTTTGATTATTAAAATTCCGATTAGTGTGGAAAATTTTGTGAAAAGAACGAAATTTAAATTTTTTTTTTCTCTCATAATCAACTTGTTTGACTGAGTCTGACTGGTTTTTGGAAATAACTTAGCAACGGTTGACTATCTTGTCATAAACCATTAACATAAAGCTCTATTTGTTGATTTATAACATATCAAATTCAAATTTTAAAATAAATTCTAAAAATGTTGATTCTGGCTTTATAAATAAGCTAAAAAAATTTTACATAATTTACAGTGTTAAAAACTTCGACCTATTTATATCGTGCGAACGATAAACAGAAAACAACTATAATTAACTTGTTAGTAATAATCAGCTAGCTTGAAAATTAAATTCAGAGATTTACTTCATGTTTTTTCAATTCAAAATTTTCTTTCTAAAAATTTTCGGCCTATCTATTCTCTCAAAATTTAATTCAGGAAATAAATTTTCCCAGCAATTACGCAGCCCATGCAACTCTCTTAATACTGCTGAACACATCCGCCAATAATCGAAACTCGCGCACACTCGATAAGTACAAACACGTCGATTAACTGACCGAAGAACGAATCGTTAAAAGTGCTCGGGTCTTCGTTCGTTCGTTCGTTTGACGACCATTTTTTGACGATGGTCTTTTACTAAACGGGCAAGAAGACCGTACGACGCGTTTTCGTTCGTGTGCATAAATTGTGAAACTTTTGTGGAAGATTTTTAACGATTTGCTGTTAAAAAATTAATAACTATTAAAGCAAGCAATCAATACTAGCGTTAGTTAATCATTCAGAACAATACAAATAAACTGCAACCAGTTTAAAATACTTGAATTTTAATTGAATTTCAAGCTGAAGACATTTCAATAAAAGAAACTTTTTTCCAATTGTACAAACCAGTGTGTGAACAAGGTGAAAAACTTCCGACAAGGAAAGAAAGAAAATACTAGCAACTGATTGGAGGGTAATATGAGTAATGCTATTAACCAAAATGGCACAGGTCTAGAGCAGCAGGTAATTACTTTTGATACAATTATGATTAGTGTTAAATGGAAAATGTGAATTTATTGATTTCATAACATTTATGCACATTCCGTTGACTTTTTTGGACTTTTTGGCTTCTGTTCGCTTCGTAGTAAATTTTCTTTGTATAATTTTTGCTTACTATTTTTTTCTCGTTCTAAAATCGCTGTGCTGAGTGAGTGGGAATAGTTTATTTTTCATGTGTGTGCGATTGGCGTTTGAGTGCAATTAGAGATTTGAGTTGTTTTCTATGTGTATGTATCGAGTGCACAGTGGTCGGAATAGAGGTTTATGGTAAGGTTAAGTGTGCAAGTCTTATGGAGAATTTGTTCAATTTAAATTGGTGTTTTTTAAATATTTTAACAAAGCTGTATAGATAATACTTTTACCATCACTTTCTTAATCGCTTATATTGTGTACAAAATAAATTTATGCAAATTTTGTTTTGAGTTTCTGTAAGTTTCGTGCCGCATCTAGCAGGGTTTCTTAAACTTTATTTTAACATGAGCCCAAGCCCAAATATTTTATTTCTTATTTTTATTACATGTATATGGGTCTCCTAAGCCTAATGGTGCAATAAAATTTTGTCGGTCTCAAATGGCTTAGGAGATAAAAACCGTGAAAGTTTCAAAATTCAGTGCAAATTTCTAAGTGCGTGGAAGAGGGCCCAAGACCAAATATTTTTTTTTCTTATTTTTATTATATGTATCTGGTCTTCCTAAGCCTAATGGTGCAATAAAATTTTGTTGATTTCGAATGGTTTCGGAGATAAAAATAATAATGTATTACTATGTAAAAGGGCAAATTAGCTTCCACGCACTTAGAAATTTGCGGTGAATTTTTAAATTTTCCCGATTTTTATCTCCGAAACCATTAGAGACCGACAAAATTTTATTGCACCATTAGGCTTAGGAGCACCATATACATATAATAAAATTAAGAAAAAAATATTTGGGCTTGGGCCCTCTTCCACGCACTTGGAAATTTGCACTGAATTTTGAAACTTTCCCGATTTTTATCTCCTAAGCCATTTGAGACCGACAAAATTTTATTGCCCCATTAGGCTTAAGAGACCCATATACATGTAATAAAAATAAGAAATAAAATATTTGGGCTTGGGCTCTAAAGTAGAATTATGCCAAAATATTTATAAATAAATAAATAAATAACTGGCCATTTCAGCCCTTGAAAGGACTTTGACCTAGCTTCTTATGATCAATTGTGTTGTGCGTGTTATTAAGTTTGTACACAATTGACCGAGAAATGGACCTACATGCTTAACGCCGACTCCGAACGGCGATGAACGGAATGTTCTTATTCTCAAGAAGCTTTACATGGCATTTTTATTACTCTCTGAGGTTTGCCATTGTCTGCAGAGAGGTGGCGGCCGTACAGAAAAATTATTTAATTCAAATAATTTTCTGTCGCTGCTGGGATTCGAACCTGGGTCTCCAGGTTCTTTGACATAGCGGCCACGCACTTTAACCAACTACGCCACGGACGCCACGGATATTTATACAAGATCTTAAAAAATTAACATATTGCCATAGCACGGCTCTTCAATAAAATTTCAAATAAATAATCAGCCCTACCCTATGAGTCGTTGTCAAAGTCGTCGTCGACTCGTTGTCGTTGTCACTTGCTATCGACGTCGTCGTCACCTCAATGCTAAATCGGCACTCGCTACGTCGTTTCATCCAATGACAAGACGAGACGACATTTTATCGATAATTTAATACCATCTTCAAATTTGCCTTGAATGTGAAATGTCAAAGTACAAAAATTTCGTGTTAAAATATATTTCATTTATTTTCATTTTGATTTAATATGTATTTTATGTCGGATACAAGTTCAAGTGATTTTTTTTTTCTTAATTTCTAGCACAATTTTTTGACGTAGAATACGTCATTCTCGGAGGTAAGTAGGGTGGTTGATAGTGATCAGGTGTCGGTATTTACATTACTTTTTGAGCCTTTGGTGGGCCTAAAGTACTGATCGTACAATGTTGATGTTAGCACTTGTTGGTCTGTTTGATCCTCAATGCGACAAAAATTAATGTTAGAACTCTCTAACATATATAAATTTTACACAATTACATGAAATATAAAGCCAACATTTGATGTTTTTGTTTGCTTAAACTTGCTACCTATTTATCGACAGTTTCCGATTTTATCGACAAAACCATAAAATTTGTATGGGAACCCCCCTAAGGAGTGGTCTGAGGGAATAGGTGTCAAAGGCAAAAATGTTCCTTTTGCAAAAGTAATGGGGGTCAGTCATACATATTAACCCTCTCCAGCACTCTCTTAAAGGTCATATGCTCAGGTGTATGGAATAAATAAACAAAAACCATAAAATTTGTATGGGAGCCCCCCTAAGGAGTGGTCGGAGGAAATAGGTGTTAAAGGCAAAAATGTTCCTTTTGCAAAAGTAATGGGGGTCGGTGATACATCTTAACCCTTTCCGGCACAAACACAATAAAATTTGTATGGGAGCCCCCCTAAGGAGTGGTCGGAGGGAATAGGTGTCAAAGGCAAAAATGTTCCTTTTACAAAAATAATGGGGGTCGGTCATACATATTAACCCTTTCCGGCACTCTTAAAGGTCATATGCTCAGGTGTATGGAATAAATAAACAAAAACCGTAAAATTTGTATGGGGGCCCCCTAAGGAGTGGTCGGAGGCAATAGGTGTCAAAGAAAAAAATGCTCCTTTTGCAAAAGTAATGGGGGTCAGTGATACATATTAACCCTTTTCGGCACAAAAACCATAAAATTTGTATGGGAGCCCCCTAAGGAGTGGTCGGAGAGAATAGGTGTCCAAGGCAAAAATGTTCCTTTTGCAAAAATAATGGGGGTCAGTCCTACCTATGAACCCTTTCCGGCACTCTCTTAAAGGTCATATGCTCAGGTGTATGGAATAAATATACAAAAACCATAATATTTGTAAGGAAGCCCCCCTAAGGAGTGATCGGAGGGAATAGGTGTCAAACGCAAAAATGTTCCTTTTGCAAAAGTAATGGGGGTCGGTCATACATATTAACCCTCTGCGGCACTCTTTTTAAATGTCATATGCTCAGGTGTGTGGAATAAATATTTTGCTAAATAGTTTTTAAAAAAGATGTCATCAAAAGCGAATTGACTAATTCTACGTCTTGTGTTACGACATAGTCGAAACTACTGTATCTTTTTTATTTGCATATCACTTTCATGTTGCAATTGCTCTCTTTCATTTTTTCTTTTCAGCAATTTTAATTTCTCTTCGATTTTTTTATGTCTTTTAAATTATTTTTCATTGAAATCAATGTTCGAGAAACTTCGTTGAACACTTTTTCCTGCATATTGTTATGCATTTCCAGCAAACAATCCCGACTAATTTTGTTAGCGTTCCTTTGCTCTTTGCTTTTTTTTCTGGAAGCAGTTGAAGGTCTCGGACGCTCATTATCAGAATTTGATGGCGCACATCTTCTTCACTTTAAATTTTAAGTCTCTCCAGACCAAATATAAACCAAAGTAAAATTATTTCTTTGTTTATGTCCAGTATTACAAGTGGTATTGTTCCTTACCTTCTGCCAACCATCACTGTCCCTAAGCGGTGGACCAAAAGAATTTAGCTGTTTGCTTATTTTTTCCCATTTTGTTTTAAAATTGGCTGGGACGTTCCCTCTGGTAAATCCTTTTGCCAGGTTTGAATTCTTCTCCAGCTCGCGCACCAGATGTTCAAATTGACGAACGTTTGTTATTTTTAATTTTTTTTCCATTTTCAATCACACTTTATTCAAAAATTTACAGTAACGAAGAAAAAATCAAACACTTTGCTTTAAGTCGTTGCAACTCGTTCAGAAAAAACTCAACGAGTAGTATTGAGTCCTGTCGACACGACATGTTTTTCAAAACGACTTGGCGAGTACCGCATACTCGTCGTCAGCTGTCAAAATTTATCGATAACGACTCCGGTGGTGCCAATTCCAAGATGACGACAGAAGACGTCGACGATAACTGTCGACGACGACTCATAGGGTAGGGCTGAATATTTAAAGTGGTGGCCGAGAACTGCGTGTGTTAAATAGTGTGTGGACCACTCGATGTCGATTGGAGGACAGGTTAGAACCTAAACTGTAGGATCTGACCAATGGGCATAATTGAAGATGAACGAAAACTCAAAATTTATAAATTTTTTTTGAGAACATATGTATTAAGACCTTCTAATCTCAAATCCGGAAAAATTTCACGCCGCTCTCAATTGGTTTAGAAGTTATAGGGCTTGAAACTTGGGGAAATGGACCTCAAAAACTTGTGATTTTTTTAAAATTTTCCTACAAAACCTACCATTATGGGTATCAAAAGAAAGGTTATGCTGTTACCTATTCAACGAGCTATCAACCATTAAAATCCACGCATTACTTTTGAAGATACAGCATTTTCCATATGCACACTTGGCGGTTCACCCTTTTACGAAATAACCTAAACGTAAGTATAAACATCAAATCAAAAAATTTATTTAAGAAAAATGCGAATAAAGTAGAAAATGCAGGAAATCTGTATATAAAAAATCGCGCGATTTTTCATATTTTTTATATACAATGTGTATATCAGAACATGCGACTGCGGTTCTTTTTTTTATTCGCAATATATGAAAAATTTTTCTAAAATGTCTTAAGATCAACATTAACAGGTAGGATTTAAATACTTTCATTGCCTACTTTATTCGCATTTCGCTTATATTAATTTTCCAATTTGATCTTTATACTTATGTTTTGGTTATTTTGTAAAAGTGTGAACAGTCAAGTGTGCATAATATGTAAAAAGCTATATCTTCAAAAGTAATACGTGGATTTTAATAATTGATAGCTCGTTGAATAGGTAACAGCACAACCTTTTTTTTGATACCCATAATGCTAGGTTTTGTAGGTAAATGAAAAAAATCGCAAAAGTTTTTTAGGTCCATTTTCTCAACTTCCGAACCCTGTAACTTCTGAACCACTTGAGAGCGGCGAGAAATTTTTTCACCATTAGCTTTTTTTGGTCCAAATACACATTTTCAAAAAAAAAAAGTGAAAAAAATCCATTTTCACTCATCTTCAATTGTTCCGACCAATGTTTTAGAATAAAAAAAATATTTATTGTTCATTTATTAGTTTTAAGTTTTTAACAATTTTTCACTAACCTCTAATACATTGAATTAGTTCGTCTGAGTATCCTAGTAACGCTTAAAAACACGTGTTAAAACTTCTTTTTTGCTTTAGTCACATTGTCAAGAGGCTGCAATTATATTTTATTTCAAAAGCTTATAACTTAACCTTTCAGAGGACATATTAATATGTGTAAAATATGTTTAATTCTATGCCTTTTTTGAGATATTTAGTAAAGTTTGTCAAAGTCATAAATAATCACTGCATATTAAAAAATTATCAAAAAGTCATATTTTTTTGTTTTCCTTAGTGGCCAACATATTTTTAATATATATATAATTAAATATTACAATTCAAATATCGGTTGGTTATATAATAGAAATTATGTAGCTGTTTTCACACCCAGATCGCAATTCAAAAAAGTATTTATATGTAACTATATCGCTCACTAGCAAAGAAACTAATTTTTACTTTGGTTTTTTTGGGTTTTTTCTTCTATTATTAAAAGTACTTCTCAAATTCAAAGTCGAACTATGGCACCTCTCCAAATCATAGTTTCTTCTATTTGCGAAATTTTTTTGATTATTGAACAATTTCCTTTATTTAAACTTATATATAATATCTCAAGCTTTGAACAACGAAGAAAAAACTATTGCCATTTGAATGAATTTTTGATGTCATAAATTAAAAACAAGAAATTTTGATGTGAAACAAAGTAGAGGTTGTTGATCTTAGGTTATTTAAAATCGCTTTCTTGATTTTGAAAGTGATCCTAAGGATCGGGATTTGTGCTTAGAAACCCGATTTCTGGTGGTAGGTTCTTGTAATTTTTACAAGATGGTGTCTATGCAGGAATCGGTGTTAACGGAAACATTCCGGATGCTTAGAAGACTTTGTTGAAAATTAATAAACAATCGTGGCCTTTCCTCTGAATTTTCACCAGCCTGCAGTTCGGGATGCTCCTTGCAGAATTGAACATAAAACTGTAGTTGCTCTGTAGTTATACGTTCGAATATTTTGCTCCTGAATTATAAGATAATGTCTAAAATATGCAAAAATTAAAGAAATTATTAACTTACATTTTTTCGTTGAAATATTCTGTTTGTACAATTTAAATTTAAATTTAAATTTTTCACAATAAATATTTTGGCACATTTTAATTAAGTAAAATAGCTTTTCACCATCGTGTGGGAAATTTCATAAGCTTTCTCCGTGTCACCTTTGATGTAGAATAAAATAACAGGAATGCATAACAAGTGCATAACACGGTCGGTGACAAAATTTCAATGACAGTCTATTGTCACTTCAACGCCAGAATAGGGGTGTAATACTTTATATCATATGCTCAGTTCTCAATTTTTAAAGAATGTCTTGGGTTTTTTTATAAAATATCGAAAACTGAGGTTAAAAAAAAAAAATCAAAATAAATTCATAGTTAACTGACGAAATTCTAATAGTAAATCCAAGTAGCAGTGACCAACAGAGAAAAGATACTGCTTTAAATTGCTCCTTGACTTACACATAATTCGTTTTATGTAACTTTGAATCAAATTGGTTGGCAAGTAGAATCTTTTATAAAGATTCGCAAAATATAACAAAACTCCATATATTTTTGTATTGTTATAACTTATAATTGAAATTTAATTGAAATTTTTTTTTAAATCACGAATTAACTTTTTATAATTAACTTATATATTTATGTATTTTGATATTTTGTTGTTGTATAGATAATAGAGGACCAACAAATACTGTTTCTTTATAATACGAAAGAATATGTAGAATATGATAGCTTGAGCTCGTAATGAGATACTATCAATAAAAAAAGAAAGAATTCTTAACGAAATCGTGTTTTTCAATATTTTGTTTAAGAAATATTGTTTTTTTAAAATGTTGGTTAGTAATTTTCAAAAACGTTGTATAAATGACAAAAGAACATGTCAGGAGCGACAAGTATTTTGCTACCCATTAGGGGTTTTCAGACGAACGTACATGTCAGCCGACATTGTACGACGACAAACTAACGGGAATATTTTGTTGAGTTTTCAAACGATCGGACATGTACGACGACTTCATTTTTTGCAGACTCTCGAGCGTAACACTTCGGTAAAAAACCGAAGTAAAAACCTTTTTCGTTTTGCCTAAGCCGATGCTTACTCGATGAAAACTTTATAGAAATGATAAATGCAGCGAGTCGGTCCGAAATGCTTTCACACGCCCGACATGTCGGACAGACCGGCAGAAAAATCAAAAATTTTTGATTTTCTTCCGACATGTCGTCCGACCATCTCATTTGCTTTCGGACGATCGTACATGACGTCGGACATGCCCAAGTCTGATGACATTTACGTCCATGTGAAAGCCCTTATTGAATGAAAAATTAACTGATTTAATTCTAAACAGAGATAAAGAGAGAGAGAGATAGGGAGAGTGGTGTTTGTATTAAAAATAGTACTTTCTATTTGGAAACATGTCACAGCATTTTCAAGCTGTAAATATAGAACAACTCAAAAAAGATATTTATTTGTAAAAAAAAATCGTTGATACAAAAATGTATAACTCATTTAAAAAAGTATTTTTTTAATTTAGTTTTTTATTTATTCTTCGTTAGCCAAAATGGAAATATATAAATTAAAAAAAATTTCTATATAATTCAATATATTTATAATCAAAATTTAATAAAATGCATAAATAAATATTTATCAATTGCAATAATAAATATATTTATATTGAAATATAAATATGTAAATTCGTGGTCAATTGTGCAATTGTCTTTCTTCTTGCATTTTTTAATTTCTTAAGAATTTATTCAAAATCATGAAATGAAAGTAAAAAATTATAAATGCGATTCCTTCTTTCGCATACTTTTAAAATTAATGAGGAGTTTAAAAACGAATAATTATTGAAAAATAAATAAATAAATGAGGATTGCAAAATTAATGTGGAATAAATAATTCAGCCCTATTGTGAATAAAATTTCGCCCGGAGTTAAAAAAGGGAATTTTCGTATTTTTAGTAATGTTCACTCAACTTTTGAAAAATTTGAACACAAATATTTGCATTCATCGCGAACTTTTAAGATCACCAGAAAAAGAAAATCTTTAAGAGCATCCCCTGTCTAAAATATGAAAATTCCCTTTTTTAATACCGTGGGAATTTTATTCATAATAGGGCTGATTGATTCAAAAGAGATGTATGAATATAAAATTAATGCAGATTCTATGCCAATGAAATTTTTTAAAAATTAGAAATTATACAATCACAAAGATTTAAAATCTATAATAATCAGAAGATGTAAGCAACAATAATGAAAGCCATTTAAATCAAGTTTATCTTTTACAAATGGGATTGTTTGAGATAAACGCAAAAAGTTTTCTTTTTCTTATCATTTTTTTTCAATTTTTTGATACGAAGATATTAAACTCAGAAAACTTAAAAAATTAAAACGTTTTATAGATTAATTTAATATTATGTACAATAGTATTAAATTATTTTAAATTAACTTGAGTTTAAACAAATTTTTAGTGGCTTTAACTGCGTTTTGAGAAATCGGCCCCAAAAGCAGTCTTTAGGAAGTTTATATTAAGACAATTCGAACCTATTTATAAGATTAGTTTTTCTTTATTGCTTGCAATTAGAATACGTAACATTTCCCCATAGTTATCTATATACATATATATTTTTTTTTAATGGAAAAGATAAACTTTTGCTCGTATAGTCTAAATAAAACAACATTACTGCGTCGCCGCTGACTTTAACATATAGTTCAATTTTGCTATAAAAAAGTTATGGCAATATATGCTTTAGTTGGAAACCAAATACCTTGTCTATTTTATTAATAAAATAATCACAAAATTTTATTCAGATCACGATTAAATAACTGTTAGTGGCGTGTGGTAGTCACTTGTTTATTATCAAACTATTATATAAAAGAAGACTCACGTATGTTCGGCTGCGAAAAGCTTGAGAATGGCAGGCGCTATTTCAAAAATTCTTTTTCTCTAGGATAGCTATGGTGCCCAGTTGGCACATGGGATATATAAATTTAATAACCATTGTTTAAATAATTAATTAAAATTCAAAGAGAATAACCATACAATTTCTTTATTCTTATTCTCAGAGAGAAAAAATTTTCTCATTAAAGCTCTGTGCATCTCAAAAAAAGGTTGTGCCCAAAGCTAATAAGGTAGAACATATGTATATGTAATACTTCTGTATTCCAACTCGGAAATCGAAGAGAGACAGCCATAACAACATAAGATGTTGCTGTTTGTGTTAGTATATTTGAATATATGAAAATTACTACACAAAAAATAAAAAGTCAAACCGTCACAGGGGCGGTTGTTATGAAAACGTTTGCCCCAAACATATAAGAAAACAAATCATATTTGTTTTTCCTAAATCACAGGTACGCACCATTATAAAACAATTATAAGAACGCCTGAAATATGATTAAATTTAAACAAACAAAATTTTAATCAAAAAATTCAAACAACAAAAATTTCAAATAAAAATTATTGACAATGGAAGCACCGCTCCTGAGTTTTTTTATTTTGAAATTTAATTTCCTCTATATATTTTCTCGCTCATATAACTATATATCAGCACTCTAATGTTGACGAATATATGAGATAGAACAATATGTCAAAATCGCTGTGAGACAAAAGCTCTATTTTCAAACTCTTTTTGAGCATCATATATAAAAGTCAACAACCCAGCGGGAAAATGAGAATTGATTAAAAAAAAAAAATCGTAAATGGAATAGATTCTTTTGCTTACATTTTAGAACGTATTCCAAAGAATATATAAATTAAAGCAAAACATATGAATTGGAATATATCAATCAAAAGTTTATATCAACCAATATATCAACGAATATATCAACCAAACAAATTTTGGCATAAGTGAGAAAAGCAACAGTCTGTTTTGATTTGTTTTCTCATTTCCGAAAATGAATAATTTTTATTTAAAAGAATGCATTTAAAAAGTGAATAAAAGAATCGCTTTCTGTAGCTATTCATATGGAAGCGAGAAAAGAATGTACTACTATTTGTAGGACGTCAGCGGCAAAATAAAAATGGATTCTAGAAACAAAAATCGTAAATAGAATGAATTCTATTGCTAACATTTTAGAATGTATTCCAAAGAATATATACATTTATAGCAAAACCTATGAATTGGAATCTATCAAGCAAAAGTTTACTGATTCGTTTTTATTCCAGCCATAATCGATTACGACCCATATAATTATTTCTAATATATAAAATGTTTTTAGATTCCTTGCTTGCTTTTTTGATAAGTGAAAAACGAACTGATTCTAAAACAAATGCTGGTATAAGTGAGAAAAACATCAGTCCGTTTTGATTTGTTTTCTTATTTCCGAAAGTTAATACATTTTATTTAAAATAATCATATATGTAATACTTCTATATTGGCAGTACACTGTACTGTGAATGTACCCGAAATTGTGGCGTCCGTGGCGTAGTTGGTTAAAAGTTCGTGGCCTCTATGTCAACGAACCTGGAGACCCAGGTTCGAATCCCAGCAGCGACAAAAAATTATTTGAATTAAAATGATTTTTCTGTACGGCCGCCACCTCTCTGCAGACATTGGCAAACCTCAGAGAGTAATCAAAATGCCATGTAAAGCTAATTGAGAATAAGAACATTCCGTTCATCGCCGTTCGGAGTCGGCATTAAACCTGTAGGTCCGGTTCTCGGTCAATTGTGTACATACTTAATAACACGCACAACACGCAAAATTTCATTTAAAATTTCTGTTGTTTCAATTTTTATGGTTTAAATTTTGTTTGCTTGAATTTTTCTTTTTAAATTTTTATCATATTTCACGCGTTGGTCTTATAATTGTTTTATAATGGTGCGTACCTATGATTTATGCAAAACAAATATGTATGCTTTGTTTTGTTTTATGTTTGGGTAGACATTTTTCTTAACAACCGCCCCGTTGACGTATAGTAGTAGTATATTCAAATATACTAATACAAACAACAAAATCGTATGTAGGCTATCTCTCTTTGATTTCGTAGTTGAAACTCATTAAAAATTTAGTTTGCTGCCAATATTGAAGTATTACATACATGGTTTAATAAATAAGGTTGTCGCATGGGTGAGAGCGAGTTCCAATAAATGTCGAATCGAAGTTGACAACTCATACAAAATCTGAATGCGTAAATTGATAACATGCAAAGCCGATGAAGTTGTTGTTGTAGTTTTTAATTGATTTTGACAATTATGTGTACTGAGAAGAGAGTACGATCAGCCACGAGACAACCTAATTTATTCAACCATGATTACATATATGAAAAGAATCTATTTAAAAAGTGAAAAAAAACGATTCTGTAGCGATTCCACTTGAAGCGAGAAAAGAATGTACTATTCTTTGTAGGACATCAGCATGTTAAAAATAATCAATTCTAGAATCTATACTGGAGAAGAGAATTGATTCTTTTTTTATATAAAATTGCATCTTTTTCCCGATGGGGTGTTAAAAATAATCAATTCTAGAATCTATATTGGAGAAGAGAATTGATTCTTTTTTCCCGGTGGGAAGGTCCACAAAAAAGAAAAAAAAAGACAGCAACATGTATTGAGTGCGGTACCAATGCTGCCACCTTTTTGAATGTAAAAATACTGCCACTTTTATAAAAGCATCGACAAAAATTCCGTGTCGATGTTTTGTTGAAATGTTTTGATGAAATTTATCAGCTTAAACGAAAGATATATTTTATTTTAAAATAACAATTCTTTAAGGCCGTCATATATTTTTCTTACCTCTGAGCTAATATTTTAACGTATAAACGAGATTTTTATATATACGGAATAATAAAGTTGATATATAGTAACTTTAAAACGATACTTCAATCAAATTGTGAGAACCCCTACACGTAGTTCATTCTAAAATTGACACGCCTTTTGAAAAGAGAAGCTTTTTTTTAATTTATTGATTTTTCAATAAAATAAAAATAACAAGAGAAGCTTTCTTTGATTTATTGATTTTTCAATAAAATAAAAATACCTTTCAGAAATGCCAGTTTGCTACGAAAAACAAACATGTTGGAAAGCAAGGCAATTTTACCAGTTTGTGTTATCTCTTTTTTACATGCAAAACAAAATCAAAAATAGTTACCACATGGCAAAATGTTTTAGAGTTAACAGACGGCGTAGTTAACACACCAGATAAAACAAAACTGTGAGTACCCCAATAGTCACAGCGCTAGGAAAAGTGAAGCAATGCATGAAAAAAAATTAACAGGAAGATACAGAAAGTTTATTACTTTAGTTATTTTTAATTACATTAGTTAGCTGGTTACTTTATTCGGATGAAACTACTAAGTCGCTCCAACACAAATATACAATTTTACCGAAATTCAAACGGCTGTATTCATAAAAAATTATGAGCCTCTTACAAAGCCTTCATAAGAAAAAAATCGAAACAAAATTTAAAAACATTTTTCATGTTGAACATTTCAACAGCTTTCAAAAGCTCTTTTAAATGCTTGATAAATAAGAGAATTTTAAAAATGGTTGAAACCTTCAATAAACCCTCGATAAAGCATTTTAAAAATTTGTTTGTTCTCATCTAAGCACAAAAAATATTGTCAAAAATGTATCAAATTATTTCAAAATGTATCAAAAACAAACAAAATGTCAAAAAGTGTTTGAAAATGTTTGTTTATAAATTAGAGGATTTTTATATATGGTTGAAATTTAAATATTTTTTTTAAGGTTTATAACACACCTCTCATAAAGCAGTTTTTAAATTATTTGCTCTCATTTGAGCACAAATACTGTCAAAAATAATTAAAATTCTTCAAAATATTTCAAACATTTGGAAAATATGTCAAGAAAATTCAAAATATATAAAAAATTTCCAAAAAAAGAAAATAAAAACAAGAGTATTTGTCAACGATTTCACAATATTTATAAAAAAAAAAAAATAATAAAATGACAATTATTTCAGTGCAGATGGCTTAGAAAAACTATTGATTTTTAAATATCAAAATCTTGACGAAATTGCGACAAATAAATAACAAGTCACTGAATTTATCTAATACACAAACCATTATTTACACTCTTCCCACTTCAATATGAATACGGCTGTTAAATTTTAAGATTTAAAGTTTTTAATGATATTTAATACTTTTATCGCCGGCGAAGCAGCGGGTATTTGCTAGTTATCAAATATTTTGCCATGTGTAAATAAAATAATTTGCTATAAAAGGTGTGCAAAGTAAAAATATGGAAACACTGGCAGCAGTTCACTCAACTGTTTGAGTGATTTTAAAGTGAGTGGAAGAAAAGAAAAAAAAATGTGAATGTGGAGCTTACACGGATTAAGTTGTGGAAATCTCTATTATTTAAGAAATGGCTGCCGCTTTGCTGTTGCCTAGCAGCACAGGTTAGCTAGCAGAGCTGGAGCTCTCATTATGCTGCTTTACTTACTAAATCAGAATGATTTTGACGTCTCATTTGATCTTGGCTGAAGAAATATGGTTTAACTTTGTTATTAAGAAACGGTGAAAAGGAGGAGGGGGTGTTAAAATATACAAATTTTATAAATTATGAGGATAAGTTATCAACTCGTGTTGATTTAGTATGCGCGAATTTGTTAACTCGTTTTTTCATGTCAATAAAGAGAGCAATTAAAAGAACCAAGAGAGCAAAGCTTTTTTTAGGTTAAGGTTGATTAACCATGAATGCATAAATATTTGGCAATATGAAAATTAAAATTTGTTAATTAATTTAAAAGTTTCTGTAATCTTGTAATTGAAATGTTCTGCTGTGTGTAAATTTCAAAATAAATTTTCCATTGATAAAAAATGCGCTTGGAGACAAGTTATTCTACGAAGAAATTTGTTATCAGCGCTGTCGTTGCCACCTTGAAAAGAAAAAAAAAATGTAGATGTTTTATCGGACCAAATGTTTTTCTATGGTTGTTGACAGTTCGTAAACTAATTATTTTCGAATTGGAATTTTTTTCTTAAATCCCTCTATGCTTTTACAGTTGGTTGTTAAAATATGTTTTTTAAAATTTCTTTAAACATCAGGCAAAAAACATTTTCCGCATCAGAAATCAATCTTCTGTCTTCTCATTTTTTTTTTTTTTTGTGTGTATTTTAATTTGTTCACTTTTGTATAATTGTCTAGCTTTTCATTCTTCAATATGAAACATAAAACTGTCAACTACTAAACATAACTCATAATTTTTAAATCAACAAAAATTAACGGCGAATTAAGTAGTTCAAGAAAATAATATGTAAACATACTATATCACATTACTTACATTAATAATATTGCATATATAAAAAAAAAAAAATTAAAACAAAAAACCCAGTAATTAGTTTTGTCATTCGTCAGTAGCCAGTCGTCACGAAACGTTAGCAGAAAAAAGTGTTTGTGTATCATTTTCAGAAAAAGATTACAAGAATATTAATAATGAGGGCGAGGGTAAAAATGTAACAATCCAAAAACTTGACGCGTGTTCGATTGAGTTAAGACTATAAGTAATTGTGTTGACGACGCACGCTTGTGTACAGCAAAAAGTTACTTGATTCTGGTCCAAGTTCGTCAGGGTTTGAGCTAAGTAGAGAGGTTAACTGATTTGCACAAAATTGTAGCAAGTTAAAAACAACATCAATCGTACAAAGAAATTTAGCTCCAACAACAAACAAAAGCTTCAGGTTATTTCAATCCAATACAAAAGTTTCCTTGATCGCGTCTAAATGCGATTCGGTTTCTGATTATCTTTAAATTTATGCAATAAGAAATTCTGAAATATGAATCGATACTTATCAAATGACCTAAGTCACACAGAAATGAATTTTCGCTACAAAATTTGTTTTGAAAAATTGTTTAATTAATTTCTTGATATCTATTTGAAATATAAATAATAATAAGAAAAAAAAAAGAATTAAAAAAAAATATTAAAAAAAAATATTATAAAAAAAAAATATGCGTCTTTACAAAATTAATCAGATAAAATGTTGGACTTAGGTAAGTAGCTTATCCTCTTGGGACCCGAGCAATAAATTTTTAAATTCAAGCAGTTTTTTCGAATGACTTAGTGATTTGATGTTACAATAATGCAAATTTATCGATTAAATCTAAAATAAGTTTCTGCTTCAAGATTTTCAGGTGGTATCATATATGATATTTTGGGTCACAGAAGGGAAAATAACAGGCTATTTCAATGTTATCAATTTATTTACTTATTAGTACAAATTAGTTAAATTAAATGACGAAAGCTGTTATTATTTATCAATAGAGGTCTATTCTATCCCAAAGAAGAAAGCTCCATTATTACTGAATAGATGATGTTGTCACGAAAATTTTAGTGCAAGTATCAAATATGATATATTATTATGATATATTAGTGGCGTCCGTGGCGTAGTTGGTTAAAGTGCGTGGCCGCTATGTCAACGAACTTTGGAAACCCAGGTTCGAATCCCAGCAGCGACAGAAAATTATTTGAATTTTTCTGTACGGCCGCCACCTCTCTGCAGACAATGGCAAACCTCAGAGAGTAATCAAAATGCCATGTAAAGCTTCTTGAGAATAAGAACATTTCGTTCATCGCCGTTCGGAGTCGGCGTTAAGCCTGTAG
The DNA here is from genome assembly GCA_943735915.1 of Pherbina coryleti. Taxonomy (NCBI): domain Eukaryota; kingdom Metazoa; phylum Arthropoda; class Insecta; order Diptera; family Sciomyzidae; genus Pherbina; species Pherbina coryleti. The sequence goes on along the minus strand of OX030949.1, from coordinate 158,663,451 downwards.
GTCCATTTCTCGGTCAATTGTGTACAAACTTAATAACACGCACAACACAATTGATCATAAGAAGCTAGGTCAAAGTCCTTTCAAGGGCTGAAATGGCCAGTTATTTATTTTTTTTTTTTTTTATCAAATATGATACCCAGGGTACCAAGAGGTTATGATAAAAAAAAAAATCCTGGATTTATAAGGCTATTTAAATTACTATTCATTCAGCTAAAGAGGGGCGCATTCAGTAGGGCCGTGTAGGAGAGGATATTGACAGTCGATGGCGATGATGACTACGAATTTTTTTATTTTTATTAAAAGTCAAAATCGCAAAATTTTAGGTTGTGCCCCTATTGTATTTAGGGTGCGATATATGTTAGATGCCTATATAATGCACCAAAATATTTGATAAATGTTCTTAAAAAATAAAAAATGTTCTTAGATGAATTAAAAAACTATCATATTTTTTCTGTTGGGTAATAATTTGAATTATATTCTTGGTTATGGGAAAAACAAATACATCAAATAAATATGCTAATCATAGAAACTTCTCAAAGAGTGTAAAATCATACCTAAATATAATATAAGACAGCATAGAGTGGTCTATTGGGTTAGAACACCGGCTTCTTTAATATATAGAAAGTACTCTTTAATGCCACGTAATATCTCCAATTTCTTATTCCCCTGTATATATCATATGTAGGAAGAAACCTATAGACCTTTTTAAATATTACTAATACCGGCCAAATATCCAAATTCAGCAGAATATTTTTATATCGGGCATTTATGTTCAAGAAAGACGTTTCCTATTCTTGAGTACTTTGTTCCAATGTTAATCTTACGAAAATATATGCTATTTTGTCTTACAGGAAAAAGAAAACAAAAACACAAAGCAAATTGGCCACTTCAGCCTTTGAAAAAACTTTGACCGAGCTTCTTATGATCAAATTGTTCGTGTTATTAAATGATTGTACACACTCGGCCACGGCCGCCGCAAAAAAGTGTATTCAAATTCTTACAGGAAGAAGATGTATAGCAATTGAGTAAAGCAATTTGAGTTTCAGAATATTTAATGTCAAGTGCAATGAGCTTTTGATTGATAAGCAACAAAAATACAAATGAACCTTTTCTTTACTGAATACCCGAAAAGAAGTGCTTAACATATTAAATTTTTGTTGCTTTAAAAGATCTACAATATATTCGAATTTATGCGCAGCAAATGTTTTTTGTTAAGAGATCTTAGGCGGAAAATGGAGAATTCTAAAAATTTTTAACTTTTTTATGTTAAAGCGTTTTATTTAATTTTTAACAGGAAGATTTTAAGATAATCAAGAAATTGCTCTTCCCCGTGAAGAAAAATTTTCATTTATTATTCAAAGTAGAACAATTGATTATGTTAAATGGGTGGCTGTGCTCAGGTTAAATAATATAAAACTTATATCTGTGAAGTTTGTAATAAATAAAAAATAGAATATTTTCGTGAAAATCTTATAAAATTCCTTTTATTTTGAGCTACTGAAATCGCGCATGTTTTTGTGTGATTAATTCACGCAGAAATTAATGACTATTCAGTCAGTTATGAAGTTCAATATCAAGTTCAACATTCAAACTTTTCAACATTTATTCACAATGTGCGGTAACAACAAACGCGATGAAAAAAAAAATAAACCATTGCGTTCATAATTGTATAAGAATTAGGTATAATTTATTTTTTATTAACAAGAAATGTGACACTCTTATTGATACACAGCTGTATCAAATAGTTTTGTATCAAATTCAAGTTAAATAATATGCACAGATATAATAATAATTATGTCGTATCAATTCCTTTTTAACATGTGTATCACATAACACACAAAAATAACCGAAGTGACTCGCGAATGTTGTCATTTAGAGTTCTCTTGGGAACCACAAGGAGTGTTAATACCTAACATTAAGCTCACACCCTCAGACCTTAGTTGTTTTTATCCTTTGCAGTATCCTTTAAGTACTTTCTTATTGAAGTACTATTCAACTTTTTAAATAATTGTTGCTTTTATGTTTATACTTTATTAATTACCTGTCAGCTAGCCCACCAATTGTGCTTCTGTCACAGTTATAATCTTAAGTAATTTACTTTATTATTTTTAGCTTTTTCCCAGTTTAAACGTAATCCTATTCATTCTTATCTCATTTACTTATTATAGGTAGATTGATATTTATAGTTCTTTGAAGAATTGCTGAAAATTATGAATGTTTGTTTTTGTTTATTTCAAGGTTGCTGGTCTGGACTTGAATGGCGGCAAAGCTAACAATAGCAGCCCCATAACTAAGAGTTCATCTAATTCAGGCTCGGGAGTCTATATACCACCGCAGTTAAGGGAAGGTGGTAACAACAACGCATCTCAATCTGATTTGGATAATCGTTACGATAGGGGCTCAAAATACGAAGGCAGAGAACAACGTGGTGGTGGTGGTGGAGGTAACGATTTTCGCAGAGGTGGTGGTGGTGGCGGACGTAGTTACAATAATCGTGATCGTCAAAGTGGTGACTTTGGAAACTTTGGTAGTAGACGCAGAAACGACGACGCTTTCAGCGGTAGTTTCGTACATTTTTTTTAGAATTAAATTTATTCTTTTTCTTTTTTACTAAGCAGGTGACAGTGAATCCCGTCGCAGCGGCGAAGATTGGAATCGTGGTGGCAGCGGTGGACGAGGTTCACAGAGCAATCGAAACTTTGAACGCCGCAGTGACGACGGTGGCTTCCGTGGTGGACGTGGCGGAGATCGCGGCGCTTACCGCAGCGGCGAGCAGAGTGAGGAGCCACAGCAGCCACGCAATGATCGCTGGCAGGAACCAGAAAAACGTCCTGAAGATTCGCGTAGCGAACGTGGCGGTGGTGGTGGTGGTGGCGGCAGCGCTGGTAGCAGCGGCGGAGAACGCCAATATGGGGGACGCTGGAAAGAGGATCGACGCACAGATGTCGATTTCACAAAATTGGGTCCCCGCGATGAGCGCTTGGAAGCAGAGCTTTTCGGAGTCGGTAATACCGGCATCAATTTTGACAAATACGAGGATATTCCCGTGGAGGCGACGGGCCAAAATGTTCCGCCCAACATCACATCATTCGAAGATGTGCAGTTGACAGAGATTATACGGAACAATGTTCTGCTGGCAAGATATGACAAACCGACACCGGTACAGAAACACGCGATTCCAATAATTATAAATGGACGCGATTTGATGGCATGTGCCCAGACTGGGTCGGGCAAAACAGCGGCGTTCTTACTGCCTATTCTCAATCAAATGTATGAGCATGGCATAACTGCGACACCACAAAACAATCGGCAATACAGTCGTCGCAAGCAGTATCCTTTGGGTTTGGTCCTGGCACCAACTCGCGAACTGGCGACACAAATATTTGAAGAGGCAAAGAAGTTTGCCTATAGATCACGTATGCGTCCTGCTGTCTTGTATGGCGGTAACAATACCAGTGAACAAATGCGTGAGCTTGATCGTGGCTGCCACTTGATTGTAGCCACACCTGGGCGTTTAGAAGATATGATAACTCGTGGCAAGGTGGGTCTTGATAATATCCGTTTCCTTGTGCTCGATGAAGCTGATCGTATGTTGGACATGGGTTTCGAACCACAAATTCGTCGCATTGTAGAACAGTCTAATATGCCACCCACTGGACAACGCCAAACACTCATGTTCTCCGCCACTTTCCCCAAGCAAATTCAAGAACTCGCATCCGACTTCTTGAGCAACTACATCTTTTTGGCTGTCGGTCGTGTGGGCTCCACTTCTGAGAACATCACACAAACAATTTTGTGGGTGTATGAACAGGATAAACGCTCATATTTGCTAGATCTACTATCCACACTCTGCGACGGAGTTGACTACTCTAAGGACAGTTTGACACTAATTTTTGTTGAAACAAAGAAGGGCGCCGATTCACTCGAGGAATTCCTTTATCAATGTAATCATCCAGTGACCAGCATACATGGCGATCGTACTCAGAAAGAACGCGAGGAAGCTTTGCGTTGTTTCCGCTCAGGCGAGTGTCCTATTTTGGTGGCCACTGCAGTGGCTGCGCGTGGTTTGGACATTCCGCATGTAAAGCATGTTATTAACTTTGATCTGCCATCGGATGTTGAGGAGTATGTGCATCGGATTGGCCGTACAGGCCGCATGGGCAACCTTGGCGTTGCTACTTCATTCTTCAACGATAAAAATCGTAATATTTGTTCGGATTTACTCGAATTGCTTATTGAAACCAAGCAGGTTGTTCCCGGCTTTCTCGAAGACATGTCTTCGGATCGTTCGCATGGAGCTGGTGGTAAGCGTCGTGGTGGCGCCGGCGGCGGCGGTGGTCGGTTTGGCGGCGGTGGTGGCAGTGGTTTCGGCTCTCGAGATTACCGTCAGAGTTCAGGTGGTGGTGGCTCTTCACGCGGTAGTGCACCACGTTCGGGTGGCAATTCCGGTAGCGGCGGAGGTTCCTATCGGAGCAATGGTAATTCTTACGGTAAGCGGCAGTGTTTTAAATAAGCAATATTTTCAACACTGCTTCTTTCAAAAAATTAACCGAAAAACGAATATTAACCTTATTAATATTTCTAGGTGGAAGTTCTGGCGGCTATTATGGTGGCAGCGGTGGTGGTGGTGGCTCCTATGGTGGAAGCTACAATGCTGCCTCTCATTCAAATAATACAAATTCTTCATCCGGACCAGACTGGTGGAATTAAAATAACTTCGCTTGAGAAAAATAAAAGAGAGTGTGCGAATTATAAATTATTTTTTTTTCAAATATATAAAAAATATATTATTTATAGAATATAATTTAATAAGAATACACAAGAGAAGCAACACACACACACATACATATACATACCTATATAAATGAAATGTCTCATATTTTCAGACAAAAAAAGTTTTAAATTAAATTTAAAAAAGTACATAATATACATAGATATTAATTATATATATTTTAAAACAATGAAAATGGAGATCTACCTAAAAATTCGTAACACCCTGATACAGCGCACTTGCTTAAATGTATTTGAAATCAAAATTAACAAAAAATTCGTTAAATTTCAAACAAATTAATAAAATAAAAGAAAAAAAAACATGAGAAATAAAAAGAAAAATAATCAAATCGAAAAAAAACTTCAATTGAAAAATGCTAAATAAATGTATTTATAGCAACTAAATGACGGTTTTTTTAATTTTGTTTAACGGTAAATCAGGCTAATAGAAATGTTAAAGGCGCAGAGTAAGTAACACCATTAACGAAAATTAAAATTATTTCAATTCAAAACCCAATGTTTTCGGTATCTATCAAGGTCGATGGAGGTAATTAAATAATGAATAAGATAAACATCAATTTTAGGATTTTTAATCACTTTTGAATTACATAGTTGAAACTTTTGAAATCAGATATTTATGAAAAACTTGGTTTTTGAACACTGACTAATACAATTCTATATAAATATAAGATTTCTGGGAAAAGTACAAGGTCTTTAAGAACTTTGAAGTTTAATAAGATTATGGCTTAAATAATCTTAACCCACTGAGGCGGATGGACTGAAAGGGATTCAAATTAGGTACCAGGAGCGAAAATAACAGTTATTTTCGAAATTTCTATTCAAAAAGTCAGACGGAAAAAATTTGTTATTCGATATTTAAACATATCAGTGATATGCTTGTTAGCTAAAGAATAATAATTTTTTCTGATTTTTTAAACAAGTCTGCAAATAATCGTTATTTTATGACCGATTTTATTTTGATCAAAAATAACAGTTAAAATTTGACTCGATCAAAAATTCAAGTTAAAATTTTACTTATTTTTTCGATCAAAAATAACAGCTAAAATTTGGCTTATTTTTCCAATAAAAAATAGAAGTATAATTTTAATTACTACTTAGCTATATCCCTAAATTTTGGAGGCAATCGAAAGAAATTTTTTCTTTTTTTTAACTTCGATTTTTCAATTAAAAAAATCTGCTTTGTTTTACAATTTTAGAAAAATGGTATAAATAACCATATAATTACAAGGCAAGCTCATTTTAAGATGGCCGTTCAATTAAGAAATTTTGCAACAACAAAGCTGTAGGAGCTACAAACGACAAAAGCAAGAACAATCTGAAAACCTAAAAATTACCAATTCATCAAAATAGTTACTGATGAAAGACGTAACAGGACCAATTACTTTAAATGAGTCACTGGTATTGCAAATACTTTTAGCATTAATCGACCTGTTTTTGCTAAAATGTAACTTGTCTAAGTAGTTCCTATGGTTAAAAAAATGTTTAGAATTTTATTTTGTTGCGAAATAATTTTAATTTTTCTTCATTTCAACAATAAATTCTATGAGAAAATCATTTATAAAATACTTGCTACCGAGAGAGCTTTCAGCCCACTTACACTAGATACATTTAAAACTACTTTTGTGGTTTAACGTCTCATATAGAATTTCAAACATCCGACTTTTGATTCAGTGCCGCATAACCCACTGGAATTTCTTTGAGCTCAGATTTGAGGCACAAGAATTCGCCACCGATGCACATAATAGTTGTTGTTATGGCATTCAATAACCACCACGAAATGTTCGAGGGAAACGATGAGTTGTACCACCAGCAGATGAGCAAATGCAAACAATGAAACGTACAACTGAAACAAATAGTTTTGATTATAATGCGGCATTAAAGTAACTAACCCATGCGTATTACCTAAAGTCCAGACACAATTTAGCTCGCTTCACTATTAGCCACAACGCCAGCGATGCAACAAAGGAATTTATAACGAAAGCACAGATGATGAGGCGTCCACCCATATCGGATACGTGTATTTCCTGCGAGACATTTAAATTAGATAAAATCATGTGGATACAGGACAGAGCTCTTACATGATATTCGAAAATATTGTCCAGCGTATAGTTTTCACCCGCCAAGAAGTTGGCAATGAAAACGAGCATCCCCAAGGAAAAATAAACACAAGATTGCATTGAAATTATTTGTGTTACCAACAGTATGGGATCCCATTGTGTGTTGCGAAATGTGCCCGCTTTCATTTGATTAACGTTTCTAAAAATCTAATAAATAAATATATAATTTCTTCACAACAGAAACAGATGATGCATCAAGGTGTTTTTTTTTTTTTTAACTCAACACTTTTTTGACAGCTGAGCACAGGAGTTCAGTTGCAGCGGAACTTTCGTACTAAAAAGGGTAGGTTTTTATTTTGAGAGTAAACTATTTTTTTATGAAGGTACCTTTTTATTATTTTTGAAATATGTATTTTAGTAGAGAAGTACTATTTTGTAGGATTTTTTTAACGTTCTTTTATAGGTACGGTTGAAAGAGGGTGAATTTTGTCGAGAGTTGGTTGTTTTTTTTTTGTCAGCACTGTATTCGCACTCATTTTTTGTACGAAATATAGATTCTTTAAATTGCTCATCACTTTGAAATCTGCGGGAGCAAATAAAGATCTCAAAGTTGAGGATCTTTGTTTTTCCGCATCACTCTTTGAAAACTACGGGAGCAAATACAGCTTCTCAAAGTTGAGGACCTTTTTTGTTCATCACTTTCAAATCCCAGGCCAAAAAAAGTAGGTCGTAAATCCATGTTTGTTTCCTAAGGCATGCCGAAATTTGTTTTCACTTGTACTTTTTATTTTTCTAAAACACCTTTGATGTCATCATTTATTTTATCTTTTATGGTATGCTTTCACTAGTTTCAAAGTTGTTTAGCCCTCTGCAGCTGACGTCGTAGTCTGACAGACACCGAAAATCAAAACTTCTTGCGTACAAACGTGAAGTTCGAAGATAAAAAATTAGTTTTTATCTTAAAAAAAAGTATTTTATTTCAAATTTCATTCTTATGTTGGCCTAATAATTATTAGCTGTTATATGGAATAAGGTCAAGAGAGTTACAGTCAGAAACTTCATCATAAAAAAATCAGTTTAAAAATGAGGTCTACTAGACCCCACGTCAGGAATATTGTTAAATTTGGAGCACGTCACCGAGCGTTTCCACTGCCGTTTGGCAGTCCAAACAGTTTGGTCCGAACCAAGGTTCGGAACATTGGTTTTTTACAAAATACTCGCGAGCGTTATTCGCGCAGTAAAAATGTAAACATTTTTCACGCACGAACGAACGAAGATTTCTTCGTTCGTTCTGATCAACCGACGCTCGTTTTTTTTGGGCGAATCTCGGGCAGTGTTTCTTTGTGCATAGAGTAGTAGATTTGTTGAAATGGTAGTTAATAACGTACGAAAAATAAAAAATAAAGAAAATATATTGAAAACTTAACGCAAAAGAATTTTTTTACTTTGTTTTTTTATTAGCACTTTATATAATCAAATTATTTATATAATATTCTTTATATAATAAATTCTTTATATAAATACTTACATAAATCTTTGATTAAAAGGCATAAAAGTAGTCAAAATTAATCCGATTTAGTACGTTTGCATAAACAAAAATTTATCAACGCTGATGCTCGCAAGCATTGAATTTAAGTGTTTCCCCTGCACGAACGAACAAGATGGCGACTTGGCAATGTTTGCAACTTGTGTTCGTGCGGTGGAAACGGTTGGACCGAACGAAGAATTCATCGCTACGATTTGTTCGCGATGAAATCATCTCCAAATGTGAAGTGAAATAACTCCAAATGTAATAACTCCCAAAATAAAAATGAAATAACTCCCAATGAAATAACTTCCAATAGAAATGAAATAAGTCCCAAATCTAAAAAAAAATTAAATAAATCCCAATGAAAATTAAATAACTCACAAGCCAAAAATTAAATAATTCCCAATTAAAATAACTCTGATATTAATATCTGATAGGGGTATTCACGGGTTGATGCGAATTGCAAAAATGCGAAAATGCAACATATTTTTCGCACTAACGCGTGAACATCAATATTGTAACTTTACGATAACTGAAAGAAATATATTGCCACCTTATTTCAAAATAACAAAAACTTATTAAAATCAACGTACAAACTTAGCCTTTTTAAAGTTTTACCCAGATGGCAACTATGCTTGATAACAACCATAACATGAATCAGCTGTTTCGCATAATTTTTGTGCGCTTTCGCAATAGGTTTGAGTAGTGCGTTAATCAAGAAGAGTTGCAAAATTGCTTCCAATGTGTTTGTTGTTGGAATGAAGCAAAAATTCGCAATCTTGCCTTTTCGCATCGTCGCAACTGTGTTTCGCATCAACCCGTGAATACCCCTGAATTTAATGAAATACTCCCAAAAATTAAAATTAACGAAAGTAAAATGTAAAATGAAAATAACTCCCAAGATAAATGAAATAACTCTCAAGAAAAATGAAATAACTCCTAAGAAAAATTAAATAACTCCCAAATGGAGTAAAGTACCTCAATAAGGAATATAAACAATTAAAAAAAAATAAAATAACTCCTAAAATAAATACAATAACTCTATAATGCGAATAAATATGTTTGGTCAATTGAAAATGCACTCTTTGCAATAGAGTTATTTCTGCGCCTAATTGATCGTGTATTTCATCTTATGCCATGTCTACGCAGAAAGTTTAGTTTGAGTTTAGTTTTAAGTTAACCACAGCTTTTCACACAGAGATGCGTCTGCAGAATTGTGTTTAGTGTGACATTTCTTTGTTAACTTTTGTGTTCTTATATTTTGTCGGCACATCCACCACCGTGACATCAATTCCACTTGAGGACAAGGCTGCAGCCATTTCTGCGTAGACATGCGAATTCTTCCTTGCGTTGCGCAATTTGGAATTTTTATCGGTCCATACTAAATGAAGACCTCATCTTCTACACTTGCCCAAGCTCTTTTCTTCGCTTTTTTGTTAATTTTTTGCAAATAGTAAATTGCACAAACAAACAACTGTTTTTTACATTTCTCACGACAAAATTGTACAAGTTGCCTTTGAACGTACCCTTTTGTAAGAAGTACTGGAAACTCAAACTAAACTCTCTCAGTGTTATTTATAAACACATTTTACCGCTTGTTTAACTTTAAACAGCATTTAAACATGAAAACGTGATTTATAAACATTTTTCATAGTTGTTTAAGAACTGCGTAACTTAAACGCCAAAATTTGCGTTTAAAGACTGCGTAAGTCTAACCTAAAATTTTCATCAATCAGCTGACCTATAATGGAAACGATCAGTCAAAATTACTAATTTTCGGTTGCATTTTCACTGAATGTAAATGTAAAATCCTTTACATTTTCTGAATGTAAAGGATTATTGTAGCAGAGTTTGTATATTTTTGACTTAACACTTGCTTAGTTACACAATGAATATAAATCGTTTATAAATAACAATTTAAGCAAGGTTGCGTAACACCTTAAACGATGTTTAACTAAACAACTGCTTAAAGGTTGTCTAACGAAATCTAATAAATAAGACTGTCTGTGTAGACATTGCATTAAGGGTACAACTTCTTTCCTTAAAAGTTCGTAGTTTTGGCAGCCTTGGTTTCGCATTATCAGCTGTTGACAGTAGGCAATATTAAGTTAGTGCTACTCAAAAAATTATACACAAAGGAGCAAAAGGAGCTAAATCTGCCAAATTAATCGTCTAGCTCTCGAAATTCAGGAAGTTATAAAATAATAAGTTAAAACAAGATTTATTTATAAATAATGGCAACTCTAAGCTCAAATTACTGGGCAGCAGGTTTGGTAAAAACCTTGAACGATAGCAAAAATCACATCATATCCTCCAATATTGGAGTGGTTATCCATGACAAATACCCAAAGGCGAAGCATCATTTTCTGGTTTTGCCACGGGAAGATATACCATCGATATTTCATGTAAGCAATAAAAATAATTTTAACATTGTAAAAAGGAATAAAAAAAAATTCAATTCCCATCAATGTAGCTTTCAAAGACACATCTTCCAGTTTTGGAAGAACTACAACTGCTTGGAATAAACGTCATTGAAGTTCAAGGTCAAAACGTTGAGGATTTTAAAATGGGCTTTCATGCTCAACCCAGCATGCAGAGACTGCATCTACACGTCATCTCCAAAGATTTTGTTTCTGACTGTTTGAAGACAAAAAAACACTGGAACAGTTTCAATACCAAGCTATTTGTTCCGTATGAAGGTAGGTTTTCTTTGCCACCATATAACTGATGAAAGTGAAATACTTCTTATACATGATAAGCACTTTGCAGTTTTATGTATGGAATTGAGTGAACACGGATCAGTCAAGCGCTTAGAAAAAGCAGAAATAGATGCACTACTCGCCATGGAGTTGAGATGTAATCAATGCGATTACACAGCCAAAAATATGCCAAGTTTGAAGGATCACTTGTTGAATCACACAAAAAATAAAGAATGAATGTGAGATAGACTTGAATATCAGCTGATCAAAATTATTTTTTAAATCTGCATGCTAAAAATGTAAATGACAAGTCAGGCTATTTTATGCTTTGTGAGTAAATGGACAAAAGCTAGTTTACAGTTTATGCCTGATATTTTTAATTCCCAATATAAATGAATAAAAATATTTCAATAAAAAAATTGTCGTCAATAAAAAAATTTATCAATATTTGAAAAAATACTTTATAGCTTGTACAAAAACAAATGGTTGTTTTACTATGCATTTTTAGGATTGTATAAATTATAACATCCCTTAGATTGTAGAAGTTTGTCAAGGTTAGAGGGCGAAGGATTTCATCAAAATTTCGCATAGATCCTCCTTAGGATAAAAACGCTTGAATAGAATGATTGCGTCGCTCAAGCTACCCAAAAGTCGTCAATCGTCAAGCTATTATATAATAGTTTGAAGTTACAGATTTCGAACTGCTTATGCCTCGTGACACACATGAAGGCTGATTTCATATTCGTTAAAGCACTAATTTCTTCTACATATTAAATCAAAATCAATTGACATTTTGTTTAATTTCTAACAAGCAACATGCTGCAATTTATTCAAAATTTTTTTAACTCTTGCGTTTAATACATTTAACACTTTTTCTTTCACAATTTTTAAAGTTATTTATACTTGCGTTAAATACATTTAAATTTTTATAACAATTTTCTAGTGGGTTGTCTTTTATTTTTGTACAGAGCAATCATTGGAACAATAAATTAACTACTTTCTGAGAATGAACAATATTGAAAGTTGAGATTTTCTAGCTTTTATTTTAGTGGAATTATGATTGGGATATATTTATTTTACATTTATATATACGTTAATATATTTCGCTTTTGAGCTGAATTTTCATTTTAATACAATTTTACTTAGATTCTCTTATTATAGTTTTTGTGAATTTCTGGTGTTATGTTATAAACAAGCTTCAAAACATCTGTAATGACTGGTTCCTTGCGAGAATAGATAGCGCGCTCCATTTCTTCTAGTTTCACGCGAGTGTCGGCATCGATTTTCGCAGCAACTCCTTCGCGGGAGCCCATGTGCTGCAATAGCATATATTAAATTTTAATAATGAGCAAAACTTTTGAATTAACTCCTCTTTACACTTTAAATAAGCGGACTAGCAGAAAATTTAATTCTTGTACGAATGCATTGCATGAATAAGATTTTATATCTAAGTCCATATTCCATTCTCACTCACCTTGGCTTCGAACTCCTTGAATTGGCGCTCGCGTTCTTGGCGATATTTCTCAATCTCCTCTGTGGCCTCATCCTTGGCTTGCTTCAATCTTCTTGCCTTGCCTGTGCATTAAAAAAAACAATGTTAGAACTTCTTTATATTTAGCTATATAGAGATTATAAAAACTAAGCTAATGTAAGAAAAAACATCATAACATATACGCTTGACACTAGTTCATCATGTGACCTGAAATTCTTGTAATTGTCTTTTTGTACTTACGTTTTCTTGCTTCTGCGACCTTTTCGGCTGCTTTCTTTTCAGCAGCAAGCAATTGCTGAATACCTTGAGTTTGACTGGTCATCTTTGATTACAAAAAATAACTTAACTAACTTTCTTTCCAAAACCTAAATGTTTAATCGCACAGTTCACAAGACAAGAAGAAAAATTCAAGTGAAGAAAATTTCTATAGTGGACTACGAAAATTGTCATATGACACACAAGAAAAATTATCGATTAAATTCACGAGTCTCGAACAGTGTGGATCTCGTGAATTCAATGACAGGTGGGAGGTGTGTTTAATATTGCTATGTCAGTTCTAGCAAGAATATCCCAGTGAGTCGTTAACTGTATCCCCGTGGACAATGAATCCTGATCTGCGGAAATATTTTCTTTCCTATTGTTTTTGATGGACCCTAATATCTGCGACACATTGGTCCATTTAAACTCGTTTAAGTGTTTTTTCCTGGTTTAATATCTGCTAAACTATGTTTAAAATTCGGTTAGTCAAAACCAGTTTCCGAAACTCGTCATCCCCAATGGTTATATTTTAAACTACAAAAGATAATCAAGGTTTCCTATGCCAATGTGTCGCAGGTATAAAGCAGTTATGTTAAAAAGAATTTTGCCTATTATTAATTTAAAATATCGGAGTTTTTTATATCCTTAACCCTGGATCACTTACCTATTGCTGAGTTGCGACACAACTAACTCGCTGTTTTCCACCCACATAATTAACTCTCAGTTATAAGGATATACTTAATTGCTTAAACCTAAGAAAAGTTTCAATAAATTCAAGATTATTTTTACCATTTTAAAATGTTTTTTATTAAAAGAATTAATTTGTTACATGCAAAACAAAGCATAAAGAATTAGTATTTCATTAGAAATCTTGCACAGAAACATTTCTATAAGTGAAATTCTTTTAATTTATGTCATTACAAATGAGTTTGTATTGAATCGGTTTACAATTTTCAGGAGGTTTCTGAAATCAAATCATGTATAATTTTAAATCACAACGATCTGAGTCGAATCAATTTGAAGCGTCTGATAAAAGTGGCATACTCTTGAAAAATATATAAAAAAATGTCGAAATATTATAACATTTTGTTGGCGTCTTTGGTAATAAAAATAATTTTTGTCGTATATAATATACGGAAGGAAATTAAGCAATTCAATAAAAATATCTTTATTTTTAAAGTTTTTAGAAAGCAATGCTTGGTAATTTTTCCTGTCTGAAAGTTAAACTAAAATACGCTTTTTTACGATTTGTTGCATTGAAGACCAAAATCACAACTTTTATGAAAACCCCAGGCGAAATAATAAAATGTTTTTTTTTTAAATGAAATAAATTTTTCTGATTGGTCGTTAACTCTCTGTAGACAATGTCAAGCCTAGGAGAGTATATAATGCCATGTAAAGCTTATATCCACTCAAATCTTCATTCGAAAAATGAAAGCTGTGAAACAATCGTGAAAATTTTCATATATTCATTATAGTACTTCACGATGTGGCGGACGTGGCGTAGCGGGTAGAGTGCGTGACGCATACGCCAGAGAACCCTGGTTCAATTTACATCTGACACAGAAAGTTTTTTCAATTGAATTAATTTTTCTGTTCGGCAGAGAATGGCAAACCTCAGAGAGTAAATAATGACATGTAAAGCTTTTTGAGAACATGCACATTAGCCGTTCAGAGTTGGCATAAAACTAATAGGTCCAGTTCTCGATTTGTATTGTATACAAACATTTAATAACACACACACAACACAATTTTATCATAAGAAGTTTAAGAAATGAACAGTTTATTATTATTATTACTTCACGGTTCTATTTTGGGATTTGTTCTTGCACCAACTGTCAAAATTCGTATAAATTAGAGAACGAAAAAAGTAGAAATGGAAAAAGAAAGTAAAATATACAGTAAAATTGACAGTCGGTGCAAGACACTCGTGAGAAAGTAACCAGTTGTCACTCTTACCTTGTATAATTGGCCCATATTACACGATGTCCGTTTGTCCGACCTTTGTTGTTGCTTTCAATGTGAAACTGTCAAAAAACAGTGAGAGTGAGAGCGGATGCAACAACAAAATCGCTTGTCTGCCCTAGCGTAAGCCGGACAAACGGACAACGTGTAATATGGGCTATTGTATCATGCTTAGTTCTGTTGGCGCTGGGTTAAATTTCTAGAAATAGTAATGGTATTCATGCAAATGGACAAAGCCCTTATAAATGGTATAAACAAGATAACTTTATCACCCTTATAAATGAACTGTCAAAATTTGTACTGAGAAGCTTTTGCACAAACCAGATATATTTGCTCTTCGATTTAGGTGAGCAAACGAGGTGGCAAACTTATAACAGCAATCAGCAATTACTATTCACAAGTTAACAGCTGACATATCTCTGAAAATGCACAATCGGTTTTAGGGGACGTTCACACAATCTACCTGATAAAAATAACTAATTGCCCTAAATATAACTTTGTCGCTTTGCATGAATACCATTAGTATTTTCCCTCGTATTTCTGGCAGTACTGTGGCCAATGAACACACCTCTGAATGGAATATTGAACAAACATTCGTGTTTATTTTTGTAAATCTTTTGCGATTTTACATTTTACAGCCAAATAGGGAATTCGGAAAAGAAGAAGTTAAGGTGCGTATCGTAACTTGGCGGCGATTTTCACATTTTTGGTATTGAAAACGAGTAAAATTATCAATTAAATATGGAAAAAGCAACGAAAAATAAAAAAGATGCCAAAGATGAAAAGCTAAAAGCGCAGAAAATCGAAGAGCAGGTAATTTTTCCATTATAAAAGTGTTAAAGAAGCTGCTAAAGAAAATGCCGCTTAACTTTGAAGGTGATTAAAACATTGGAGGAAGCTACCACACCTGAGGAAAAATTTCAATTGTTACTGAGCAAGCATGTTGAAAGCCAAAAGGCAAGTAAGAAGCTTAATCAAAACATCAAAGGACAAGAAAAACAATTAGAAGTAGTATTGCGTGAAAAAGAGGTCCTACAGAGGGAATATAACAGAAGTGTGTTGATGCGGTAAGTTAGGGATATGTGGCCACATGGTCGTTGCAGTGCAGTGTTATTACAGTGTGTATTTACAGTGACAAGTTGGAGGAAGTTTGTCGCGGCCAACAAAAATTAATAAAGTCCGTGCAACTGGAAAGTATGAAAAAGATACGTGAGGAGGAAGAGCGGCGCAAGGAAAGTCAGACCAAGTTTCAAGGATCTTTGAATGAAATAACTCAATCGCTATGCAAAAATAACGAGGAAAACCTCAAGTTGCGCGATCATAACATTGAAATGACCAAAAAGTAGTTATTTGTACCCTTAAGCGATTTAATTTCAGCTCATTTTTTTATTGTTAAATGTTTAAGATTAAAATACCTTGCTGAGCAGTACGAAACTCGCGAGCTACAGTTGCAAAAGCTAAATGAACAGGTGCAACTCGAGTCACAGCTACACCAGGCAAAAATGAATAAAGTGCAAGTTGAAGCTGCTATGGAAAAGGAAATTCTTATAAAGTATTATAATTCTTTCTTATTTCAAATTTTATTTATTATTAAAGTACCCCATAGAGAAAAGCAGATTGCAATGGAGCGTTTATTACAATCACAGAAAATGCTTAAGGAACTGACTGAGCGCGAAGTGGCCCTGAAGGAACAATTAAATTTGTATACCGCCAAATACGATGACTTCCAAAGCTCATTACAAAAATCCAACGATATCTTTGCGACCTATAAAATCGAACTGGAGAAGGTAAGTCATGAATATTGTGAAGATTGAAAGGAAACATTATTTTATTGATCCTTACTAATTAGATGTCAAAAAACACAAAGAAATTGGAGAAGGAATCGTTGGAATGGAAACGGAAATGGGAGAAAAGTAATGCCACTTTAATCGAACTGGCCACCGAAAAGCAGGAACGTGACGAACATGCCGCACGTTGTAACAAGCAAGTGGAACAATTGCAAAAGCTTCTACGCGCCTTACAAAACGAACGCACACATCTCTACAAGGTGCTTCGTGATAATAATATTGAAATCCCAGCTATGCCAGCTCTACCGCCAGAGCCTGAACACATTAAGTCAGCGCCTATTCAAAGTGTTGCTGATAAAGATAAAATGGAATTGATGTCTAAAAATTGTGCTGAACTCAAAGAAACTCTTGCCAATCTGCAAAATCAAATGAAATTCTTGAATTTAAAGAGTGCCAGTAATGAAGCTGATGCGCTGCCAAAACAATCATCTTCATTGCCAATGCCGGAGGATAGCAATAAAAAACGCAAGAATAAAAAGCCCAAAGGCAAAAATAACAACAAACCCAATCCAACTCTTAAAGAATCTTCGCCAGTATCGCAGTGTTCGACAAACACCGAGAATGACACTGAAGTGCACATTGATACAACACCTGCAGTCAATGCCGAGAACGGCGTAGAAACCGTTTTGCCCACCGATGAAACAGTTATAGTCACAGTTAACAATGAGGAAAATGAGCAAACCGCAGAAAAGATTGAGCCCTTAGATGAGCAAAGTGAGTCAGTAATAGCGAAGGATGAGCAAGCAATAGAGTTGCAAGTCAACCATGCGTTAGAGCAGCAACTTCCACAAAAACTGCCCGAAACAGATAATGGTGCCGAAAATATTGAGCAAAATTAAAGTCATCCTTTTTTCATTATAAACCATCTGAATACGTTTTGGTTTTGCGATTTGCATGACATGTTTAACGTACATTTAGACCAGTTAAACATAAATATTTATCTATAATTTTGACTGTTTGTTTATTTATTAGTTTGTTGTAATAAAACTCAAATTTTTTAAAAGTAATCGAATTGACTGCTCTTGAGATCAACGAAATTCCTATAATATGTAGAATGGATGTAGACGTAGAATAGCTTACTCTTTACTGCTCCTTATCCTTGAGCAATTAGTTAGAAAAATTGAGTTAACACAGTTCATCCTTTCCCGACTCCATTTTCAACTATTATCAGGAGAAGCGTAAAGGATAGAGATAGTTATCAAAATCTCACAGTATTTATTGGTGTTAAAGCTAAAACGAGTTCCAAAGGGCTATGGGTACTGGTAAAATCCTTCAATTATAATATTTTTTAGTTCGGAGAGAAATATAGCGAAGCATGACAGTAACATATTTAAAATTTTATAAAATCCTATAAGAGCTCCTCAGTGACCCAGTTCAGCACGAATAAGGATTCTTAGGGAAGTCTCTACTATATTATTCATTATTTGTTACTTAAGCCAATCGCAAATTAAAAACAAAAAACTTAAAAATGTTCCTAAGTGCGCCAAAAGCTCTTCCACTATATGACAACGACGCACAGTGGGCCGTTTCGTATATGTGAGTGTTTAAAAGTTTGAAATGTAATATTTTTAACAAACTCGTTTGAAGTACATTTTGTATGGTTATCCTGTTCTGGAATAGGCAGGTTTTTTTTTGAGAAATTTGTAAATTTTTAATAACTTGTCAAAACTTCATAATTACTTAATTTAAAAAACTAGTGTTATATTAAGACAAAAAGAACACATATCTCAAAATTATGGAAATTCTTAATGCAATAAATTTTTAAATGAAAAATCGGTCTCGGATTGGGTTAACACAAATGCAGTCACACAAATGCAATCATGTTTAATAAATATTACGAATGTTTGTTCTTTTAAATAAAGCCATAATATAAAAAAATTGAGTGTTGTTAATTTTATTTAATTTTTAAAAATGTACTTTTATTTAGACCTTTCCGTTTGCTCAAAAGCATGCTGCATTCGTAAAGATTGGATCAAAGGTTCTTTTTTTGTAAATGCCTTAAAAAACACCGCTCAGTATTTTCCAATAATGCTCGATTTATTAGAAAGAGTAAACCTTTCAATTGTGGCGTCCGTGGTGTAGTTGGTTAAAGTGCGTGGCCGCTATGTCAAAGAACTTTGGAAACCCAGGTTCGAATCCCAGCAGCGACAGAAAATTATTTGAATTAAAATAATTTTTCTGTACGCCCGCCACCTCTCTGCAGACAATGGCAAACCTCAGAGAGTAATCAAAATGCCATGTGAAGCTTCTTGAGAACGAGAACTTTCCGTTCATCGCCGTTCGGAGTCGGCGTTAAGCATGTAGGTCCGGTTCTCGGTCAATTGTGTACAAACTTAATAACACGCACAACACAATTGATCATAAGAAGCTCGGTCAAAGTCCTTTCAAGGGCTGAAATAGCCAGTTATTTATTTATTTTTTTTTTATTTTTTAAACCTTTCAATTAGTTGTAGAATATAACTTAATTTTAATCGCTTGGACCTATAGTAGCCCATCCATACAACCTAATTTTGCACAGGATTTCCGATGCTTTCATTCGATATTTCAGGAAATTCGTGAACAATATTGTGTTTAAGTGCCTGAAACTTTGCTGGATTGAGGGCATATCGTCGATCTTCAACGGCAATCCACAAAAAAAGTCTAATGGTGTCAAATAACCGTTGAGATGAAAATGCGCCTCACCAACCAATGCAATTTTTTTTTAATTTTGGACAAGGCCAAAAGCGATCAATGGTTATGAGCGCCAGATAAGTAAGTAAAAGCAGCTTTTAAACGTTAATTTGTTTAGTTTTTTTACGTGTTTAAAACTCATTCGCTGCAGTAGACAACCAATTAGCAATAATGTTTTAAGGCAACTAAATGGCCGACATGATCGAAAAATAAGTGTATTGTCTTTAAAAAGTGAGATGCTTCTTAAAAGTGTAAGAAGCTAATTAGCACATCAGATCCTCAACTGAAATTTAAACAAATAGAAGACAAATAGTTATTAAATTAACGGTCTTTAACGTTTTTTCCCCCATTAATTTCTTTGTTAAAGAAAAACATCGAGTATATCAGCTGTTTGCATATAATTTAAAAATTTTTTTTCTATAGATGGAAATAATTTTAAAAATTGATAGATAGCATAATAATCAATTCAGATATTGAACTTCTGTTTGTTTTTTTTTTAACAGTTATAAAGAAAACACAACTTAAAATCGCGGCGCCCTGGGAATCGTAATAGCCAACTTCAACTTTAACCTGTTAACCGGGGACTGTTTTTTTAATTACGTAACATACAACGGGCGCTCACTTTTTCGCAATGACGTATTTTCGCGAGTCGAAATTTATGATTATAAAATTTTTTTATTAATTTTGCTGTGTGTCTTGACCGATGACTCACATATTCGTTAAACGTAAAAATAAGTCCTGCCCGTTCAAGGGTATAACATATATTTCGAAGAAGTTTTTATACGAACTACACAAGAATGATAGAGAACAGATTGCGCACTGCGCAGGTCCGTTATTTTCTCTCAGTGAACAGCTGTTTTGTATACGTCATTTATTGCCCACAGATCTTTGTTGACATTCGGCTTGCAATCATTTTGCATTAAATTAAATAAATAAAGAAAATAAAGTTATTTTTAAAAAAATCAGGTGTGCTGTGTGAAATTGCAGCAAGAAAAGCAAGAAATTTTTTTTAATTATGTATGCAGTTATATAAAATGCAGTTATATAAAATTTGAAAGATTTTTTTAAAATATCTTTAATAATAAATAAATGCGAGGACTTTATACTGTACCTTTTTATTTAAAGAAAATTAAGTAATTTAAAATTAAGTTAATGTTTAAAAAATTTAGCATGTTTTTTTTAGAAAAAAACTGAGTTTTGTTTAGATCGGATACATTTTGTATGAACCTGTCAACAAAACAAAAATCATGTAAAAAATTAATATAGGTCCAAGGGAGGAACCCCAAAGGACTGACCGATTTCAACCATTATTGAAATTTTTCTTAATTAGCCTTACCTTGCTACATATCGTCATATGAAATCAAAAAAGGCGTAAGTTACCAAAAATTCAAAATTGACTTTTCGATTGATTATGAAGCACCGTTTAAAAATACATGTTCATGCAAAATTTTACACTCCTACTACTAAAAACGACGTTTTTATCTACAAAATTCGATAAGCTTTTCAGTGCAAGCTCAAAGCAAAGCCCAAGCATTTTTGCTTCTCCTGCAAAATTTTTCAAATGTAACTTACGGCTTTTTTGATTTCATATGACGATATACAAAATTTCCTTTTTTTTAGGAGCACACCTATTTTTGTTCCATTTTTGTATTGGATCAGCTCACTATGGGTCGTTTGCAAAGTCGATCTTTCCAGTATAAATGTTGTAATTTTATTATTTATTTAACTTCTAGGTTTAGGCACTAACAGGTATTTGAAGGCCGGTGCCATTCCTTTCATTCGTAGAAACGAGCTGCCCAAAGAAACTGTTGCTGTGCGATTGAAGAGGTTCCAGAAACGCAACAACAAAAATTCCAACTTTTCTGTTGAATCCAGTAGACAGTACTTTTACTTGGGTAATGTGAACCATCTTAACCCTTTCCTGCCCGATGTTGCGTATATGCAACATTGTGTTTATGAGCGTCTGAGTACCGCTATTTTAAATATTTTTTTTAACCTTTCGCAAAAATATAGCCTCATGTATTGTTTAAGCTTACAGCTAATTAGTTGGTAGTCAGCTGTGCACGTGTTCAGTTAGTAGCTATTCTCCCGAGAGCGGAATTGACAAATTAATTTTGCAAAAAAACGTTGTTTTAAAAAAGTGTTAAAAAACATTAATATAATTAATTCATCCTAAAACCAAGTTCAACAATTAAATAAAGAAAGGTAAGTGAGTAATTTAAAGAAAGAACGCGGCATGAAAATATTATTTAGTTTGCCTGTAATAATTTTGTAAATGTAGTGTTGCGTATATGACACATTGGTCTATTGTAGTAATTTTCGAAAAATAAAAACTTATTTTTGTATGCAAATTCTAACATGCGCCCAAAAGGTCTGACTCAGACTGAAATTGAAAAATTTGCCAACTTTGATTGGGATGATTCGGCTGACGAGGAAAATGAAGAAGAAGAAAATGCAAATATGGACAGAATTATAGAAGAAACTTTGAAAAATTTGGATAACAGGGCTGAAAATATTCAAGTTGGCTTCATTGACCAATTTATTAGAACCGAAAATGATGAAGATTTGAGTGAAAATGAAAATGTTGCACAGGAGGTGATGGAATAAAATTGATTTACAGAGTTTGAAGTGGAGGAGTGCACAGTTTATGCAAAGCGATACCAGCTGGAAAAGTAAATAAAGCAGCAATGCGGTGAAAAACCCATAGAATATTTTAGTATTTTCTTTGTGGATGAACTATGGCAGAGGAAACGAACTTATATGCCATGCAAACAAAGGGCATAGAATTGAAATGTATTGTGCCTGAAATAAAAAGGTTTGTTGGCATTCTACTATACCTTGAAGTTGTGAAAATACCAACATATAGAATGGCGTGGGCGGCCAATTTCAAACTAGCGGCCATGGAAAGTGGATTACCAAGAAACAGATTCGAAAACATCGAACAGGACGAGGATCAAGCGATTTCAAATATGAAGCAACGCACAACTTGATTGCTTGTCGTTGGTATGATAATAAGAGTGTATAACTGGTTTCAAACTATGCAGGTAAGAACCCCATGAGTGAATGCAAGAGATGGTGACGCAAAGAGAAGGAGTTTATAACTATACCTCGTCCAGGTATAGTAGAATGCTACAACAAGCACATGGGAGGGGCTGATCTTGGTGACATGCTGCTTGAATTGTACAAAATAAACACCGCTCAAATAAATGGTACATGCGCATAGTGTACTGGTGCATAAATTCGAGTTTAGTAAACAGTCAGTTGTTGTACCGCTGAGACATCACACATACAGACGGCGAATTGAAGCATATGCTACTCATAACTTTCCAATTGGATGTTGCTACCGGGCTTTTGAACGCATGTGAAACTACAGCTGTCGCAAAAAAGAGAGGTAGTGATGGACGCATAATCACTCCTTTTGACAATGAATTCAGAAACTTCATCACCTTATCCATCGACTCCGTCATCACCAGCTCCATCATCACCAGATCCTTCTACGGGTTCTGAATCAAACCCCTATAAAAGAGCATATGTTGAAGAGCCTGCAAAATCCATACGATTTGATGGTAATAATCATTGGCCGGAATGGGGAACAAGGGGCAGTTGTAGGCTATGCAACACTGGGTTTCCAAGCTGTAAATGCAGCAAATGCAATGTGCACTTGTGCTCCAATCCTAAAAAAAATTGTTTTGTATCCTACCATACATAAATTGAAATAATAAAATAAGTAAACGGGATTTGACAAAAAATCAACTTGTATTTAAATTTATAACACCATTGCCCAATGTTGCATATACGCAGCATCCTGTAGCTCTTGAAACAGGAAACCTAGGACATTGAAATTCTTGTCAGTTGATATTGAGGTCAACTCTATCTTATATGTCTACTCAAAAAAATTTTAGCCACTCCCATTTTAATTCGGGCATGAGAGGGTTAATAAAGATGGCTTATCCAAGTCTACAGACAAACTCATACATTAAATAAGTCAATTGAAGCAAATTTTCAAAGCAATTAATGGAGATGGTCTGTTCGGTTTAAGCGACCTTTTGAAGCTTCCGAAATAAACTGAAATATTAAGGTTAAGAAAGTCAGTATTTTTTACCAGAATTTTTAATTTTTGTTTTCATCACATTATTTTTTTTAAAATACCTATATAATATTAAATGACATGACATTCTTTTTTAAGTTTAAATGTTTACATTTTTTTTGATATTAAATCTTTGGTGTGCTCTCAAAATAAGCAACAAATGACGTCATGTGCAGAGAGAGGCAATTTTTGCGCAGCTTTATTGAGTGATCCTTACTCAATCGTTCTTGCGTACTACCCGTACTGGATACTGTTTACATTTGACGTATAAATACGTCACGCTCGGTTAACAGGTTAATTTTCTTTAATTTTATTCCCACTAGTTACACTGTGCAACGCATTTAGAAACTGCTCGACACGCAATGCCACTTGTGCATGTTGCTATTTTTGGTGTTGTTGTTGTTGTTGCGGTTTCTGTTGTTGACGTTGGTGTTTGTAATATGTAATGCTAAAACTACACTACTACAATTAAAAGCTGTTGTTGTAAAGTAGTTGTTGATTTATTATAATTAGCAGCTAAGCAAACGCCACAGACACTGCCAGACTGAATGGCAACAAAACGATGTTGAGTAAGTCTTGGTGTTGGTGCTCCGCTCAAGTAGTGGTAGTTGGACGCTGTGCTCCGGCAGCTTTGTTAAAAGCTCTCAAGGGAGCTGTATGGGCCATGGGGGTGCTTCTTGTAAGCGAAAAGCTCTTAAGAGGCTGTAAAAACTGTGCGGCGCCTGTAAACGAACGAGCAGACCGACGGACGAACGGTACGAGCGAAAAAAGCATGCACGAAGAGGAAACAAAGCAAAAAGGACAACCGAAGGAATTCGCTTGTCGGGGGTGGATTTTCGCTGTGCGGACATTCAGTTGTGTATAGATTTTCGCACGAGTTGTAGTTGAGTTATTTAGTTGCTGCCATTTTCGAATTTCAAACGATAGATTTTTATAATTTTTAAATTAGTTATATTTTCCTGCCGTCTTAGCTGTGCTAGCGTAACTAGAATTAAACCGTTCCAATGAAATGCCGCATTCAAATGTTTGGCGAAAAAAATAATAACGAAATTTAAAGTGTCGATTTATTTGAGAGCCATAAAAAAAAAAATCTGGATCTGCCAGATACACAAATTTGTTTAGATTTCAGTTTGTGCAAAAAGAGAAAAAACACAAAATCCAAAATTCGTGAAAATAATTGATTTGAACACGGCGTGTTATCGTAGGAAAAGCCAAAATCGTTTAGATGACAAAGTAATTTATTGAATTCATTAAAAAAAAGAAAGATTTTCTCCGCTATGATGGCGAGAAAATTGCGTAAAATTAAGTTTAAGCAGTTCATAAGTCACCAGTTACAATAACAACAAAAGCCAGCGGAAGCCACAACAACAATACTAACACTAACAAGCGGAAGCAACATCAACGAGCACCGCAACGGAAAGCAACGCAACAACGGACGTTTCGTCAAATATTTATAGAAATTCCTATAAGAAAGTGCAAATAATTAGAAATGAATTAACGATAACGGGAAAATCGCATAAAACGCAACAAAGTTAATTGAGGAAAATAACCATAACGGCAAATATTAGTTAGACGCTGGCAGCAGAAAGAGTCGTGGAGTGGGTGGTGCGTTGCAGGTAGCAGTGAGGTAAAAAATAAAAAAATAAAAACTCGACAAGCTGTAAAACAGCATAAAATCGATTGCTAGATAAATAAATTTAAATAAAAAATTTGGATGTTATTTTGTCATTTGTATCTTTTATTGCTTTTTGAAGTGCGCAAAATTAACTCTAGTCTAACAGACGCCATAGTTTTGTTAGCTTAAAACTAAAACTAAAAAAAAAAAACCCGAAACAATTCAAGTTAGATACCTTGGGACCATATAATTAATGACCATTGCGAAGGACAGTAAAATAATCGTCACGCAAGACATGACTCGGCTTCTAATGGTCAGTTAGAGCCATGTTTGATGGCTTGTTCTAGATGACGACACGCCTGAATTTTTTAAGGTACCATAAATATAAATGTTTAAAATACATCCAACCCATGTTTTAGGAGAGAATGTTTGTTTTTTTTTTGCACGATCTCAATTTATTTAGTTTCCCCTAAATAATCTTTATTTAATGGAAAAAAATTAAATTTAATCAAAAAAATTTCTATTGAAATAAAAAAAAAAACAATTTCTTAATTCAGTTGTTTGTTCTCAGCCAGATCTTATTTATTCAAACATCGAATGTTGTCGTACACCTTTTTTAATATGTATTTTAATATATTATTCGAAAGGTACGGTGCAACAGATGTACCAAAAAAAAAATTAAATACATTATGTGATTATTGCATTTGAAAATAAATGTATACTTTCTCATACCCATTGCTGTAGTTTGAATATCTCGCCCTTTCAAGTTTTGCAAATAATTGTTGCTTTTCTCTCTCTCTCTCTCGTTGTTTATAGCATTCAGTGCTGGCAGATTTTTTTTTCTAAAAACTCAATTTTTTACTAAAAACTGAAAATTTATTAAAAAAACTATTTTCAACAAAAAACTGTAACTTCAAAAACGAGAAGAATTTTTGTGTAGTAAGTTTTTTTTTTTTAATTTGTTAGACCACGGAGAGAGCAGCTACAAGCTCCAAAATGCATCATTCATCCAATGAAGTTGCATAGAATTATTGCTTGGAGTGTATATGTATGCAGACCGATAAATCAAATGAAAAATTTTAACTTGATCTTACAAGCCTCAACATTATTAAAATAAAAAAATATAATGGCGTATAAAGCCTCTCAGGGAACCTTTAAATTAACCTCTAACTTTTTTTTTCAACTAGTGCTTATTTCGTGAATGGTAACACTTAGCACATGTCTGATTTGATAGATAATTAGTTTTATCCTTCCGCTGAACGAATATGGTTGTGTATACGCTTGAACAACGCTGGGAAATATTGCGACATTACTTTGAAAATCATGGTAATGTTGCAGAATGTGTGCGAAAATTGCGTACGGATTTTGGAAGAACAGAAGCACCGTCAGCTCCGTATGTTCGTTATCTTGTGAAAATAGTGAAAGAAACTGGCATCCTCATCGATAAACCAAAGCGTGAAAAGCCAAAACAGTGCGTACACCCGAGAATATTGCTGCTGTGGCAGAAAGTGTGCGTGAAGCGGCATCAACATCAATTCACCGTCGTTCTCAACAATTGAACATTTCGGAGACATCATTGAGACGAATTTTGCATAAAGACCTTGGTATGACGCCA